>VXAA01000240.1:1377-55375 GCA_013399115.1 Anseranas semipalmata
GGTTTTCTCGCCCTCGTGGGCTTTGTCCTGTGTGAGAGCTGGCTGAGGCGGTCCCCCACTGAGTCTTAATCACTCCTGCCCTTCAGGAAGCAGTTTGCTTATTTCCTGCCGCTCGTCCCACAGCACCAGCCTGCTCAGGGCATGCCCGTGGCCTCCTGAGGAGGAAGCATCTCAGGAGCCCGTTTGGCCACTCCGTGCTCCCCGCTCTGCCCCAGAGGTGAATCCTTGCGCTCTGACCCCCTGGGCTGTGTTTGTGCAGCTCAGGTACGGTCGCTATCCCTCAGGCTAAACGGCCCGTCCTGCCAAATGTGCATATACCCAGCTTTGGCTTCTGGAGAAGAAAGCTAGAGCATTTCACAGGAGAAAGTGCATTTTGCATAGCAGCTTGCTAATGAGAGGCTTTACTCTAAAATCAGAGGTAGCCCGTGATAAGATCCCACAGATGAGCAGAAGTGATGGAAACCTGAACAGAGGTCAGAAATGGAGCAAGCAGGAGACAGTGGGTCAACTGGATTCACATCTTAGACGGCTTCTATTCGTTCTAAAGGTACAGGGAATAAACAGAAGGAACTCAGAGTCTGAATTCATGCCCAAAATTGTGATTTAATTTTGGAAAGTCACACAGATGGGAAAAAGTTAGTGCTGCCACAAGCCTGTATAGGAGGCCTCAAAGATAGAAGAGCACAGGAAGATTGGAAGCATTCGAGTAACAATAAATGGAAAAACACATATGAGGCCTTCATGATACCTCATGTTACACCTATATGCTGTCCTATCAGAAAGATCAAGGGGTTCAAAGTTCTCTGCCCCTCCACGCTGCAGGCAGCACACGCAAGCCCCCAAAGCACAGAAGCTGGTGGCTTCAGTGGACTTAAAATACCCTGGCAATTCCTGAGAAAAACATGCAGCAGGGTGTAAATTTTCCAGAGGTTCTTGTAATCTGAAAGAAGTAACAGCAGAGAGAGATGCAGAGAAAGCCACTGGAAGAACAGTGCTGTTGTCTTTGAACCTCAATAGTAAGGACAGTGGGAGAGAACTTGGATAAAAGTGGGATCAAGAAATGACAGTAGTTAATGATTCTTAGAAGAGCAAGGAAGGAAGAAAGCAGCCTAAAGACTTTTTAAGGAAACAGACTTTGAAAAATTCAAAGAGGTGATAAGTGTATTCGTAATAACAACAGCTGAACAGAATACGAGGTTCAGAAGCACTAAAAGCTTCCTAAGTCAACTGATAGCAAGGGTGTAAGTTCAATTTATCCCTATGAAGAAAATGTCAAAGAAGAACCAGGAATGACCAGCTTGGTTAAATCAGTGGCAGCAAAACCAAGATAAAAAAGGGAAAAGTGGGTCACCTTGCTAAGGAGAGCATCATAGAACAGCCTGGATTACCAGAGACAGAATCAGAAAGATCAAGACCCAGATGAAATACTACTAGTAAGGGAGATAAGAAGTCAAAAGAAGACATACTGCAAACACTTCAGAAATAAGAGACAGACCTACGAAAGCACCACGTACTAGTCAATAGGGAGGGAAAGCTTCTATTAACAAAGGGGATTAATTGTAGTCACTTAAAGTTCATTATCTAACAAGGGTATTAGATTGTTCATAAATGCTTTCAAATCATCATGGCCTAAAAAAATTCACTCTGCTTCAGCCAGTTCTCAGAGGCCTGTAATCTCAACAGTTGTGTGGTTTTATTTGAAAGTAAGATGGGGTAGTTTTCATAAGGATGAGAAATGGCAGACTGGGATCTCTTTTTACACAGAGAAGAAAGATGAATCAGAATTATAGACTTAACAACTCCTAGAGAAATGCAGATCCAAATACAAAATCATACAATTTTTTAACACCCAGAAGACAGCTAGGTGATAACAACAGCTAACAGATTTGTAACGAAAAAATTATGTCAAACTAATGCACTTTCCATCTATGACAGGGTAATAGGCTCTGTAGAGAAGAGAGATGTGGTAGAGATCATGTATCTTGATTTTAGAAAGACTTCTGCCACAGGCTTATGTGACATTCTCATCAGAAAGTTGAGCAAACACGGGCTGGATGAAAGCTCTGCTGAGAAGTTTAAAAGCTGCACTCAGGGAGCAGTTATCAACAGTTCACTATTAAACTGAAACAATGAGTCAGATGGGTTTTTGTGGGCACCTGACCCAGGTCAGATAGTAGTCAATATTTTTATTACTAACTTAAATGACGGAATGAAACGTGTGGTTGTTATGTCTGCAATGACCTTCAGATGAAAGGGGCTGGAAACATTTTGGTAGAAGGGATTAGAATTCAGAATGTTCTTGACAAGTTTGACAAATGGGAAAAAAACATTATGCATTTCAGAAAGGATAAATGCAGAATTATAAAGTTAGGGAAAAAACACTAATTGCTAAAAAAAAAAAAAAAACACACTAGGAGAACAGATCTGGAGACAGATAGAGAAGCAAAAGAACTGGAAGATAGGGACTGAGGTCATAACCTCATGACCAAGGTATTTACCCTATGGCATATCTGAGATCTACAGAAGGACAAATACAACATATAAGACGCGTGCAATGTGTGCTGTAGTCCACTTGCTTCCTATAATGTCTCAGCTGCAGTAGTCGACTGTTTTGAGCACTGCTGTTGTGACCATTGTTCCAAGAACAGTGTGGAGTTATTGGGAACAGTCAAGAAGCAAGAAAGAGAAGACTGGAGGTCTGGAAACATGACCTGCATGGGAAGTGCCCTGAGCCACCTTGGCTAAATTTGGCGTTTCTCTTTGCCTTTATGAAAGGCTAGAGGAACTGGGGTCCCTTTAGTTTAGAGAACATGACTGAAAGCAGACATGGTAGATGCCTTCCAATGTATAAAGGAGTTAAACAAAGGGCTGAAAGTGCAGCACAGAACAACGTAGTCAGACATTAGAGAGAGCTCTCTAGCAGGGAAGAAGTAAAGAAACAAAGGACGTTTTCCTAGGGAAAGTGCACGTCTGTCATCTTCATGGAATCTCAAGATCAGGGTGGGTAGAAATAACAGGAGCCACACCAGTTGCTCCTGCCTTTGTCAGGGAGGTGGTTTGGAGGAACACCTGAATCCCTTCTGTTCTGGTTTTCAGTGGTTTTCATTTTGCAGAACAAAAAGCTTATGTAAACTTATTTTCTAGAGCCATGCTCCAGGTTTGATCATAAAGATACTACCTTTAACTAAAACTGCTGATTTCTACCATGGCCCTCATTTTCCTTCAGGGTTAGTGGTGCTTCATTACCTTCAAGCTTCACTGGCTTGTTTATTAAAATGTTCCAGTTGTGGATTCACTTCTACTACTCATTATCTCCTATTGTTCTGACACCAAGGCATCCAAACTCCTTTTCTGTAGCCTGGCGGGATAATGGGTGTCTGAAATCATGGGAGACCATCCTCCCAGGTTCATTCAGGGTTGGTGGTGTTCTGAAACACAGCAAAACCAGAATTTGAAATAGCTGCACAAAATGGAATCACCTTTTGCTACTTAGGGTTTCCCCAAAACAAAATAAACCCTTCCAGGATGTTTTTGCTGGAGCAGCTGTATCCAAGCTGTGTTCATTGAAGATTGCAGTTTTGCATACCTCAGCTGGCATTGCCATGCCACCATACCTCCAAGTTGAGAGAGAAGGGCAGCACAGGCAGAGGCAACATGTTTCAGCTGCTAACTATGGGGTTTGCCAAACTAGCTACTAATAACCAGGGCCAGACACTTCCTCTTGCACCAAAGGGCCTGGGAACCAGACCCTGGATGATTCTGAGCTGAAGCAGTTTGTTTCCTTCTGTACTAGTCTTTTTTCTCCCCAGGAGTCTCTACTAGATGGGACCAGACTCTCAGGTGGCCTACATGACATCCACAGTGGTTCAGTGAATGCTCATTTCCCCTTTTTATCTTGAAAACACTTCCTCCAGAATTGCTGAAGGGGCAAGTCATTTGTTTTAAGAGCCTGTGAGCCAGAAATAGGAATAAAATTACTTTTCTTTGGGATGTTTTCAAGTTCCCATTGCAGGGAAAGGAGACGGCCTCCTGCTGCTGCCTCTTGAAATTGCTCAGCTGCACTACTGGTGAGGAAAGCCTGGAGTCTCTGCTCCACTTTCTTCTTTGTGATCAGTGTATCTTTTAAGACTTACAACAAATGATGCTGCCAGGAAATATTCTTCTGTTCAGCATCAGGACACTGCTGTTCCGTACTGGAGAACAGAGCTGCCTGTTATTGGTCTGGGAGAATAGCTGATTTTTCAGTTTGACAGCAAAATTGAAAAATCAAGTGGAAAAAAGGTTTTGCTTGGATCACACTGGAATGTTATTTATCTTGCTAAAACAAAAAACATTGTTCCATTCAGCATGAAATATTTCATCCCATCCCAAATGAAATGTTTTATTTTGTGCACTTGTAAGAAAAGCAAGGAAAATAAAAGGAGAGATTCACAAGCGTGGTATCTACCTTGTGCCGAAGGACTGCAGCCCTACTAAGAATGGGAGAGATCCTGTTCTTCCTTTGAAATGGCTCACTTCCCAGGCGCACAAAGCTATCACCAAAATTGCATTTGAAATCCAGTAATGATCATCACCCGGCTCTGCAGTGCTGAGTGTAAATGATGAACTTCTGTGTATCAAGAAAATGCCCCCGGTCCTCGCTGGTTGCTATTTTTAAATCATTCCATCTAGTGGGAGAAGCTGACACGTTAGCAAAGAGCTTACAATTCAAATGTGTATGTATTTTAGCATTTTAATTTAAGCACATGAACATGAATGAGTTGATAAGGAAGGTGGGTGTCTATAAGACTTTAAACTTTTTTTCAATTTCTTTATCTAACCAGAGTACTCCATAATAAGCAGAGAGCCATCATGTTGCTTAGTGAACTTCTGAACCTCTGTAAATGCAAAATTCCTTAAACTATTAGGAAAGAAATAAGATAAAATCATGGCTTCCAGTATGAACTTTACTCTTAGCTGGGAATTCCAAGGGCAAGAAAGAGGCAAGAAAAGTGTCCTTTCTTAATTCTAACTGGCAAAGCAATACATTTGTATTCAAGCCAGTTGAACAAGCCCAAGGGCAAAGTTTTTGAAAGGTAATTAAAAGCTACAGTATGCTAATATTGCCCCAATCTGAAAAAGAAATAATCAGTAAGGGAGAAAAACAGCTAGAAATATGGGGGGAGAGATACTGTAATACAATCAAAAGAGAGCTGAAAAATTTAGAAGTATTCAGAAGTGCCCCAAGAAATGTCAGTGAGTATCTCTACCTCCAAAAGGGAAAAACTTGAACTATTTCTCTGCACCACGTGTCATATGCTGTTCTCTGTTCCATAGGAAATGAGTAACTATAGGTATAACTACTGTCTTCTGTTCTTAATTCACAATTTAAGAGTAACAGAGGCATCCTTAAAAAAAGAAAACAAAAATATCACAAAGTAGCAGCAGCACAGTCTCAGTGGGATGAGACAGAACAGTGTAGAGGAGTCCTAGAATGCTTAAACAAGACAAACTTGTCTTCCCACAGGCAGATGGGTAGCACACTTGTGACAAGCGGTACATCATGCATCAGGCAGAGCATCAAATAGACACCATCGTTGAGGATGGTGTGTGTGTACCTGACGCAGCATCACAAATAATAGCAGCAAACTCTCCTCTGGTGTGGTGACCTCGCACACTGGTCATGGCCAGCCAGCAGTGCTGGGAATGCAGCTCTGAGGGAGGAAGGAACAGGGTGGCCTCTACAAGCCCTAGTCATACATTTAGAGAATGCTGCAGGTTGGAAGGGAGCTCTGGAGGTCTCTGGTACTGCCTCCAGCAAAAATGGAACTGACTTTGATGAAGTTGCTTATGGAGTTGCCTAGTGTATCTTGACTAGAAAGAAGATTCGCCTTTCTCCTGCAGGAAATCATTTGTGGCTTCTGTCAGCTCCTGGTCTCTCATCAGAAGAGCTAACAAGTTGGAGGAGCTGCTGTGAGGAGTCACCCAGCAGGAAATCTCCTGAACAACAAGAGTCTGCAAAGGTGGACAGCAGGGCATGTCCTGTGGCAGAGAACAGTACTGCCCTAGAAGCAGCTTGGAGGACTGCTTTTCCCACCTCAGCCCAAAGCAGCAATTATTCAACTCCAGTTGCTGCTGGAGGCCAGAGATGACATCTCCCGTGTAAGCAACACATAAATGCTGCTGAGGATGGGGAGGGAACTCATTTGCAAAGTGTTTTTTGATGGAGTCTGGTCTGTGTGGAGATAACAAGGCAGCACAAATAGCACACTGAAAAAATAAATTTCTTATCAAACAGCTCACAGAACCAAATTTCCCATGGGCCTGGGTGGAGACATAAATGCATGGCAGTTCAGTAATTTAACAGGGACCCATTGCAGACCTGTTAGCCATATTTCCTGCCTTGCAGCAGATCAGTCCTTTGCACTAAGCCCAGGTGAGAGTACAGACATGGTCATGCTGAAGTTATCAAGCAGCCTTTCTACCTGCTGATGAAAATAATTCTCCATACTTAGCTGCCCTTTGGGGATGGTGTTTGGGCCCAGAAGCATAGGGGGAAAGCTTTTGCCTTCCTGGGCTATAGCAAAAAATGGGCTGGTCACACACAGATGCTCCTCTTCTTGGAAACCTGCCCTGTCAATGAGCATACACTGTAAGGGGAGGGGGGGAAAGCCTTCCTCAAAAAGACAGAGTTTTCCCTCTCTCTACCAGCCCTGATGAAGCCTCAGAATCCAGTGAACAGCACAGGCTGCCTAGCAATTTCCAACTAATACACAAACCATAAGGATAAGCCAACATATGGACCTTACATTCTGCCATGGTTTAGCAGAGCTTAATTGGATCATCCATTTTTGCAATATTAACATATCAGGGCTGCGGCTAATCCCTCGAGAAGCCCTGTATGTTGCAGATTAAAGCACTTTTCACAATCTGCATGATATGGTTGGCTAAACAATATTAAAAAACTAAGTCTCCAAACACTTAACTGCTAATTTAATGCAATTTCACAAAGGCTGATGCTTTCTGTGGGTGCTATTGAGATGCATGAACCCACAAGTAAATTCATCAAGATAATCTACCCAAAAGAAACTAAATGGTCCAGGGGATGCCTCACTTAGTTTAAAATACTGCTTCCTTACTGCAACTGGAAGTGCATTATTGAGATTTATTCTAGCAGAAAGAAAAAAAATCTTTGAAGTATCGGTCCCTTTCTCAAACTGTACATACACTGTTCACAACAGGCTGCATTTCCAGCCTGCTTCTAGATTCTAGCCAATAACCCCATTATTCAGTTTCTTGTATCTACATCCTCAGCACAAACATTTCTTTATCTAAAGACTGAGGTCTGGATCAGCATTCCCCCAAATTCATGTGTATGGCTCAAGCCTTCAGATCCATGTCTGGTCACTGTCAGACAACAGCATAAGGTCAAAACAGGCTCCATTGTATGACAGAAACTGGACAAGCCATCAGACAGTGTTAATAGGCAAGGCTTGGTGAAAGTCAGCGTATACCCAATTCATTTCTACAGTGCAGAAAAATAGCACAAAATAGCCGTTTCCTTAAGTTCATGAAAAATGCTGGTGATTATCAGTTGTTGAAAATGGTCCTAGATAACCAGTAAACAAAAGGAAAAAGCTTTGATAGAAAATGCAGATTTTAAACTGTTAGTTGTGGTGCTTGAAGCCCATAAACACTTCAGTGTAGGAAGGAAAGGGAATAAAATTTCTGTTTGAAAAGAAAATAAAAATAAATAATAATAATAATAAAAAAAAAGACCTCACAAAAGAATGTTAATAATAAAAACTATTTAAAGTGACTCAGGAAAGAGATCAATGAGCTGGTCACTGAGGCGAATCCAAAACTCTCAGAATTTAATTGTAATTACAATAGATTTGTAACATTAACTAGTCATCTCTCCTCCATCTCAAAGTGTATCTTTGCAACAGATAATTACACTATGATAATTGCAAAGATTCCTCATATTAACTCATGTGGGTCTCTGCAGGGAAAACAGTAGGACAGGAAACTAATATCATGGCCATGCTGCTTTAAATATGTAGGATAATAAGGCAGAAGAGGATGTAGTTTAGTAGCACATATTCAACAGCCTTGTGTTTGATAGTCCTTAGTATTTTGGATATATATCTTATAAATCATCACATGAATCTTTCTCTAGTCAACATGGCACTAATAAATAAATGGATACAGTACCCTTGGCTAATCATTGCATTGCCCTGAGCAGAGCAGAAGAGATGGACTTCCTCATGACAGTCACTGAAGAATGCTTCGGGAGAATAATCCAGTGAGAGATAGATTAAAGACAGGGATTTTTCCCCTGTCAATAATCAAAATAAAAGCGAATCTTGCGAAGTCAGAAATGAATGGAAAACAGTACAGAGAACAACCTCATGCTACTGTGGAAAGCCATGGTGTACTCACTTCTTGAATATTTTCTGCAATCCTGATCTCCCCATCTCAGAAAGACTGTTGTAAAACTGTGAAGAAAACATAGAAAAGAGCAACAGAGGTGATGACAGGTATGAAATGACATCTGTGTGAGAAACAGGTAAATAGACCACGAATCTCCAGCTTGCAAAAGAAGTGACAATAGTTTGCCATTTATTCCAAGAAGTGTCCTGCAACTATCAGACGGCAGGGTCACAACCAGAAAAAAATATATATATTAATAAAAATAAAAAAATTAAAAAAAAGTATCTCCACACAGTGTGTAAATTGTCTGTGGAATTCGCCACAGATTGTTTTGTGTTGGAAAATAACATGTTTAAAAGCACTTGGACAGATTCATGGAAGAAGAAGAAAGATCAGCTGGTCCATCCAGGCGAAATGAGTCCTGAGACCAGGCAGCGGATACACAGCCAAACCTCAGATACGATGGAAGGGAAAAGGCTTTTCCTGACACCAGACAATACTATGTGGACTTTGTTCGCAATCCATGAAACTTAAAAGGTTGCTGGAGTGAAGGCAAGCCTGAAGGTAAGAAAACAGTGGCGGAAGGAGATTTGATAAAAATCCTTTCACTTCTGATCTGTCTCACTGTGGACTTCCCTGGTTTAAAAAACTCATTGTTCCACTGAGTGGATTATTTGATTTTTTTTAATTTATTTATTTTAATCTGCTCTCAAGTCTACAAGCCTTTGGGTGTTTTTGGCATGCTTGCTTGAAGGAGAAGGTTCAGACAGACCCACCTGAAAGCTCTGTTTGACCTGGGTTCCTATCACACACATCCCCTAAATCTTTCAACTTCAAGCTTCTTGCCTCTCTCCCAGTACGCATCCCCAGAGGATGACCCAACCAACAAATCAATCATATTTTAGAACAATATCTTTGGAACTTTTAAAATTACCCTCAAGAAAATCTGGCAGGCCTTCAACTATTCAAGGAAATGTACTGTATAACCATTCCAAAGGCTCCTGAACAAAATAACCGGTTTTGCTCAATCTACAGGTCACATCTGCACATACCTTCCTTCTCAGCATCTTTCCAGACACCAACAGTAACTGAATTAGCCAACACTCCTAATGGCTCCAAAAGAATCATGAGTGTAGCCTAGAGGGGCTGGGGAGACATACCAAAAGATGGATGTTTTTTTGAGCACAGTGAGCAACCAGATTTTTTCAGTAACCATTGAAATTTGCTTAGCAGATCACAGTCTGTCCCCCACCCCTACCCAGTACCTTTGCCAGTCCATATTAAACTACAGCATTTTTGTATGATTATTCAAGGGCAAGAACAATGGTCATACAGGCAAATACTTTATTTTAGAAGGGGACAGGTGAGCTGGCCTATATTAGCAGCTGGAAACATTATCAGAGCTGAAGAACAGCCCTAGGAGCCAGAAAATATGACAGTGTCTTCAGATTGGAAAGAGGTTTTGCTGCAGCCCCACCAAAAGCTGCCTCAAAAATGGAGGACATTCCCATTCTGACCGAGAGCTGACAGCATCTGTCCCCTTGGATGTGGCCATCCTCCCAACCCTGTTCTGGCATAGGATCCTGCTGCACAGCTCTCCTTCCCCATGCAGTCTTCTGCTGCCCCAGATCTTCTTCCTGACCCATCTGCCTGGGCTCTCTGCAGCACTGCCTTGTCCAGACCTCATCAGCGGAGAGAAACCACCCAAGGGGTTGCTGGTGGATTCTGCTCACACAGAGGTGGAGGATCTGTCGGGGTGAGGCCTTTCAACAAGGCAGCAGCTGCTCGTGTGCGTAGATGCAGGACTCAGGTGTGTGGGGCAGCCGGCTCCCATGGCAGCTCTGGGGTCCCTGCCCGCAGCAAAGACGGATCATGTTCAGAGCAAGTGCCACTTCTCCTGAAAGGCCTCCATCTGTCAGGGGCATTGATCTCCTGTGGACTTTTGATTTACTCGTTTAATCTAATTGAGCTGCTGGAGAGAGGGCCTCAGCGAGACTATCTGTGTCCACTCCAGCATTTCCCCTCCAGGCATGCGACTTCCCAGCACCTGGTGGGCTGTGCACTGCTGAGACAGCATCGCTGACATTAGGCAATCAGAAGCTGCATTATTAATCTGACCCGCCAGGCAGGGAGACAAAGAGATTTCCAATACAGTGAGTTGGAACCTCCTTGAAAATTCTCTGTAACTTGTGGGGCTAAAGAAGCCTGCTTGCCATTTTTACAAATGAACCCTAACCAAGCCCTCGTTCACCAGGCCTCTGGAAACACTGCTAGCAAGAGAGATGGCAGAACTGGCAACCAGTGACAGAGGAGATTTAGTCACGTGCACCCCCACCACTGGCCTGTGGTTTCAGCCATTTCAAAAACTGAAGCAAACGAGCCCAGTGAGTACCAGCAAATCGGAGAAGTGCATGCAGTCCTTGTAGGACGTTGCTGTGTATTACTCTGTGATACTGGATAATGACAGGTGAGCTAAGGAAATGCTAGTCACTGTAAAAGAGACTGAAAGGGTTAATGTAATCACTGGAAATTGCAGCTTCCTCGCTGGAGAAGAGGCATTTCGGATAGAGCCCAGGCAAGAGAAAGTCCTTTTGTCCTCCAAGCCCTCCTGGATGGATCCTGGGTGGTGCATGCGATTTTATAGCATTTAAATGAAATTCTCATAAAAAGCAGGAGAATGTCAGGATCCTCCAAACCTTTCACTATGCTGCACTCAGAAAACAGGCATGCTGCAGAATGCTCTGCGTATCCCAACCTTAACACATAGTCACAAGCACTGTGTCCTTCCCTGCTCTGAGGGCAAGCCTGCCCCGGCTCCTCCAGGACTCGTACACTTTCATACCCATGTATACTTTGTCCTCTTCCCACCTCAGGGACAGTGTCCCCCTGGAGTGGCTCCTTGCTGAGCTCATTCGCAGATAAATATTTTCTAGTCCTCTGCTTCCTGAGACAGCTCTGCTACTGAACAAAGAGAAGAGGAGAGTAAATTTCCCTGTTTATCAGTCAGTAGGGAAGTTTCAGCTGCACCTTGTAAACAGGCAAACGAGACTATGCAGCCTGGGACAAGTGCAATGCTGACACCTGTAAAGACAGAAGGGAGCATTATAATCTTCTTGTTGAATTCTCCGCAAAGCACAAGCCAGAAACAGGCTCCCACTACCACCCAACTAAATTCCAACTTTAAATATTCTGTGAAAGCAGATTCTCCATTGAAGCCTGTGGTGCTACTATGTTGCAGGATGCTCTGTCCACCTCCTGAGGATGAAAGCCCCTAACTGGCATATTTCAGGACACAGAGTTCTGGACTTGTGTGGGTAGCAATCAGCAGGAATTGTTTAAGTCTGATATGCCCTGGAAGGACAAGCCACATGCTGCCTGTGAGAATCCCAGTTGATGTAGCAATTCAAGAAAGTAAACATCACTTGGTTTTGGGAACAAAGATTTTGGCTCAGGAAACTCTGAAAACAGAAAGCCCTGGATGAAAATAGCTTGTGCACTCCGGGTATAAATATGTGAGGGATACGCATTAAAGGTGATTCAACATCCACCACGATCTGGGTCCGTGCCTTAATACGCCACAGACTTGCAATGCTATATGTTCTTTCAGGCTGGATGCTGACCCCGTAATGTCCACCGTTCTTTGGGCCCTAAATTATAGGCTCTTTTTGAACATGTTACGGCTTGGGAATCCTGACTCTGGGATATCTTGCACAGATGAGCTGAAGCCCAGGATGACATCTCTTATTTTTGGACCTCATCATTCCCACCATGGGCTCCACAGGCTTTTTGTAGCCAGAGGTGTTCTGCTGTTCCTTACTGAGCACAACTACTTCTTTGCATCCTGCAAACAGCCAGTGAGTTGCTCTGCTCTGCTCACTCAGCAGGGCCGTGCTGCACATCAGGCACTTTCCTTCCCCTGAGGAACACCTGCTCCAAGGTCCTCACCAGTGACAGTCCTCCAAGGTCCACAGCAGTGACAGTGGCTGCGAGAGGACAACCGGAGGACTGCCTCCCACTGCAGCATCAGACATTAAATCACCCTTCCATGCTGGAAGGAGCAAAGCATCACACAAAGCAAGCTGGAACAGTTTGGGGTGATTAAAGTTATTACTGGGCCGCTCAAAAGAGCATAGGGACTTAACAACTGGCAAATGTAGGATTAGGAGGTCTCAGAGCTACCTGCTCCATGCCAAGAACCTCTCAGGCCATATGCCTAAAGGACTCTGGCAGAGAAGGATTAATTGAAATCAGGCTTGTGCAGTACATTCAAGTGAAAAATCACTCTATAAATGAGGCAGGATCCCAGGGACTATACAGAGTGATTATAGAAGCTGGTGCTTAGCCTTTAATTCAGCAGACTCGGGATTTTCTCTTTATTTATCAGGCTAAAGCTACCCCTCCCCTCACCCTGAACATGGAGTAAATTAAAGCTGCCAGAACCCCTCCAAGCCTGGAACAGCCCAGCTAACCCTTTGGGGTGCGAGTCAGAGGTTAGCTCTGGGAGATGCTGCGGCTGCTTGCATCCTGAAGGGCTCGGGGACATAACAGTCATTTCTGTCGTCAGGTTGGAAGGTTTCCGAGCACTTGCTCGGTGTGGGAAACTGAGCCAGAAGTCTCACAAGCACTGTCATTGGCAGGGAGTTGACTTTGCGTGTGGTTAGATAGCAAGGGATAGAGCTGGGAGCTACAGAGATGTACGGTAGGGATTCCTGGGTCCCTGTGGTCTCACTTCCAAGCTGTGTGCTAGTCTGCACTCACTAGGAGCAATTTCTTTTGCTTCAAGTAGCCAAATAGGATCCAATTGTCCAGTCTACACTTTTCCTGGAGACTCTTCCTCTTTTAGGGGACTTGGGGGTGTTTTTTTAGAGGGAGCAGGCAATTCGTGGAAGAATCCAGTGCCATTGTGGCACTGCATTTCCATATCTGAAGTTCAACATGCTGCAGTGCCGTGCATAGCAGTGGCATAGATGCATGAAGTAGCACGTGGCCGGCTGGAATTGGACCATCCTTAGACCCGGTCTTTAAACTGGCATCTACAGTTTCTTTGTTGTTGGGAATGCCAGTGTCATCTCTTGATGTTCAGAATGCTCGTGAAAGACTGGAAGGGAAACCCTGATCCCTCTGGAATCCCTGCAGGCTCTTTCAGTGAAGGACTCCAGAGCTGAGTGGTGGGAAGGGAAAGTGAAAATACTGATAGATATGCTCGGCCCTGCAGTCAGAGAGCTTCAGCAAAGCACTGAAGGAGGAGTATGCCCAGGCTTTTGCAAACAGCGCATATTCTTTATCCCTGTCAACCCACATCAGGGATGAGCAGACCCCAAAGATCCTGGAGAACAGAAATATTCCTTACTGCAAGGGTCCGCGTGAGAGGATTTGGATTAGCTCACCGCAGTGAAAAGTCTCTTCATTTCCAGGGAAAATGGCCTTTTTTCTCCCAGGCAGAGGGTACTCAGGTGAACTTATTCTCTGCCAAGGAGGGAAGCACAACAGAGACCCCTGGTCAGGGACAAATGGTCCTAGGAGGCTAGTGCCACAAGCCTCTGGCAGGGTCTCCTTCCAGCACAACTTCTGGTATGAAATCTGTGATGCCAGATGTCCCCACTGCCTTTATCTCCTCTCCCTCACGTTGACTCAGCTGCAATGCCAGGCTCATCGCAGCCCACTGTTCCCCATGGCCCCCAGCTCTGGCTCCGTGGAGTAGCTGCTTGTGCAGGAGTGGCTGTCCAAGCCCAGGCAGCCAGCCGGTCACAGCCACAGCACCGTGTGCTGGGAACCTGCAATTCTCTGCTCCTTCACCGATTCCCAGCAGGGGTGTCCACATATATGCCTTGATGCGGCAATTGCATCAAGGCAATTGCCTTGCTATCGTTTAGGCAATTGCAGACTAGCACAGGCTCCCCATGAGGAGGGTGAGGCAGGATGCGGGAGGGTGTTATGCTGAAACCTTCCACCCGACAGCCCCTTTCTTCTAGTTATGTTCCCCCAAAGAGCTGGGAGTGCTGCCCTGCTTCATCACCGCAGGAAAATGAGCGCTTGGTCTCGGTCTCACAGCTTCCACCTGTCCCCCTGTGCATGTTAATGTGAAGGTTACAGCAATGGGAAGATCCTTCCTCCATGCGGAGCAGCGCGTGCAGAGTGGTGCAGAATGGGGTGGGCAGCGCTAGGCAGTGCTTCGACCACCCTTCCTTTTGCTGGCTGCTAGGCTTGGTAAGCCCTGTCTTCTGCTTAGTCCTTGGGCAGGCTGCGAAAACCTTCTGTTCAAGGGCTTTAAAAAGCACCACGTGGAAAGACTTTGCTTTATTAAACTAGAGATTTAGGTCAAAAAGAGTCAAATAACTAATTCTCAAAGCTCTCTATCCTCTTATTGGACTCCTGCTTTTAATGCCATTTGTCTCTCCCTTTCTATTTTAGCTGGGCATCACGGCATTTCTGATTACATGGGGATCTCTGCTAGGAGCCATCTTTTCAAACATCCCTGGACAGAGTTTCTAGAATGCAAAATGGAATCAATCCAGCAATTTTTTCAGTGAATGAAAAATCCAAGGGGATTTTGAGAACATATTAAAAGGTTCTGCCCCTTCTCTCATATATGAAATAATGAAACCTTTGGAGGAAGACAGTGTTTCTGAGCTCTGACAACATAACTGGAAGCACAGCTACATCAGTGCTGGCTTCAGAGTAACTCTTTAGGCGAGCTGCTGCCATAAAGACCCACTGCCTGGCTTCTCAAAGCAATCTGTTGCTCTGCCACTGGTCTCTTTGGATTTTGCCCTTTAGGTCAAGCAGCCTGCAACGCTGTGTCTGCCTACGGGTCTAGGCTGGGGAGGCCTTTGAGACATTTGCCCTTCTTGTGTTACTCTTAAACCTAATTGCAGATGGCAAAAATTCACCTGGAGGCCTAGAAAGAGAAAGAAGAGTTGAACACAGTTGTTCTGCACCCCAGCTACTGCACAAACCCTGAAACTTTCTACAGGTGCTGAGTGGGCTTAGCTGCAACAAGGATGTTCCCGTGCCTTTTCAGATGTCATGAACAAATGAAGAGCCTGGCTTTTGAGTCTACAGGGACATGCTTCTCCTTCCACCCAGGCTGTAACACCTCTGAAAACTGTGTGAGCATGGGGGGAGGACTACCAAAACCCACCCGCTTTGGCTTTTAAACCACTTATAGCAAAGCTAAACTCAGCATCTGTGAGAGAGCTGTGTAGGATCGATTTCCACTTGAACAGGTTCCCAGGTTTTGTACCACTCTGCTGCAGCTCTCTTTCCTTGCATAGTTTGGATTTGCAGGTCCATCTGTATTTTCAGACTACTTTCCACTTTCTAGAAGTTGCTGTTGGGACTGGCGGGTCCTTCTGCTTCACAGGCTTCTACTTCCAGATGCAGGAAGACCTGCTCACACTCTCTTTCTCAGACTTCACAGCCGTGATCAGGCAGTTCTCTGGGAAAGAGCCAGCTCTGAGGTGTGCCTGTCAGACAAGAAAACAGTGTCCCGGTGAACAACTCATGGGAACTGAAATACAGAACTGTAGTGCAGCAAGAGTCCAAGTCCATAACGACAGCCCAGGCCACTACAACCAAGAAACTAGCATAAAAGAATGAACAAACAAAGAAACAAAACAAAACAAAAAAACTGCATAAAAGTAACCCAAAGCGTAGATATGGCTGTAGCAGATAAGGCGCAAGATCCCCTAAAGGATGTGACACTGAGCATTAATGAGATGGACAATGCCTGGGTGCAGGGGCAGAGGGAAGATTATGCACAAGGCCCAGCTTTGGCTTTTTCTGCCCAGATGCCCCGATGACTGCTGCAGCCATGAAAGCCCTGGGAGGACAAAACCCCTATGTCCAGAGCTGTCACTTCTCAGGGATTTTTCAGTGTCTGTAGCAGACATTTAGTCCCCAAGAATCCGGAGGTTTTTCCTCTTTCTTCTCCTATCCATATTCCCCACTACCACCACCAAATTCCAAACAAAATAACAAATCTATTAAGGGAGGAAAAAAAAGCAACAAAACGTATCTTCTAATTCTGCTTCTCTGGTAATAGTTTGCAGTGCTGAAAGTGATGTTACATTAAGTGTCTTGCTCATCTGATCTTATTTTTCTCTCTATTATATCGCACTGTCTGCTCATCTGGTTAATGCTGTTTGAAATACTCCTGATCCCGGGAGCTAATTGGCGTAGTGACATGAAGTTTGTGGCTCACGCAGCAAAAGGTATGATTTCGGTATTTGCAAGAATAACATAAATCCCTGCACACATTTCATACTAAAGGCTGCAGAATCTGCTTGCAGTGTTCTTATCTCTGTGGATTAGCGAGTTATCAGGGAGCGTCACTATCATCTGAATGGAGATAAGGTGCAGCAAATCCTTCCCTTCTGCTCTCTAACACACAATATCAGCGCCAAATAGGAAGCCTAGGAGCACAGATAAATCAACAGCCCTCTGGGGACCCTAAGCTAAATATGAATGCATTAAAGTGATATTTGGCTCCCTGCACAAAGGCAGAACAGCAGTTCCTCTATTGCTCTGTAAGGTAGGCATTGTACCCGGCATTAAGCTCTTAACTGTCAGGAAGGTGCATGGGTAATGCAATGTATTAGCATCTTACAAGAGCTGCTGTCAAGAAAAGCTGGAGGAGAACAGATCCAGCCTCAGCACTGTAGGCATCTTCCACACCATGCACCAGGTTGCTTTGGAGACCAATGCTGGTCTTCAAAACAGAACATACTGGCTCAGAAATGAGACAGCCCAGATGGCTGTTAACAGCCAGGAGAAGCCCTACTGCTTGTCAGTCTTGTGCTTAGAGCCCTTTAAAGCATGCAAAGGATATTAATAATGAATGCAATATCTACTGGAAAAGCTAAAAGCTGGCCTGCCCTGTGGAAAGAGACTTCCAGGAGTGAAGTCTCTTTTTTCTAGCACTTCACAGATGAAGCTCAGGGCCCACTTATGACTGCAGTCACATTTGGAAGCCATTGACTTGGGATCCCTGAGATGCAACCCGAGGTAAAAGAGCACACAGTAACCCTGCAGTATGCAAAGGGGTGCCTGGCAGTCTTTGGCCAAAGGAACTAACAGCAGCCACCTACACGATAGAAGTTACTGTCATGGGCTTGCTCCCTAGTTCTGGATGTGGCCAGGCCCTCATTGCTGGACCTCTGCTACCTCCAATTCACTCTCACAATTTCCCTTTCTTCAGCTGTTAACTTCATTCCCTGTTGTCAAAACTCTTCTCCTCTGAAACTAAAGAAGTGCTCAGTACTTGTAACTTTTCCCTTAAATACATCCTGGTGTTCCCAGAATTAATCCTCATTTGGTAACACCTGGTCAGGCTGGCAAGCCCACTTATGCTGCATTTCAAGACACGCTTAAAACAACTCACTGCCACATTTTCCTACCTATAACCAGCTGCATATTTTTTTACTTCTAGTATTCTATGATCTGTCTTTATCTTGATTACTGCTGCAGGATAAAGTTTTTCGTAGCCAGTGAAAACAGATGGCCTCTGAACTTTCTACCATACCATATCTTTTCATGAACTATCTCTGTTAAAATCTTAGTCAGACCTAAGACTTGGGGGTTATTACTTTACTATCTTCTTTATATCTGTATTCACTTCTTTCTATCCCCCAGGGATCAGGCTAAGGCTGGCTACGAATTCTGACTCTCATAAGAAGTTTATTTTTTGTGGCATTCAGATTTTCTGCTGAGCAGTGGTGTAAAACTCCCCAAATGCACTCACTGTGTTCTAGCTGGAAACATGAAGGTTCATGCTCCACGCCTGGTATCAAATGGCCCAAAAGTGGTGCCTGCCACAGGCTCTTCTCTGTTCTTATTTATGTCTTGGGCATATGGGTCTTGAGCCATGCTTATATCATGCTTCTTTGAATATATGTGTAATTGCTGCAGTTTAGGTGCAAGATTCCACATGCCTGGTCTGTATTTTATGACTGTTATAACTCAGGCAGCCAATTTCACTTAGGGAAAGATTTTACAATTCAAGAGGGAGATGAACTGGTAGCAAAAGCTTGTCTTAAAGGGTCATCGGTACTTCTAGGAACCCACCTCTTCCATGTTTGTATAGGTGGAATATGCTGCCGATCTCCCATCCATGCAGAATTAGCATTTGGACAATGGGACTTGACAGCAGCCTGCTTTTTCCTATGTCCTGCTCCACGCTGCAGCCACGAGCAGCTCAGCTACTGCAAAGAGCCCAGTGTATTCCTGCAGAGAGTCTTTGAGGCAACATTTCCTCATCCACCTGCTATGTGTGCCTCTGGTGCTACATTGCAAGACAACATTTACTGCCCTGCCCGGCCACCTCTTACCTGCAGTCTCTTGCTTTACCTTGGGCCACGGCCAGTCTGGCTTGCTAAATGATGGAGGTCTGCACCCCCCTCTCCTTGGGCTGCAGCCAATGTCTCTGTCCCTTGTTCTCTTTATGTTAATTCCATGCATGTTTGGGAAGATAAGAACAGCTACAGCAAAACCAAACACCCTCACTCAAGGATACTGGCAGAATACTTTTAAACATGGACAATTAATTCAGTCCACAGATCCAGGAGCTCACAGCATGGGTCAAAACTGTTCCAAGAGGTGCTATACAAACACAAAGTAAAAAGATTGGTCTTAACCTGAAGAACAAGCAGAAAGTGCATACAGAAGAACTAGGAGAAGTGGATTAATGCTAGAGGATTTCTATACAACTTTTTGCATAATGCTTTGTCAGATTGAGACATTCTCAAATTAGCTTTCCCAGGTTAAACCAAAGCCCACTATCAAGTGAAGAAGAATCAGAGGAAATGGTCCCAGGTGAGTGGTTGTAGAGGAATTAACTTTTCACAGCAAGAACCAGCTACCCGACAAAATCAGACTGGTTTAGGTAACCATGGCTTAGAGACACACAGAGCACAGTCTTCTCCTATGATGTCAGGCTGAGAGAGTTGGGGTTGTTCAGCCTGGAGAAGAGAAGGCTCCGGGGAGACCTTACAGCAGCCTCCCAGTACCTAAAGGGGGCTACAGGAAACCTGGGGAGGACTCTTTGTCAGGGGGTGCAGTGATAGGACAAGAGGTAATGGCTTTAGACTAAAAGAGGGGAGATTTAGATTGAATATAAGGAAGAAAGTCTTCACTCAGAGGGTGGTGAGGCACTGGAACAGGTTGCCCAGAGAAGCTGTGGGTGCCCCATCCCTGGAAGTGTTCAAGGCCAGGTTGGATGGGGCTTTGAGCAGCCTGGTCTGGTGGAGGTGTCCCTGCCCATGGTAGGGGGATTGGAATTAGATGAGCTTTAAGGTGCCTTCCAACCCAAACCATTCTATGATTTTATGAAACTAGACTGAAGTTCAGATCTGATCTGCTCAGAGTGAGAGCAACACACTTGGTATGTCCATTGATCACTTCCATAATGATGCAGTTTTGAGTTAATGATGAAATTAAATGCCTGTAGCTGTTCCTCAGCATCATCCAGTGGCCAGAACCTGATCTCTCATGTACTCAACATTTTAACTGGTCTTCCTTCCACTGCTTTAGGAGGCAATAGCTCCTGGTGCATAGCCAATCTCACTGCTTCATCACAGGGGTGCATCTCTATCTCTTTTTTTAAACAAGCCACCACATTTACAGCTCATAAAACCAAGCCAGTTGTTCTTGGGCTCTGAACCTCACTGTGACTTATCCCAGTTCCCTGAATCTGCCATAGGAATGACAGCTCCTGTCTACGTACCATGCTCTCTTCTATGCTGCCTCTTCTCTAGTCACTTTTGAAAGGAGCAGTCCTCAGATTGGTGTGCTGTGGAGTGTATTTCATGCTAACTAGTTATGCTGAGCCCATTAGGACTATTCATAAAACTGTTCAATGGCCTGCAGACAGGTTGCACTCTCTGGTCTATAATTTGATCCCACAGTAATTCTAATTGTATGCCAAAAACACTGTGAGACCAAAGAGTTAACCATCTACCTGCCTGAGCATTTTCTATGCCATGCACTCGGGGATGGTATTCAAAGCATCCTTTTCCATATGCTTTTTATTTTCTTTGCATGTGTATTTGTTTTAATTTTCTAGTTCTCTTCTGTCCAATTCTACTGTATTCTGCTGTATTCTCCAGTCTAATCTATACTATTCCATTAAACTTCTGATTTCACTCTACTTATGATTCAGCACAAGCTGTTAGAGTTTCAAGAAACCTTGGGAGACTGTGCAGGTAAAAAAAATTGACAGTTTCAAGTAGATTCACAGTCCATCCAAATTAGTAGCCGAGTTCTGATCACCCAGCAGGTAGATATGAAATAAGATGCCCTGTGTGAAGATCTTAATCAGAATCCTAAGAGTTTAAAATGGATTTAAGACTTGAAGAAAGCAGTTTTATATCTGTTCCAAAGTGCTCCTAACACCATCTGCGATAACCGTGGCTATTCCTGTTTTTCATATTTATTCCAGTCTCTGTTTGAATGTAGTTTATCTTTTGCCTTCCATAACCTTTTGTGGAAATGAGTTCCACAATTTAATATTCCACAGAAAAACTCATCTGACTAGGCAAGGTGTCTAACCTGTGCCAGCCTTCCTAGTCAGTCTTATTATCAGTGGAGATCTAGCCTATAAAGTCAGCAGAGCATGAGGCGTGGAGTTATCTCTTCCACAACTGGGTATTTGTATTTGGTCAGATGAATTGCTACTTGAAAGTGCCTATCTCCCCCGACTGTCTTAAAGAGAAGCCTCAAATAGCCAGTTCAGGTGCAGATGGCTGTGTTTTAGATGTCTATAGCTGGTGGAGCTGAATCCCATCTCACAGTGCAAAAGAGAATGTCCTTTCATCAATTCTGGATTTGCCATCTCTCAGTTTAATTGAAAATATGCTTCTGCCTGTGTCAGGAGGGCGAGAGGACTTATCTGTACCTGGCTGTTTTACAGGCAGTTAAAACAGCCCTTGTTATTCAACCGCTCACCACAGGAGTAGTTCCTAATCTTTTCCAACTCCTGTCAGGGAGAGTTTCTGCAGCCCGTGGTCGCACTTTGTGCCCTCAGCAGCCCTGAACCCTCACCCTTTTAAAAATCTTAAAAATCTTGATACGTAGCTACAACGACAGCTGCAAGACCAAAGCCTTTTCAAGCATCTGCCCCTTATTTGGGTCTCTAGATGAGAGCTGTGCCTTTGAAATTTGACTCTGAATTGCTGTGTCTTCACTCCCAGTACCCTCTCGGGCTGTTGGTGCTCGTAAATTTGATGAGCTCCTTCAAATGTTGCAGTGCAGGACCAAGCCTTGGCTTTGGCTGAAGCACTTTGTATTCCGGGTGCTTTACCTCCCCCGTGGTTTTGCTGTGCCTCACGCACCCATCCTGCCTGCAGGCTCCAGAGGTCTGCGAGGTGCACAGCCAAGGGAGCGGGCGAGCACAGGACCTCACCAGCACCAGGGCTCCCATCCTGGTCTTGCAGGGCTCCCACACCCGGCTCCGAGTCAAACGGGTGCAAGTCCCGCCGGGGTAGCACATGCCTCCATGCAGCCCAGCTCGCTGCCGCTCTGCGGTGGCACTGAGCAGACACAAAGTCAACGGGACTTGCAAGAACTGTTTGAATAAACCGTGAGCTTATTTTGCCATTAATATGCAAAAAGCCAGCTTTAACATGCAGCGGCTGAAACAGCAGCACTGTAGAGCCCCTTTTTTGTAGTCTCACCCTCCGCCTTTGTCACAGACAAACTACTGAAGCCAGAAAAGAGCCTTTCTTTTCTTCCAGTTCCTCCTGATTCCATTTGCCAAGCATTGATTTTCTTTTCCTTACTACCAGTGAAGCTTGAAATTAGTAATTTCTATTTTATTTTGTCACTTACGTATCATCGATACCAGCAGGGCCGGACAATTGCACAAGCACGTGCAGGGAGCTGAGAGGCAGTGAGGGACATGGAAAACCTGGACTCTGATTGCGGAGCAGACCTCGGCATTGTCATGGCAAGACGTGGGACATTCTTTGCTCACTGGAAGCCCACAGGTCATTCGCTGTAATTCTAGCTGCCTTGGAGTGTGGCAGGTCCGTGGCCCAACACAGCAAGGCGAACACTTGCAGGGCCAGGCTTCCTGTATGTATTTTAACAACTGCAAATGCTCCATTTATGTCCCTAAACTGGGTCCTTCAAGAAAACCTGCCAAGAAACGTGGATGAGCATTTCTGTGACCTCCAACTGCTTTCTCTATGTGGTCTGCAACACTGCTTGAGCACCACAGGGTGTGGCACAAGAGCCAAGAGAGCAGAATCCCAGCTGGCTGTGTGTTAGCTCTGTTTACTTTCGAGATGGAGAGAATAAGAATACCGGCCTGTTTGTGGCACTGGCTTCTACAGTTTTCCACATAAAAGTCTTTTCAGCCAGATCTCATGGATGAATATTCTGCCACCCATAAACAATATTTAAAGCTTCCACAGCTTTATCTGTAACAAAGAGAGAAGATGACTGGCAAGCTGTAAGGAAAATGGAGGCTGAGCTGGATAAGAGTGCATGAGCATTGGAAGTTGAACGTTCTGACCAAGGTCATCTTCTGTGCCTGGCACTGACTCCACAAACATCAATTCCACATTTGCGTTCTTCTGAAGACAGAGGGATTATGGATCTTCCTTCAGTCCCTGTGGCTACTGGAAGGGCTGCATAGGAGCTGCTGCCACATCTCTGGTAACAGGGACAGAAAGCGCGTGGGAAGATGCTCCATGAGGGGCAGTTTGAACAGCCCGAGGCAGGAGCAGGGTGGCTGCTCTGCAGATGTCGTCTTCTAAAGCCCTGCTTTAGATCCCCCCAAGTAGCAAAGCTAACTCTCAGCACCTTTGTTAGACTCATTCTCCTAAAGGCATTTGTTTGGCTGCTTTACCTGGACACCAATGAGCAATATTTCTATATGAGCAGCGAGATGTGTGAGGGCTGCTCAGCTTCCATGGGGGGCCGTGTATGTAAAAGCTGTGCTAAGAGCACAGTGGACTATGCTCTAGCCTAGTTTTGGCCAGGCCTGTTAGAGTTAGGATGGGCTGCATGATTTCTCCAGGTCTGGCTGCTCCAGCTGGGGCCAAGCGTGCGTGAAGGAGCTATGCAGGGAGTGGGGAGGGGGGCACAGGTCTCACCTCTGGCTCCATCTTGGGGGGGGGGTCTCCTCCCTGCCAGCTGGCTGGTAGGTGCACATTAGGAGTTGCGCTTGATGATCCTTGTGGGTCCCTTCCAACTTGGGATATTCTATGATTCTATGATTACTGCTGTCTGGGCAAAAGGCACTTATGGCCCAGATCGAGCCTGGAGTCCACCGTGTGGCCCCAGCCCAGGAGGAGGAAAGGTTTTGAGGTGTCTGTGCTGGCCTTCGTGGGCAGGCAGCCCTACTCCATGAATGCTGGAGAAGGGCTGAGGGCAGGGGAAGGATGTGGGATGGGGACAGAAAAAGGCAGGTCTTGGCTGCTGCCACACACAGTCTGCTCCCCTTGCCAACGCTTTTCTCTCTCTTACAGCTTCTCATTTGAATAGCCTGGACAGGCTCCTGCAGGACATGCTGGAGGGCTCTCTTGCCCCATGGCCCAGACCCAGTGAGGGTGAGCCTCTTTAGGGTTTCACTGACTGACGACAAAGCAATACCTCGGTAAAAGAAAAAAAATAAATAAACCTACTGCATTTTCTGGTCTTTTCAACAACATCCATATGCTGCAGTGGAGTGGCTTAATGTCCTCTTATCCTACAGCTGCAGTGCCTGGGCAGTGCTTTGGTAATAACATCTGGCTCTGGCTTTTCCCATAGAATGGTAGTGACAGACCAAACATCTCCTCTTTTCCCAAGTATTTCTTTTTCAGATGGAGGTGCTCTGGGGCACCTTTTAACCCACAGGTGTATGAGATGTGCGTGAGATGAGGCCGGGTGTAGCCTGAGAACCAGTGCCAATGCAGAATTGGGACCGGTGCAGGACCAGGTCCCGGGCTAAGCACATTTGACTCAGAGGGGAGCACAGTTTTCCATCCTCCTGTGTGGAGAGGCACATGGACCGAGCCTTGCTTGAGATCTGCGCTCTGCAAATCTGTCATCACCGACTTATTTCTCATCAACTTTTGCATGAGCCGAGACAGGAGTGCCCTTCTGTGGCCACTGAGGCCACAGCTTCATGGTTGTTTACAGTGGGTCTTGAGCACAGATGTGTACCTGGCACAGCAGACTTCAGATGGCTCAGCTCAGCGACGAGATCGCATTTTGAAGAGACAATGCCAAATTAGCTTGAGCAGATAGAAGTGACTTGCTGCTGAACCCTGCATGCCCAGCAGACCTGGCAGAGGAGACCTATTTCACTGATGCTTCTCCCCATGACTTCGATTGCCCCAGCATTGATGACTACAGCTTGTTCACAAAAAGAGAAACAAGATTTGGGGAAAACAAAGTGCAAAACTCATATACCCCTCCTGATCCAGGGCTGGACACCCCAAAACCTGCTCCCAGAAAGACTGACTGCTCAGATCTCTCTCAGGCTGAGACTCAGAAGATGCAAACAATTTCTGTAATTGTCTTGAAATGATTTTCTGTCTACATAAAGACCAATGTAACCAAATCAGTTGCATTCAGAATGTGGAACCATTGCTCCATCTATTCTTCTCCGTGTCTGACTCACAGGCGTACCAGCATCACATAACAGCCTGCTGTGCTTAACTCCATCCCTCGCTGCCCTAGAAACTGATGGCCATGGAGCACAGGTAGGATGAGCCAATATTTGATTCAGGAAAAGCATTCCTCTGGGATCCATCCATGTCAGAAATTAAAGAGCTGCAGATGACTGGGCAGAGGAGCAGTAAAGGTGCCAGAACTCTCTGCCCTGCACACAGCACCTTCTGTCAGAGCACTCCAGGTGGCTGCAAACCACTTAACTGGCCACTACAGTTCAGAGGGCAGGTGAAACTGTCATTGCAGCACCAGGCCCTTTGACTCCATTTGTATTCAGCAGTCAGCAATGTATGAGCAAACAGGAACCGAAACCTGAGACTACCCATTCAGAGAACTCCTTTCATCACAAGCATCTCTGGTCCTCTTCTGGTCCTGCTTCAGACCCCATGAGAGCTGCATTTTTGCTGCATGTTGACACCAATGCAGCTGCACTGGTACATGGTTGCCTCTAGAACCACAGGGTCAGAGAGTATTAGGAACTACCCTAATCCTAGATATATTGCTTTCAAACCATTACACAGGCTGTGGATAAACAGAGCAAAGCTGAAACCTTTAGGCTGGCCATCCCAATCTTGCACACAAGCAAGTCTGAGGATCCTCGGGTGGGCACATGCTGAAGCCTCGTGGGATCCTGTGTGTGATGCACCACGTGCAGCAGGACCTGACCAGCATACCCCATAGAGCTCCCAGCCCAGCTCATCCGGACAAACCCGCCTGGACTGTTCACCAGCACGGCTCTGAGAGCAGTAAGCACACTGTGCTGTGACTGCCACAGCACTGGACAGCTGCAAACGGGAGGTAAAAGCAAAGCAAAGCTCCAGAGCAAGTGAATAAGCCAGAAGCAGACATCCCCCAGTATTTTATTGCTGTGCACTGCCATCAGCACTGGCAGCACAAGTGTACCACAAGCTGCCAGGGGCCCAGAGCAGCCTCTGTGTTCCTGTCCCTGCAGGCTATGGCCCATGGTGTGATGGATGCAGGTCCCCAGGCCTTGGAGAGCCTTCATCACCGCCCCTCTCTCCGTAGCTCCTTGGTACCACTGTCAGGCACCTAAAGAGAAGTTAGTGTCTGTCCACACCCCTTGGTCCCATGCTGGCAGAGAAAGGTCTGGTGGAGAGTATCCTACTCCAGTCTTCTCATCCTCAGCCTTCTCAAGGAGGAGAAGGTGAGAAGGAGAATGGGTAAGTGTCATCAAAGCTGCTCCATCATCACCATTAACTCACCATTGTCACCATCACAGCCAGCATCACGATGACAATAGCCTGCTTCATCCCTAGAGTAATTCTCATGACCCATCAGTGAACATGCAAGAAGATCTAAGAGCAAAAGACCCCGCTGATGTGGGCAGCGGTGCTCAACCACCACCTGAAGGAGTGGCTCAGGTGTATATCATATTCATATCATATGTATATCATATCACCCAGTGGTGTTCCGGGTATATCACTCCACTAGTGCTGCCACACAGGCAGGGATGCAGGAAGAGCTGTGTGGAGATCCCTTTAATTCTTAAATGTCTGCCTTTAGTTTGAGTCATTCCTTTATGCAGCGTTTGCAACATGTTATGCAAAATTGCAGCATCTGCAAATAAAGAGGCAGGTTTCTGGGAGTGCAGATGCGAGTTATTTTTGATGTACAGGATCCCTTTATCCTCCAGTGTTTTCCCATGGAGTAAAGATATCCAAGAAAGTCAGTCAGAATTCCCGTGCTCCTTCCTGCAGACAAGGGTGACACAGCAAGGAGGGTGGATAAAACAGGTGGAGCTGGAGGTGGAAGTCACAGGCTGGAAAGGTAGACATTCAGGGCAAAGCCATGCGAGTCTCCCAAAGGATCTGTGTCTCGCCCAGGTGTGAGACACGGCAGAAATCTAGGTGTGAACTTTTATCACTTTACATGAGTAAGTCCAGTTTGAACCTTCAGGCTGCTCTTCCATCTGCTTTAGACTAGTTCTTCCTCTGCATCCATGAAGAGTTAGCCCTGCTTTCTCTTCCAGAGGGACAGCAAGCTTCGGTAGGAAGTCTCTCTTAAGAGAAGGGGTGCAGCCCCCAGGAAGGGTTTGTCTGTGACTGGGGTACTTCTGGGTTTGCTGCTCCTCCTGCAAGCCCTTCTGCAAATGCCTGTCATTTTTAATAGATAGAAGTTTAAAGCAAACATTGCCCAGTAATAGAATTAGTCTTGACAAATCTCTGTCTGCAACACACCGTTTCTGTATTTAGGGATTAATAGAAAAGTACAAGCAGAACATGGTGTCAGTTAACAAAAGCAAACACATCTTTTAAAGAGGCAGACAAAGACCTGTGTTTCCTAATTAGCCGACGCAATCCAAGACAAGGTGAGCAGTGTTTTCAGCAAGGCACCTGGGTCTCCATAGCTGCTGAGCGCAGATGTATCATTAAGAAAACATGCGCTGAAACACAGGACATTCTCCCACCACACAGCCCAGCGATGGGATCTGCTCCCTTCGCCTTTCCTCATCTGCTGGTTCAAACGTCAAAATCCCCCTGCTCAGCACCTTCTCAACTGCTAGTCCATCGGGCCTAATTGGTGCCACCGCTGGAGCCCTGGCACTGGAGGGCTTTGGGGACCAGGCTGTGACTGACTGCATGCTGGTCCTGCCTCAGAGCTGCAGACGGGAAGGACAAAAAATTCCCCCCTGGGGGACAGGCAAGAGGATATAAGCCAAATGGGGGGCTGCAGACAGAAAAGTAAGAAAGAATCTAATCAAATGATGTTGGAAGGGACTTCAGAAGGTCTCTGGTCCAAACCCCTGCAAAGAGCATGTCTAGAGCAGGTTAATCAAGCTTTGTCCAGCTGAGTTTCAGATATCTCCAAAGACGCAGATTGTACAACCTCTCCGTGTCCCTGTTCCAACATTTGCCCACCCTCACTGTGGAAAATTTCCTTCCTGTATTCAGTTGGAATTTCACAACCAGCTTGTGCCCAATTCTTTGCCCCATCCCTATGCTCCTCTGAGTCTCTACACCCTCCAACTAGAGGGGTGAAGGCAGCAATAAAATATCTTCACCTTCTCTTCTCAAGGCTCAGTAAACCCAGTCCCTCAGCATCTCCTCACATGTCCCATCCTACAGCTCCTGACCACCTCGATATCTCCGCTGGACTCGATCCAGTGTCTCCACGTGTTTCTTGCACTGGGGAGCCTCAAACTGGACACAGCACTGCAAGTGGGTGTCAACGGTGCTGCAAAGGGCAGGAAGAGCTGGGGCAACCAGAGCGTGTAATCCCCACACACATACACACAGGCACATGCACACACGTGCACACCCACGATTGATTCTGAGGGTAACAGTGCACGTCGAAAAAGCGGCGTCTACCACATTATGAGGTCTGTCCCAGTCATTGGGAGGCATTGTCTCAGCTCACTGCTGAATGCTGAGCCTTGCTGAGACCCCTAAATCTGCACCTTGATCCTGATATCAATGAAAATGGCAGGGAGCCTTGTAGTCAGTAGAGCATGGCGTTATCCTTCTATTTAATAAGGAATACCAAGGGTGAGGCAGGCCCTGAATGGGCTTCCCAGAGAAGAGATGGCAGAAAAAGACCCTCTCCACCCAGCACCCATCTCTCAGAAAAGAAGTGGGTCCCGGGTACCCAAAGCTGTCTTAGTAAGTTAGGAGGGTGCAAGGAGCAAACTGTGGCATAAGCAAAGGAGAACGTGCATGGGGGAGGCAGGAGGGTCTGGGATTGAAGGATGAGGGCTGGGGACCGTGACACGTGCCGGATGAAGTGAAGCAAGACTGGGAAGTGTGTGGACTGGGCTGGGAGCTGGGCAGGGCAAAGGGGAGGTCAGGGAGTGGAAGGCTGTGAGCTGTGGGAGCACATGGAGTAGAAAAGCTCATCTCCTAAAGCACATTTTCTAAATCCAAAAGAAGACAAATGCGATTTTCTCTTGGTTATTGTATAAATTTACAAGCACAGTGACACAGGGCAGAGCAAACAGCAGCAGTGTCAACCTCTAATAGAGATGAATGACAAACATATTTAATGAATTAAAAGATGATGAAGTATTACTGACAAAGCAAACACCCACACATTGTGCACGCTGTCACTGATCTATGTGACACAACAGCCCTCTGACAAAGACTGCTGTAGATCAATCTCAGCACGGCGAGCACACAGCGGCGGGCAGCCCCAGGGGTCTGCAGGATGCAGGGCAGCAGACTGGGCAGAGGGATGGGCTGGAGGCTTTGTGGACACTGCTGGGGATAGGAGCTGAGGTAGCACGGGATTGCTCAATGAAGATCCATTAGGCTTGTTCAGCTCAGACACTGAGCTTTTTAAGGTGGGATATTCAAACTTCTGGTTGTCTGTATCATAAAGAGTCAGAGCTGAGCCCAGCTAGAAGTTCAGAGCAGGCAGGAATAGATTTTCTGATCCAGACCATCCTTGGGTCTGGGTGTTCAGCTGGGAGCTCAGTGTTGAGCTGTGGCATTGTTGAGACCCAGGAGGACACAGCAAGAACAATATCACCTCATGGCTTGGCTGTGTCTAGGAATTTAGGACGGGATTGTCCCAGACTTCACGGTTACAGACAAGTCATGTTTGGTGCTCATATTGGGTTACTGTACACTTGACAGCTCAAAACTAGGATAAAACAGAGCTGGAAGCCCACTGCTGGCTTGCACAGTGGCTTGGTGCAAGGACTGAGCTATGCTGCGGTATTGGGGTTACAGTCTGATTATTTGGGCATGCAGGAATTTGTTCGCAGGGCTGGGTCACCCTGAAATTAAGGATTCAAGCTGCACCATGGCAGAGTTACAGGACAGTGCACGTGCTCTTTAGGTTGGGTGCGCAGGGCTTGTTAGGCGTTCAGTGGTAACAGCTGAGGCATCCTCAGAGCCGCGGCTGAAGGCTGAGTTGTGCCCGGGTCTGTCTGTGTGGGGGCCTCCATCCTCTTCTTGCTCAGCCACAGAGCTGAGCTGGGTCGACTGCAGTTGGGTTTCAGGTGCCAGACTGGGGGTAAAATTTGTGCTGAGTGTCAATGCTGTGATTGCATACTGCCCTCGTTTTGTGGAGTGTACGGCCCTAGGACCGTCCAACCTCTGATATCCCAATTCCTCCTCCAAGCCCTCACTGCCCAGCACTGTGTTGCTGTCCCCCTTGGGGTGGATGACCCCATCTCTTCAGTGTGTTTCTGTCATGTTCACAGCCTGGTCCACATAAAATTAGAGCATAATTAGACATTTGGGGGATAGGGAGGGAAGACGCGCTGGGATGGGCGGATGGGAAGGGAGAGGTGGGCAAGCATTTGGGATCAAAAAGTCAGTGCTGTCATTGCTTGTGTATCACAAAGCCTTAGTCTGGATTTCAGAGGCAGGACGGAGGAATCACTTCTGATTCTCATTTTTAATGGTTTCACATGCGTACATCCTCCTCATGCAGTAGTCCCATTGTAAGAGCTGCCCCGCATGTGGCTTGTTAGCAGAAACCCTCTGCTCTGAGGGAGCTTCAGGAGGCTTCTGGCTGACTCTGTGTAGGGGGACAGACCCTGAACCCATCCTCCAAGTGATGGATGCTCAGAAAAGGCACCCACACTGCTCCTGTCCTTTTGTTTCCTCCAGCTCGTGACTGTCTGTCTGACCAGACCAGGACAGCTTTTACAGAGCAGAAAGCTCTACAGCTGGGGGATCCTTGCTTGCTACACAGCCTGTGTGGCACTGCTGGGCAATACAGATCTCTGCAGAGGAGCTGGGGAGAAAAAGCAAAAGCTTCGGCTGTGATACCATTTCTGTATGACAGCCCTCATACGCATTTGCCCATGTCCTCATGAAGGTGATTTCAGTCCCAGTGCCACCAGACAGTCACTGTGGCATTAGCAAGACGTGAGACAGCTCAGCATACGCTCCTCAGCCCATTGATGTGTCTGTGACTCCTGCATCCAGCTCATTGGAGACAGATTGTTTCACAGCACCTGTGATGTATTAAGCTGACTATGTGAACACTGTTGCACAGATTTCCTGTGGCTGCCTGCACATCTGCTCAGGGAGAGCACTCAATAAAGGCTGCCTATAAACACAAAGGCCAGAGGGGAACATGCCCTGACAATGAAACTAAACAAAAAGGGGAAGCTCTGGGTAGAGGAGACAAACAGACAGAAGCAGCGCTCCAAAACAGCACTCAAAGAGCAGTTACCTCATGTGTGCTGTCGAGCTGGCTGGGCACTGCAAGTGGAGCCCTGCAGGGGTCAGGTTCTGTTCAGTGTTTTTATTAATGGCATGGATGATGGACTAGCAAATGCACTTAAAAATTTGTGGGTGAACCTTAGCTGGAAGGAGCAAACACTTTGGAGAGCAGGGCTGGAGTTCGAAACTAACCTCAATAAATAAGAGAAATGTTGCAAATTGAGTAAGAGAAAATTCAGTGAAGATGAATGTGAAGCGATGAGCTCAGGAAAGAAAACTCAAATGAGAAAAAACAGATGGAGAATACCTGAGGATACAGTGATAAAAGGCACGAGGGGCCATGGCAGGTAGGAGCCAGGCTCTGATGTGCGCTGCAGGCTTCCCATGGAAAAATCTTTTCCCCTGTGGAGTCAAAGGTCAGGCCCCCGCTGTTTCTCCATAGATTCAGAGCAGAGGCCAGTTCTGCCCTGCCAAGCCTTGACTGCAGAAACAACTTCTTCAGGCTCACAAGGTGCGTAAGAGGCAGGGTGGTGCGAGTACCCCAGCCTTCAGTCCCGCACTCATCCTCCCTGCAGGCACCCGCTCTCCAGGTCAAGGCTTGCATCTCGGTAACCGTGTTCCCTTGCCAGCAGTGTGCCTGGGGAGGAGCTTGGGCCACCATGACCCATCCAGGCTTCCAAGGTACCCTCCACTATGCATTTTCCCATCTGGATGCTGACAGCAACCCAAGGGGGCAAAGTGAGCATCCCTACACCTGCATCCTTCCATCTGCTGAGCCAGAAACAGAGAGAGCAGCAGGAAGGGGATGTGGGGGAAATACCAAGGGCTTTCTGTGCTGGAAAAGTGTGATTTCCCTGCTGCATAATTCCAATGAAATGGATCTTGATGCACCAGCTGATCACAGGATGAAGGTGTCGTGCACATAACCAACATCTAAATGCAGTCCCAGAATGAATCAGGAGACTATTTCCAGCAGGTAAGTGGCAGTCTCTCTCCCGCGATTTACGTCTCATTGCGTCCTTGCTGCTCAATCGTGTTCACAAGGAAGCAGGTATTCCTCAAATGATGAGCAATGAAGAAAGAACATGTTATATGATGAGAAACATAAAGAGTTTGGGGTGGGAGGGGGTTCTTCTTTTTTTCTTTTCTTTTTTTTAATCTAGCCAGGCTTGCAGGAGTATTGCTCTCTATAAATTCACTAGCAGAAACTCCAAGGAAGAAGAGAGCCATTTAAGCTAAAAGCAATATTATCACAAGGATATGTGTCTATAAACTGACCAGACGTAAATTTAGGCTGGAAATTGGAAGAATGCTCCTAACAGCTGGAGTAATGAGGCTCTGGCACAGCCTCACAGATAGTAGTGAGCAGGAAAAGAAAAATAAAAAAGCAAGAAAAACAACCTAGCCAGTTTTAAGATGGAACTTGCTCATGAAGGGGACATATGCAAAGGGGATTAGACAACGCAGTGCCTGAGGCAGCCAGGGGCTGGAGGTGACAACTCTAAAGGTCCTTTCTGTGTGAACAAAAGAGGGTTCCTGGCTTAGAACAAAGGTCTTGAAGTCCTGGGTCCATTCTTCATCTGACATTCAGCAGGAGGCACAGAGGTAAAACACGTCAGAAGCAGGGTAGTTGCAGAGCACTCCCACTTGTGCTAAATCCTCCCAGGCTCTGGCAACTCACACCTCAGGACATCCCAAACCTGACCTGTCTGGACATTTCAGTTTGCAACTCTGATGGATCTTCCTTTACAGAGCTGCCTAATCCCTTTTCAGAGCCCGTTCATACTTCTGGCCTCGAGTGTCTTCTTTTGGTACTCCTCCCTTTACCCCATGTGGCACAAATAAATGTTTATTTTGTTTGTTCTAGAATTGCCTCCCATTAATTTAATTCAGTGTCCTCAGATGTTGTGTTAGGAGGAGCAAAACAGACTCTTTATCCCCTTGATAATTTTGCAGCCTCTTCTACATCTCCCGTTATTTATTTTCCAGGCTTTTCCTGTCGTCTTAGTAAGTGTATTCACATTCATGAAAAACTATGTGCATGATGGCAGTCCTGCTGCCAGATCAGACACTGTCCACCTGAAGTTTCTGACTGTCCACAAGGGCCCAGCCTTCCACCTACCTGGCCTATGGCATTTCTCCAGGTTAAAAGAAATACGGAAATCAGTATGTGTGAGCCATGTTACACTTCCAGTTTCCCTTGGTGACTCAGACTATCAGGGAAGGAACTCCTCTTGCAAGAGGATCACCGTTCTGTTTTTTTGTTTTTTTGTNGCATGATGGCAGTCCTGCTGCCAGATCAGACACTGTCCACCTGAAGTTTCTGACTGTCCACAAGGGCCCAGCCTTCCACCTACCTGGCCTATGGCATTTCTCCAGGTTAAAAGAAATACGGAAATCAGTATGTGTGAGCCATGTTACACTTCCAGTTTCCCTTGGTGACTCAGACTATCAGGGAAGGAACTCCTCTTGCAAGAGGATCACCGTTCTGTTTTTTTGTTTTTTTGTTTTTTTTGGGGGGGGGGGTTGTGCTGGTCACACTGCTGGTAAACGTCATTTAAAAGTCCATCCTGTGCTGAGACAGGAAAGCATGTGGTCAGGTCCTGCCCCATGCTTACTGGATGCACAGTTGTAGATTCAGCACTCATGCCTTTCCCATTCATCTGCCCGAGGAGCAGCATCGTGTGGCCATTAAGCTGACTCTTGTCTCAAATGCCAGCTTCAGTTTCCAACAGAGCACTCGAAGCAAGAGAAGGTCCTCAACCCACCTACAGCAGATTCGGCTGCAAGCAGGTGTCATTGCCAAGTCGCCTGTCACAGAAGAGGCCAGGTTTCTCCTGCCTCCATCTTTGCCTGCCCTTGCTAAACCATTGATTCCTGTAGCTCTCCTTTCTTCTCTAGTCTATTGCTAAGAGTTCAGCTCACAAAGAGCTGACCAAGGGCTTTGCTGTTTCTCCTGAAACTCCAGGACACAAACAAGAAGCTTGTTTGCTGTCCTGCTGAGAGACCCCTCCTGAGCAACTGCCTCTCATGGAGAGCAAGGTGGGGATGCAGGTACAAAGGGATAGCGGTGCTGGAGGACACATGGGTAATGGAGCAGCTTGCGGAGAAGCTGCAAATGCTCAGAGAGCTGCACGCTGATCAAAAGCCCAGGTCCAGAACTGCAAGCGGCTGCAGAGAGCCTGAGGCAGTGGGGCTAAGGGCAGCTGCCAACATACCAAGTTCTACAAGGACTTCTAGGCGTGCATAAGGGGAAAAGGATATAGATAGTAATGCATTTTACAGGCACCACTGTGGGCAAAAATTCCCACAAAACCCGTGGAGTGCCAGTGAAGAGTGCAGTCCCCTCACCGGGGGACAGCAGGCAAGCTGCTCTGGAAGGTCGGTGGGACAGCTCTGATGGTGGGAACCCCCTGAGCCAGGGAGTAGGACAAGGGAGGAAACTGCTGAGGAGACATCCTGAGACAACAAAGTCCCCACAGCATTACAGGAGAGTTGACTGGGGAGCTCTTAGGTGTTTCAGAGCTCCCCTGGCACCAGGTCCAGGGGCTGAAACATTTGCCCAGCCAGAGGAGATTGAGCTGTTGCCTTCTACACCCAGGATAGAGCCATAACCACCAGCTCTGCATCACTCTACCAGCCCAGGTGCACCTACTGTAGGCATGGCAACAGCTACATTACTTGTTTAATGCAGATGTATGAACACGGCCAGATATTGCCCCCTGTTTTTAGATTATGCACTAATATCAATTACCCACCCATCTCATAGTCAAACCTTCCAAGAACAACATCTCCATCAAGTTGGGTTTTATAATGCACAACCGGTTTTCATTTTTCTATTTGCTTCTTCTGTCACAGAAGAGTAGCATGAATTTATGAAGCAAACCACCCTTGAGTGGTGTTACTAATGTTCATAAGTGACTTTATTAGACAATAGTAGTTATACTTTGAAACAGAAGGTTTAGTGTCACTTAAATGTACACAAGTTCTGTACCTGTGTGCAACAGCTTTTCTAGTTTATTTCTCATACACAAAAAAAGCAAAAGCAGTACTCTCCACTTTTTTTTTCTTTACTGTAAAATAAAAAACAATAAGAAGGGCTGAGTATTGAATAGAGAGAACAGAGAGAATGAGAGCACAGTGTTTTATGTCCTCTGCAAAAAGTAGAATCTACTACAAGCAGAAAATGGCTGTAGGCTCAGCAGGCAGACAAAGAGATGGAAATGTAGACACTGGAGAAAGGAAAGGCATTGCAGTCTCAGATGATGTGATGATACAAAAAAGGATGGTTAAAAATTCTGCCTCAAATGTCTTTTGAAGGAAACTTGGGGTTTTGTCTAAACCAATTTTTTGTGCGTGTGAAATGTGCATATGCTCCATGGAAACATTATGTTCTTGCTGAGCTCCCCTCAGCTGAAATATTGCTGTGATACTGCCTCCAGAGCTGTAGCAGCTTCTTCATGTCCCCGTGCTCTGCTGTGGTTGTGGCTCCTCCTGCCACCCAGTGACCATGCGAATGTCGTGATGCACTGCAGCTCCTCACCAGTGACCAATACCTCCACGACCATGAGACCGACAGCCTGAGGCACACACTAGCAATGGCATTTGAGAAAAGAAATACACTGGCCAAAAAAAAAGTTTAGATTTTCATCAAAAATTCAAAATTTGCTATTAAAATTTGCTGGGATTTTTTTTTTTTTTGGTCATAATTTTCTACTGGAAGAGACTTATTTTCTACCTGTTCAAATAATAAACTTTGTGTCTCACACACCACATCTTGTCTGTGCTGTTTGACCACACGCAAATTATTGATTTTGAGTCTGGCAAAGCCTCGTACAATGCAGGCTGTATACAATGAATGCCCAGATAGATCTTGGCAGCTCACGGGAATGACAGACATCTAACATACTTCGAGAGCAAGTTCAGCTTTAGAGGTCAGCATTTCAGCTTCTCAGATACTTGACAGGCATACTCAGCCAAACTGGTGAAATGATAACTCGTATTTCAAGACACTTGAAACAGCCATCACCAGTATACGTTCGCCTCCCCCACTACTCTGCCTGAAAGATGGTTTCTTAATGTATTTTTCTATAATAAACTTCAGTTCTTCACATTTTATTTCCCACTTGAGATCTAAATCATCTTTGCCATAAATGTAAAACAACTAAGCCAATTGTTTGGTAGTGCAGGTTTACAATATATCATTACAATAATAATTTAGAGAGCTAGGAAGTTTTCTTTTCTATAAATTTGCTCAGCTCATTACTGATACTAGTGTGCAAAATAAGTAGATTCCCACTGGAAAATGGGAGCGGTTGAATTCTGCCTGAGAGCCATGAGTTTATTTTTACTGCTTTGCTACACTCAGAAAAAAAAGGCTGTTACAGATACAGGATGGACGAACCATTCTGAATTACATAGGGTGGGTCTGAATTGGCCAGACCATGTGAAACAGCACCTCGTCTGGCATGGAGGGAGGGTAACGTCACATCCCCTTGAAGCCTTCGGCTCCTAGACCTTGCCTAGCACACAGCACCCATTGTGCGAATACCAGGATGGGAAAAGAAAATGAAAAGTTCAGATGGGAAACTGAGGCATGCAGGAGTTGAGATACACACGGCTCTGTGCTCAGTGAGGCAGGAGGGAAGACAACGAAAGGTGAGGCAAGTGATCAGCAAAGAGTAGGACCCTCTTACAAGCAGGAAAATAATCCATTCTGGAAATAAAGGAGGGTGGAGTTGGGATCCTCTAACCCAAATTGCAAAGGGGAACTCAAGGTCAACAGCTAACCTTCGGAAAACCAGAAAAAATAATGGAGACAGAGGAATATTTTAGACATAAGGCTTTTCTGGGTTTTTACAACACCAGGAGGCAGAAACCTCACTCGCTTCATTCACTTCACTGTTCATTATTAGCACCCAAATTTTGTTGCATTCTAGTGTGTTAATAAACAAACAGCTGTTGTTAGTTTTAGTTATTAACCGAACCAATATTTGCACAAAGCATTTAGAGGTTAAAATAAGACAGCTGCAACCAAGGTTTGAGCTGGAAAGGGGCTTCATGAATTGATGAGAGGCAGGCATGGATCTGAGACTGGTTCCTGCGCTGGCTGCTGGAGCCGGGAGTTGTGCCCCGTCCTTCCAAGCTCAGCCATGGACTGCTCCCCCCAGGCAAACACAGGGAACTCTACAAAAGGCTGGGGAAGAGCTGACAAGGACCTCTAAGATGGTCACTGTTATCTGTGTTGTTTTTCTTGGAAAATGCTAACAACCCTCAAAGAAAGGAGATGCACAGATTCTCTGTCAGACAGCCCTGGGTGCTGCCTTTACATCCTAACATGGAATAAAATCTGAGTTCAGGCAGCAGGAAAAGGACACACTGAAGCATGCACTGTTGACTTCTGCTCAGCTCTGGACCTTGCATTTGCCGTGAACTCCTCCAAGTCCCAGGCCTGCCCGTGGTGCCCCACCTTGGGTGTGCAGCACAGCACCCTCATCACCCCTTGTGTTCTGGTGCTTTGCTCTGGGGTCCAAGAAGACCCAGACGCTGTGCTCAGGCCCAGCTGGGATGATGCTGTAGGCCACCCTAGGACTGTGCTCTCCTTGCTCCTGGGCTCGTGCTTTCCTTGTAGGAAAGGGAGGAACATGAGTGAGCAAAGTCCAAGCTTAGACTAGGCAAAATTAAAGGGAGCTGTGCATGGAAGAAGATCTGAGCAGGGAGAAGCTGGCAGCAACTCAGGCAACATCTCAGTCTTGAAAGGCCCAGGAGAACAGCTCAGTGCACCTAACTCTTCTGTAGTGAAGGGTGGAGAATTCAGAAAGAATCTCAGTTTACACCGGGCCAGGAGTACATATGACATTGCACTTGGATCCCTTCCTAGCAGTCCTGAAACTGCTCTTGCCATCATCCATCCACGGCTGAGGGGAAAGATAGTGGCATGTTGCTGCAGTCCCTTTGCCCTCCCCAGCCTTCCCACCGCCACCACCAGACCACAAAAGGAGCTTTGTCTCCCTGTCACTCACCTGCCAATGTGTCTCACTCACCTGCAGAATGTGTCTGCAAAGTGCAATCATTGCAGGCTGACAAGCAGTGAGCACTCCTCTGCTGAGACAGCAGGAGGAGGATGCTCCATTCACAGCTGCTTAAAGGCACCCCACAGAAAGGATGCTTTACGCAAGAAGTGTGCAGAGTTGTACAAGTGCTGGAGAAGGAGGGATGTGAAATTCACAGATGACAGCTCCAGCTCCTTTGATCAGTTGTTCCTTAATGATGTGGTGCCTGTGAGTTGCTCTTATGCCATGTTAGACAAGAGTATGAGACACAGAGGTACAGGAAACAGGCCACACCTAGAAACACATCTCAGCCTTGTGTGAAGGCTTCAGGAGGGGGCCCAGACCACCTGAACTCAGGAGGAAATGTGTGAATTGTTCCCAGCAGGGAGAAAGTGCTGCCTCAGCTCATTTAGACCATTTTCCCTCTTTCCCTGATTCCCTTCCCCTCTCTAGATCACTCCTGGGATAATCAGGCCAGACCGCAAGAGTGGAGACAGAAATTGCCATGGAAGCGTGGGCTTGGGAAGATTAAGGAGATCCTCATGTGACTTCAAAGAAGGACCAGGGAGTCAGTATTGCTCCCAAACTAGACCAGGTGAAAAGGCATGGATTCTGGCCAGACTGGTCTGACTGCAGTAACCATTTCCCAGTGAGGAAGAGGAGCAGGCCAGCACCCTCCTGTCACCTTTTTTGGCTGCATTTTTCAAAGGACCTTCGGGCAGGTGGCTGCAGAGCCGCATCCCTTTTTGCTGTGTGGGGAGGCCTTGTCTCACGGCACACATGCTGAAGAGCCACCCATGGGCATGTGTTGCTGAATGCCACTGACAACCAGACGTTGCATGGGCTCCCTGTGTCTATGCTCCAATGCAGCCAGTTTTTAAACCAAGGGCCCAGGGCTGCACGCCAGAATTGATGCCTTAAAATGATACTGGCTATGGACAGCCATTGTTGGAAACACAAGGCTGAGAGTTACCAGCTGGTCTCAGTCACATGTTCTGCAAGCACAGGCAGTCTTGCAATAGAAGATTAATCCAGAAGGGTCCCTAGAACATCTCTTCACATGCTAGCTCTCACCGGAGCCCACAGAACATCTCACATCAATGCCCTGCAGATTACAAATACAATGTAAGAAAGCAAATCCACCTCTGTCAAACTTCCCAGCAGAGACCAAGCCTTCACCAGCCTTCTGGACTCCTGAAATAGCAAGGAATTCAGTTAGCTTAATTTCTCAGAAGTGATATTAAGAAATGGACAATTTCATGCTATGGAATTAAAAAAAAAAAAAAAATGTCAATCCCAGCTCTTATCAGAGGAACTCTGTCGTAATCCCAGAGATCAGGATCGCTGCAATCTCACCTCTCAAGCAGAAGGCTTTCCTACCACCATCAGCCACAGGAGCACCCAGCTCTGAGCCCATTCTCTGCGGACACCACTTGCAGTGACTCAGAGGAAGGTTAAAACAGGGCCAGAAGTCAAATGGCAAATCAAGGGATGAACAAGGCTTCCTAGACTACACAAGTGACCAGCAGAAGCCTGAAACCTGGGATTAATGTGATATAAATATAGCACAGGCAAATGCACTTGGCACGCAGTGATCAAATCTCCATCCACTGGAATAGCAATAAATCACATGCCCAGGGCCTTTAGCTTCCAGCCCCGGAATTATTTCTACTCTATCAAACAGTTCCTTTCATCAAGAGCTCCATCTTCATATAATTTATATTCCCTCCTTCCTGTCTCTCCCTCCTCATCTCGATACAGACAAATGGATTTTGGAAAGCATTTGAGAATTTCACTCTTTGGATAGTTAGAAATCTTCTAATTTCCAGTCTTACTGTACTCATGACTGGTTTATATCTATTTGATCTATTTCCATGTTATCCCTTAATAGCTTTTCCACATTTGATATTATCCCCCAGATGTATTTATAAAGAATCATCACCCAACCTCTCAAAGTCGTTTTGCTATATTGACAAAGCAAAGCTTTCAAAGTGTGTTTTTCTAAGACAAGTACTCCACTCCCCCAGACAGCCTGATTCAACGGCCCTCCTCTTTCCTGATGCAATTTCAAACTAATTTTTTAGACTAAACCCATACACAACAGTTCAATCAAATTCTTACTAATACTTTGTATATAGTACTACTACTTTAACTTTGCTGAAAACACTTCTGAAGCATCCCAGAATTACAGCAACTGCTTCTACAGCTTCATCACATTGTCAATCCATAGTTACACTAGTGCTAACCAATGCATACTGCTGCTGACCTCTTCCCTCTTCCATTACGTCTAATTGGTGAATACTCGGTTCAGTGAAAAAGCTCCTCCTGTTATCCCAAGGGGCAGGACTTTGCCTTTTGAGCTATTAAATCTAATCTCTTTTCTATTTTTCCAGTTGGTTAGGTAATCTGATTTTTCATGTGTGATGATCTGCTCATTGTCTGGATGAGTAATGCCTTCTACTCTCAAATAATCCACACGGGCATGAACACCTCTGTATCCCTCACTCTGTCGTGCTTACCGCTGCTGAGACCGGCTTGGTTTCTGGCAGGTAACACCAGGAGCATTGCCTTCCTGCACTAATCCTGGTACACATCCTTCATGCAAGAGAGCAGCATCCCCATGCCCTCAGCCCCGGGCCAGCTATGCACTCCAGGTGCTGCCAGCTGCTCTACAGTGCATGGGCAAGTGAGGAAACAGCTGGAAAGAGGGACAATAATAGGACCTAAAGAAATGTAAAGTCTGCATGTAGCCCACTGCCCAGTGTGTGCCAGGTGCTCCTTGCATTGCAAGGACCCTCCCCAAGCCCTCCAAGAGCTGCTGACTTCGGTATCATCACCTCTGGCACAAGCACAGCCCGTGGTGCCAGAACAGATCCATACAGCCCCATGTGAGGAGGCTGAGACCAGGCACCTTGAGACAGACGAGGGAGAGAGAACAGACACTGGGGAAGAAAGGCAGTGTGGGCAGCTGAAGATCTTCAGTTCCTCTTCTCCACTGCTGCCTGGAGAGCAGTCTCTGACACCAGGACAAAGAGCATCATTCCTACACTCCTCTGAGCTGTTGCTGGTGCTAAGTGCCCACACTTCTTTTGGGGTGGGTGAACAGACCCTCAGTGCTTGGCAGCACGGAACAGAAAGGAAAGGAAAGATGCTGCAGTTGTCTGAAGCAGGAAGAGGGAAGAAAAGGAAATAAAATAAGGAGAAATACATATTGTGAGGAAAGGAACTGGTAATGGGGGAAGGAGAAAGAAGCAGGGACAACACAACCTCACACAGAAGGAGGTGAGAAGAGGAGGAGGCTGTAACTGTGTGATGGGCAGAGGGAAAGGGTTAAGTTACCCTGCTGCTCCATGGCAAGGTAGATGTGAAGGGAAAGATGAAGCATGGAGAAGGACAGAAGCATTCTGGCATGGAGAAGGACTGCATTCCTTGCACCATTGCAAATCATATTCTAACCCCCCAAAAAAGCCATCCATGCCTAGTCCCTACATTTTTGGTGCATGTCACCCTTCACCCCAGGGCTGCGATGCTGGGCATTGGCACCCCAGTCTCACAATCCAAGGGCAGCAGCATGAGATGAAGAACAAAGAAACCAGCCCATGGGTGGGTGGGTTGTTCCTATGCAGAGGCGAACAGGAGACCAGCACAACCCAGCCTCCTCCTCCTTAACCTTGCCTCTGTCCAACGTGTAGCCCAGCGTGGCTGTAAATTCCTTCCTAACATTTGACCAGAAAAGGAGTAAAGCTGTGGGTGGTAGCTCCTGGCCAAGTCAAAGGCACCTTTGTATAGAGTCCGCAGCAAAACCAGAAGCTGGAGCTCCTTGTGCCTAACAGAAAACACCATATTGATACCATCTTCCAGGCCTTCAGCTGTGCAAGATCTTTTCAGGTGCAGATGAAGTAGGTGAAACTCTGCGTGAGGAGCAGAGAAGCAATGGGAGGGGGCTGGCTGCAGCAGAGCCTTGGCACTGCTCTCCCATTGGGTAAGGCCAGCAGGAGAGCTTCTGCCTCTCTCGGAGGTCCTGCATGCATCTGGCTCCTCTTAGGTGGGCTCTGCACTTCAAGTGGCAGTGACAGACCCTGCAGAGCTGAGGGACTTGATTTGCTGCACCGCATTCCACATCTCAGAGCTGGGCTTTCGCTGCAGGCAGGAGAGATGTCCTCGCCCACCTGTGGGGTGTGAGCCACGGCCCTCCTTCAGAGGAGCCACAGCTCTGACCGGATAATAACCCTCTGCTGTGATACTCCAGGTAGTCCCTGTTGGCAGGGATAGTGCCTTTGGGGAACATACTCCATTGTTCCCTCTGTGTAAAACACAGGATGTGCTGCCACTCAGCATCAGATCGCTTGTAGCACCTGGACCACAGCTGCCTGCAGCCTGGGGCTCTGCAGGGCATTGCTTTTCCGATACCTTCCCTGTGAAGTGTGGGGAGGATGAGAAGAAGTTAGTAGTTTGGTATTTTTTATCATTAAGAAAATTTAATCTGGAAATAAGGTTCCTGAGCTGAGTTTCAAGCTGCCAAGTCACAGCCTCTGTCTTTTTTTCATCAGAGATGTCATGAATATTTCAGAATGGTCAATTCATGAGCAATATTGCAGAAAAATTCCTAAGAGCGCTAGACAGAAATTTGCAAGAAGACCCTGGTCCTGCCTGCAAACACTCCGTACTGAAAGCCAAATAATTTGTGGAAGACTGTTCAGCTTTTAACTCAGAAGAAAAACTGAACAAAACCAAAATATTTTGGTCTTCTCAGAAGGGAACATTTTGTTTTCTTTTTCCAAATTAGTTTTTGCATCATGTGTTTTATTTCAGATTATCTAGAAAATGCAAAAAAACAAAACAAAACAAAACAAAAAAAAACACTAAAATTGGAATCAAACATTTTTATTTTATCAACATAAAATAGTCTGGCTGATCCATTTTTTTTTTCTTTCCAGTGTGCGGAATTAAAAGAAAATTCATTTCCATTCCACTTAATGGAATCACGTATGTGTGAATTAAATGAAAAAAATAAGTTCTCAGCCATCCCTGCCTTTTAAACAGAAGTGCTTTGGTTCCCTGGTGAAGTAGAAGACATGACCCTGAAGAAGAGCGGAGTTCATGGGGGAAGGGGCACAGAAATCCACGGCGCAGCTTGCACAGACGGGACCCCGGTGCGGCGCTGGTTTGTGAGCGAGACCAGCATGGGCTTGAGGACCGTGTTTGTCAGGTGGAAGATGCAACCGTTTCCCAGGCAGAAGCCCTTATTTACAAAAATAGTGTGACAGATTTTTACAGCGGACTCAATCTTTGCCAAAACATGACTCTATTACTCACGCTGGGTTTATATTACCTTGCAGGATTTTTATTCCGTTTCCCAGGAAATCATTACTCTTCCTCACTCCCACTGCTCCCTGCATGGATCTGAAGGCAGGTGGGGAGCAGTTGGACCCGGGTCCTTGTGCTCCTGCCTTCACATCCCCTGTAAGCCCCCTGCACCCCACACTCCTCCCAGGGCATTTGTTTCGGGTGCCTGTCACAGCTCTTTCCACAGCTCCGTGGGCACTGCCCCCCAGCCAGGGCAGCCCCGATCCCTGCCTGGGGTCCCCACTGCCCCACGCATGGAGACCCTCCCCCAGAGGAAAGCTTAGGCCTTGGGGTCAGCACAGACCTCCTGGTCCACCTCCCACCCAGGCTAGGGGCACCGGCTCATGGAGAGACTCCATCCTTGCTCAGTGCTGCCTGGGCACTGCTTCACCCTTGGGACAACCATCCTGGCAAGGACAAGCTGTGGGCATTACCCTGGGGAACTTTTTCTTCTTTTTCAATCCTGATGGGATTCCCAGGACTCTGCACAAGTCGTCTGTTGACCATCCTGATTTAAGGGTAACAACCCAGTAGTAGCCATTCTCCTCCAAAACCTGCCAGGAGACGGAAGGAAGAGGGACCGGTCTGCTCTCAGGGTTGGGACTGGGAGGAAGGGAAGGAAGAGGGCCCTGTCTGGACATTTGTCACTTCCGCCTGTAGGCAGGATTCGGCTGGGTTGATGTGCAAGCACCATGCCTCGTGGCTCACCTTGCAAGGACTAGAGAGACCTACATCAGTCCTGGGCATTGCTGGGGTCACGGAAATAGCAGAAAGCATGGCCCTGCCACACAAAAACAGGCCAGCTCTGGGGATGAGCCTTTAACTACATCCTTGTAGAATGATCATGGAGCAGACGTGGTGCAAATCTGCAGTTGCAACATGAGAAGAGCTATGGGACTGCTACCAAAGACAGTGTCCACACCACCCAGCAGAGCAACATTGGTGGCCATAACCCAACCAAAACCATTCAGAAAGACAAAGGGAAAGCCAAGTTTCTCCCACCTGCCTTCCAGCCTAGGCCCCTGGGTGAAGAACCTGGATTTAAACCAAAAAGTTCAGTTCTGCTGCACCACTCTGAATGGAGAACCCCACTCAGTTGCTCGGTTTGATGCCACTATTGCAGGGACGTATTCCAAGTTGTGACTGAGAGCAGGCCTTAAACAGAGTGAGTGCAGAGTCGTAACACCTGCCTAAAAACTGCAAAAATAATCAGAGAATGACCACAAACATCCTCTATAACTTTACCTTTCTAGCTCAACTCCTATAGCTAGAAAGATCAGTGACAGGAGCTGTTTTTGTTTCCTTGCTGCTCACCTGAACTTGCTCCCCACCATCAGCCTGGGGTATCATGTGGAAAAAACAGACACTAATTACTATCAACCCATTTACAAATTGCTATTCTCCTGTCACATCTGTTCGGTGAAATCCCTGGGTACCCAGCAACAATCTTGCCATTATTTAGGGGATGTCCCCGATGCTTTATTGCCTGTCCCCATGGAAATTTGTACAGACAAAACATTAGCTGTTTATGTGTAAAATAAATTTCCAGCCCACACAGCTAGCTTGCTCACATGAATTGCTTCATGGGCAACAAAAAATCTGCTGGAGACATCTGCAAGGGAAAACACTAGCCATAGCCATGGCATCACAGGGAGGCAGAAAAGCTCCATGAAATGATCCAGTCCTCCTCTGAGGGCCTGGGGTGGTTGATCCTGCTGATGGGTACGTTTGGGCTGCAGTATTGCAGGTGATGGAACAACCTGCCCTTCCCTCAGAAATGAGTCCCACAGCCTGCGGCACCGTACTGCTGAGAAGTTCACCCTGGTGTTTGTTTTCCTCCTTCTTCTTAGAGAAATGGCGAACAAACAGACCTCCAGCCACAGCTATACATCACGGGAAAATGGTTCTCTTCATTACCTTGTACTTGGTGAAAGAGTGTATTTTTTTCTCTCCATGTCTGAAGCATCTGTGTATCAGCACAAAGAAAACCCTTTCTTCTGGGGACTGATTTCTTCTCCCTCTCTGCCCAGCTCAGCCTGTGTGCTCACCGAGCCAGACGCACCCGTGTCCTTCTCTCCCCATTTCCGTGCTGCGGGTGCTGCCGTGCAAATCCTCTCCACTTTACCCACATCTTCCTGCCAAGATGATGCCCAGTGCAGAGCACGGCTTCCCAGCGTGAGGCTGGGACTGATCCGAGCGCTGCTCGTTGCCATCTGGCACCTCTGCCCCACGCGCAGTCTCACCTTTAGCTTTAAAGGCGATCAAGCTCTTTCCCTGCAGTGCTTGGTCGCTTATTCTGCAAACACACCCATTTGCTTTATACAAGCTGAATGCCACTGCATTTTCTCCCTTTGTTTCTGCACTTCCCTCTTCCAGCCTATTTATTTTTTAGGGGATTTTCACCTCTTTCCAACTTCCAAATTAAAATGAATTCATGCATCAGTCCTTCCAGCAGAGAACTATTGAGACATGTTAACTAAACCCTTAGTTAGATGAAACAGTAATTTTTTGTATGGCCATAAACCATAGTCAAAGAGAAAAGAGTCAACAGGAAGCTTTAATACAGAGTCACCCAGGATGCCCTTTTTTTCCCTTACTCCAGTGGCGAAAAATAGGAGTTTTTGGACAGTGACTCATCAGATCAAATGTAGGCAATCACTGTAATTAAAGTTAATTACACCCAGGCTCCACTGCCTTTGTTGACTCCACAGGGAGCCTCTAATGACGGGCTCAGAGGGCGGCATCGATATTTAACCAGGAGGAACCCAGGGTTTCCCCACCCAGACATCCCTGTGCTGTGCCACCCACAAATGAAGCAGGAAGCTATGCCACCAAATGCCTCACCCAGAGCAGCAAAGAAAGACAAAGAAACCTGAAAAATTTGGGACTAGTAAGTGCTGGCCGTTAGGAAAGAGCTTTGTTCCATGTCTGGTGGGTCAGGGCCACCTGAGGATTGTCAGTGGGCTGTTATTGCCATTATTTTCACCTCTGCTCCTGCAAAACTTCATGGGAACATTCTGGGGAGTTTGTCCCTGAAAGAGGAAGAAGCAAAGGGTTGGTAAGGGTTGGGGGAAGAGCTTTAGGAAAGTTCAGGGGGTTGCAGAGGTGCCCTTCTCCCCTGCTTTAGTCATCAACTAGCTGAGACAGCCATGTCCCCCTGCTTCTTCACCCCGTTACTCCTCACAGCCCGTCTTGTGCCTCCTCACCCAGGGCCAGGACTTGCTCCTCTCTCTGCTGCAGAGCAGAGGTGGGGAGCTGTGAGCTGTAGGACAGATCTGAAGGGTGGGTGTCCTTTCCTCACTGCTCCAGGGTTTTCTTCTGCATTACCCTGCAAGCAGGAGCTCTCCCTCCCCTTCCTCTGCACAGCAGCCCCAGCACTGGTGGGGGCTATGAGGTTGGAGCGGGGATGAGTGTCCAGGTAAGGCTCATGGAGATGCCCCTGACAGCTGCAGGAACTGCTTTGCAGACAGGCAATGTGTAAAGTGAGTAAACCAGGGCTGGACAAATCAGATGTGTTTTGTTGTTGTTGTTTTTGTTGTTTTTTTGTTTTGTTTTGTTTTGTGAAATGCTTCTTCTGTCAGTACAATCCTCTGGATGTTCCTCGTGCTCTTCCCTATCCTCACCTCCTCTAGGTTCTCTCCAGGAGCAAGCCCCATGTAAAGTAGTGCTCCTGTGAGATCTTGTTCTGGCTTCAGACGTCCTACCACAAATCTCAGGAAAACATTTGTTCTCCTGAACTTTCCAGCTCAGTTTTTTTTTTTTTTTTTCCCCACCTGAGCAGGTACATTCAGCATCAAGGCTCTCTATAAGGATGAAACTTAATGTCATTCCTCTGTCCCTTGCTAGATTTCTTCTCAGGGTCTGCTCTTACTGTTTAGAAATATCAGTTGGCAACCTGAGATAATATAGAACTGTCAAGGACTATAAAATAATTCCATTTTTCTACAAACAGTCCCAGCTATGTCACTTAATGAGGCATCTTATCCATTAGTTGAAATAACTGTATGGTTTCCCTGGGTGTTTCCTGCACTGGAGAAGACGTGCTGTTAGCCTCGATCCTTGTTGATGGCTGCTGGGTCTTCCAGTGGCACCCACAGTTTCTTTTGTCCAGTTCTTCACTTGGAGAGAAAACATTTTCCCAAGTTACTATGGAGATGGCTGTGGTGCAGTCAGCGAGCACAGGGGATGGAACAGTATTTGGAGCAGATGGATGCATATGAAGTAAGCTCCTGTTTGCTCTCCCTAGCTGGGAGAACAAAGGAAAGTATAAAGATAGACAAGACTGGAACAGAACAAGAGAAATTATTTGTACAGACGCTGCTGTCATAGGTGTGAGCGTGATGGTGTCAGTGAGGCCAAGGTGCAAAGAGAGGTGGTAGCTTCCAACAGACTGATAGTGCAGATGGGGAAGAAACTGAGCCATTTGGGTCCCATGGTGAACAAAGGGTTTTGTGCTTGAAAACATCTCTGGGATTTTTTTCCAGATATCTTGGATGGTCTAAAGTGATTGATTCACTCCAGAAATATGTCATAATTTCTCTGGCCTTTCTCCGGTAAAATTCTTCCTGATGTAAGAACAAATGTCATTCATGTCCCAGTTGAGGCTAATTAATGTGAAGAGTAAGTGATCCTCGTGCTTGATGGCCCAGCTCTTGCATGGAGAAAGTTTACCACCAGTTCTGCAGTATTTGGTTTTCTCCATTACAGCTGCTGAAGCCCTTTTGTCTAGAAACAAGGGCTTGGCATAAGGGTATACGGCCAGCTGGTAGCAGGATGCACCCTTGGGCAGTGTTGATTTACCTATCATGTAAAACACTGTAGCAACATGGATATTTGCCCTGAAAACAATCTAAATTACTGGTGTCTGACTGTTTCACCCCCGCTTGGTGTATCTGTAGTTTATGCCAGGGTGACAGTGCAGTGCTGTTGCTCCCACTGCCCAGAAGAGTGACGCCGCAGATTTGGGGAGATGCAGCACTCCTGTTGGCTGTGGCTGGGATTGGGGGCCAGGACCAGGAGTGAAGTGTTGCATTGCTCGTAAGGACCGCGTGTTTCATGATGGGATCAGGTGCATCCAAATGAGCCGTGGAAAGCATGGAACACATGAGAGTACTGCAATACGGCATCTCAGGTTTATCACCAGGGGACAGCCATCATTTGGGAATCGTCCACCAGAATCTTCTCTTGCAGAAAAGTGGGAACTTTTCTTTTGGTCTTTTTACTTTCCTACATGAGGTTGGAGTGCATGAGAAGGAAACACAGGCTTTTTGTGTGTGTGGGGGGGGGAAAATCTGCAAAGCTGCCCTTCAGAAAGTCCCAGAGGCTCTCTAGAAATGACTGTGATAACATAGGTGGGCATTGCTAGCAAGGATGGGCTGAAATGTCAGTGTTAAATGACAAATAAGCCATGAATATCTGTCCAAGGAGCCGTGCAATGTTATTGCCCCTCATGCTCCGTCACCACATGCCCCTTTCCTATCTCAGCCTGCACAGAGTCACTGTGGAGCTAGGACTGTCTGACAATGGATTTATGCAATGGCCAGTGCAATGAGGCCATGACCATGGCTAACCCTGACAAAGAGAGACCAATTAATGTGGCAGCTGACTCTGAAATTTGGGTTTTTGCTCTACATTATATAGCTGTTCTGAAGCATCATCACAGGCCTGTGATTATTCTATGCTTTTTTTTTTCTGTAAAATTGACTGCGTTACCCTCTTTTGAGGGAATATTTTAAGACCTAATGATGCACAGTGCTGCTTATTATTATCACCAGTGTAACACATATCATACCAGTGTCATAATCTGGTGCGCTTAACAATGAGAAAATCACTAGAGTTGTTAGAAGGCAGGAAAGCTAGAAATTACTTGTTACTGAAAAGGTAGCGTGTGAAGTACTAATGTTTTCTTCCCACCTGTATTCATCACAGCAAATAGTAACTGCTAAGACATTCCCAGGACAACAGAGCAAAACCCCGAAGATTTGGAGGACCCCATCCCTAAATGAGATACAAAGTCAGGAATCGGAGATCATATCATATCATTATCATTATTATACCAAAGGTGCCAGTGAGATTGCATATCATTCTGATACATGTACTCAGTTTTACTGGAAACTGCAAGTTGCCACCCTGGTGCCAAACCCCTGTGAAAAGGAACTTGAGAAACTGCTGTCTTTGGGTAGCTTCAGGACACAGTTAGGAAAGTGTTTTTTGAAAGGTGTGAGTCAGACTGAGTTTGCAAGACGTAAATCATGTCAGACAAATATGATTACTTTCTAATGGAGTAACTATCAGTCTCGATAGAGGAGGACCAATAAATTCCATAAATCTGTGGGTTCGTTTGTTTCTTTTTATATGGCTTGTCTTGAAGTGGTTTCTCATGATGAATTCATGTACAGCCTTTTAATCCTCGCTTGTAACTGAGGTTTGCAGCACTGTGTTGCTGCCTCGCAGAGCTTGGGCAAGGGTTAGGGGATGGATGCCCCAAGAGATGCCAGCCCTACATCATTTTTTCCACATCCTGTGCTTGATTTCTCCATCCCCTAAGATCTTGCTCCCTGCCAGCACCACTGGCACTCCAGGGCAGTCCCTTCATACACATCACAGGCACCGTGATGCCTTTCATTTCAGGTGGGAGCCAGCTGGAGGAATTTGCTCAGTGAGGTTCAGTTCTTCCAGAGTTAAACTGGTGACTTGCCACCTCGTGGCACTCCTTATGATGGAGCTGTCACTTGCAGCCTTCGGAGGACATGATGAGCGGAGAGCAAATTGTTATAGAAAATGCTGCCAAGCCTGCCGCTGGGACTTTGCGCAGACCCAGTCTTTATGTGCGGTGGTCTCTTGTGCTTGAAGCAATGGCCAGGGTGAAGTAATGTAAATCCTAAAAGGAAGGGGTTTGCCCTTAGCAGTAGACCTGAAAATGTCCTCCTGAATGCTTTGGCACAGACAAGTAAATGAAGAGCAGAGAGGTGTTTCAATCCAACTGTTGATCACATTGAGTGATATTGCATTCCTGGGGCATGGACCATCATTTAGAAATCAGCCCTCATCAAGAGGCTTCAGACCAGGCTCTCGTGAACCTGATGATCACAGGTTTACTTTCCCAATACAAAGAAAGATCTCATTAAAATGAGGATGGGACAGCACAAAGCTGCTAAATTAATGAGTGAAATGAAAGGGTTTGTAGGGAAGGATGAAAGAGATGTTATTAGATGCTGGAGGGAGAGTAGTTGAACCTGAATGATGACACCAAAGACCACTTTGTGACTTTCAGACTGACTCATCCCCGTGACCAGGGAACAAGCACTTTTCCCAGAGGAAAAAGCACAAGGTGCTTCAGACAGTTCTCAGTGGTTTTGAAAATAAAATAAAAAGAGATAAAAACATATAGAACTTAACAGATTTTATTCAGTTATTCTGTGTGACATTGACGGCCATACATGTTATGCCACTCTATTACTGCTCTATAAACTAACATTATTAAAATGAAGACCCTATAAAGTGTGATAAAAGTGAGATGCAATTCACATTGTGAAATGTGGAATTTTGAGACAATTTTAGACTTCTGTAACTCAGATGTGTTCCCCAAAAATATTTTCTTTGGGTAAGGAAGGAGGAGAGAAGCAAAAATTGTTACTTGACTGCCACCCACAGAAAGCTAGCAGATTTTTTTAGTGAAGAGCATTGACAAGCTGATCACAGGGTCTCTGCAAGATGGAAGAAATCACAGATAACTTCCTCTGCTGTGATCTGTGCTCATTCTCTGCTTTGTATGCCCCTTGTGCTCCTCACACAGCTTCAACTCCCTGCACGGTTTAGCTAGTGGAAACACAGGTTTGAAAAAAAGTATCAAGAAAATCGAGACACTGTGCCTCTGTTTATCTGAGCTTTCTCATCTTCAAAACAAATCATAATAGCAACAGCCTTATTAATTAACGTCTGCAAAGTGTGAGACAGAAAATGCTGATGCTCTGCCCAAACAGCGGTGCATCCGGCTTCGCAGTGTATCCTCAAATCTGGACATAAAGCAGAGAGCAGGATGCTGCTGCTGAAGCAAGCAGCCTGCCTACAGAAATGTGTCCCCAGACATGCAATGCCGCTTTTGGCCATGGAGCGGGGCACAGCTTTGGAAAGCAACATCTTCTCCCCATGGCTCTTCCCATCTTCAGTGGGACTATTATTGACACACAAGGATGCTCTGAAATGAACCCAATTAGCACATGAGAGCTGTGCATATACCCTGCAATTAGGGGACATAAAATGCAGGCAGGGTGAGATGGGTTTGTGCTAAAAGCTTTCTTTTTGCATTGCATTTGCCATTCAGTACCTCCAAACATGATTGACTTGTTTTCCAACATTTCCCTTCCCAGGGCTGTGTGGGCTCTGCGTTGTCCCATGGGTGTGACACTCTTCTCTTCCTTCCTAGCTTGGGATGAGAGAGCGCCTCTGGAAAGATGTTTTACTTGCATATTTTGCATCTCATCACTGTAGAACTCAGTTTCCTGTATAGTTTTGTACTTGTTTGGATGGGTGCATGAACTGCGCAGTCCAAGCGGCACCTTCAGTTGCCCTATGAGGCCTTTGAATGTGGTCTGGGTCAGACGAGCCATGACTCAGTTTTCAGTCTCATCCTGAGTTTTTTTCATCTAATTTCTAAATCTGCCAGCATTCTCATCTCATCTCATTTAAACTCTCCTCCCATCTGAAGACCTTGAGGTTAGCATAAAGAGCAAAAGGGAAAGTGTAAAATCAAGAGGAAGACATCTGAAGAGCTACCCGAAGCTGTGGGGGGGGGCAGGGACGCGGCCCCTGGGGACAACCAGCAGTAACAGCGCCCGGCTTTGCTGCTCACCACGCACTCACTGATGTGGTCTGTGCCGCGGTTTTACCCTGCCCAGCGCACACTGCGCTACCTGCAGCCACGGCTCCGTGCGCTCCAAGATGCGCTGGGGCCACGGCTGGCGCTCCTAGGATGACTCAGGATGCTTCGCCCTGCGAGTCAGCTTTGGATGTGCTAGAGGCATCTCTGTCAGTCCTGACGGTGCGGTGGGTGCTGAGGGGTACTGTTCGTCTCCCAGAGAGTCTCTGCTAGCTTCGATAATCCATGTGGGCACCAGCCCGGACATGTCACTTCAAACAACACTTTCCCAGTGACTCTTCTGGGCTGTAAGTCAAATGCAGAAAGAAAACCCTAAGAATTGATCTTTATGCATTCAACAGTTAGGGTGCCTTGGGTTGTTTTAAATAAGGCAGCCCTGCGGGGCAGTGGCATGCTGAGGCTGGAGGAGGGATGGCCAGAAAGCATGGGCTGACGGGAAGCCAGTCCCTCAGCGCTGCTGACCAGGCAGTACCTGGATGACATTTTGGTTGCTGCTACTTGGGCTAAAAGATGAAAATGGACATTTTGGCAATCAAAATTCAATTTTGAATTAGGACAAAGCCAATTTGCACTTTTACTAGAAAAATGCCTGTCCATTCCAGTGCACACACCTCAGCCTCGTGAGGCCTTGCTCAGCCTTGTGAGGCCTTGCTCAGCCTCATGCTTTCCCACTGATGCTCTTGATAATCTCATCCCTCTGCCTCCTGTTTTCTTCACAAAGTTTGACATTAGGGACTGGGAGGGGAATTTCTTTCTCAGGAAGTTAAGCAAAGAAGAAAAAAGACTGGCAGTGGCTTTCCTGGAGAGGAGGAGGAGGGATGTGGCTGGTGAGAGAAACACAGGAGTGCCAGGGTCAAAGCCACATGCGGGCTCTCCGGGTGTTTTCAGGCAGTGTTTGCAAACCCCTCTGGCTCAGCTTCTGTTATGCTATTTGCAAATACTTATGTCAGCAGGTTTTGTTTGCTGAGATATTTCGGGAGTGGCTGTTTGCTTTTATTCATTCATGAATTGTGTCGCGCGCTCCTGTGTGTGTGTGCGTCTGTGTGCGCGTGTGCCTGACCAAATATTTGCTTTTCATTATTCATTATTTGCAGTTTATATGTTTCTGTTGGTAATTTGCTGTCCTCTGTTCTCTTTTTAAAGCTCCACTCTCTATCCTGAGGAATTGAAGTCAATCCTGGGTGCCAGGTGTTGCACTCCATATCAAACAGCTGCAAACAAGGGAATTTGTTAAAGAGAGCTCAGAAATGGCCATGAAATGATAAACACTGTGAGGAAAAGAGGGAGGAGGGAACATGACATAAGACAGTGGCCTTAAAGTATGCCTGATAAGTAAGTTTTCATGGAAAAAAATAACCAAAGGGAAAAAGCATTCAAGAGGCTTGGTAATACCACAAGTGAATTGTATTAGGTGCTTTGGGGCAAACCTTCCCAATGCAGAGAAGTTGCTCGGTGACACGCAGCGAAAGTGGAAACTGGGTCAACTTGAGAAAAAAAAAAAAAAAAAAGTGGAA
>VXAA01000240.1:55393-157459 GCA_013399115.1 Anseranas semipalmata
AAAAAAAAGTGTAACAATAACAGGAACATTTGCAGGTGTGAAAAGAAAGGGCAGGGCAGCAAAGGAGAAACAATCAGCAGGGGACACCAAGAGCACGGAGACGCTGTTCTGTACGCACATAAGTTGTAAGAGGCAGTCCGGGGGAAAAAAACTGGTCTGCTGCTCATCGGGCAGGGAAAGCTCCCAGGAGAGGACACAAAGCAAAGCCTTTAATGTCTTTCCTCTGTCTTCTTTGCAAAAAGCCAGACTGCTCTAGAGGCTAACAAGAGTGGCAAAGCTGTGGGAATGGGGCCGAAATGGGGAAAGAAGCAGTAGTGAAGACTTATGAAAGTTTGCGACTCTCACATTGTCTGAACCTGACAAAATTCAGCCCAGAGTGTTTCAGGCTGATCTGAGCAGTCTCAGAGCTGCTGATCCCCATCTCCAAGAGTACATGGAGAAGGAATGGTTTCTGGAGGCCTGGAAAAGACCGAATCAATGGCCTTCCTTAGGGCTAAGCACTGGGGAAGAGTTTCTAACAGGAAAGGTAACCACAAGGTCATAGGATAATTTGGGCTGGAAGGGACCTCAGGAGGTCCCTTGTCCCAACCCCTGCCCAAAGCAGGGTGAGACGCTTTGGGCAGACTGTTTTGGTCTTGAAAACGTGCACGGCTGGTGCAACGAAAGCTGGGGGCAGCTGTGAGTTGTTCAGTGCTGCTGAAGAGTCTCGTTTGTTGCCTGGCACCTTGGAGGTTCACAACCCCAACATGTATTTCTGTCATAATGTGCAAATGGGGATCTTAGGTCTGGAATTCCTGTTTTTATTGGGTCCATTTATGGATTATGATTACCTGGAAAAAAAAATTCTGAGGGGAATATGGAGGGTGCAGCCTTCATCCCGCAGAGGCAGGGCAGTCTGGGTATGTTTAAATGGGCACTAATCAGCAGCAAACACTTAGATCTGTTTGATATTAAAACCCCAAAACAAGTGCTGCATCCATCAGAAACAAATTAAATTACAGCAAGAAAAACTGCAGCTCTCTCACCATCCAAAAGAGCAGTCAAAGTGTTTTTTTTTCTTTATTTTGCAAACTTTGTAAACAGGTATGAGGTCCTTCTCGACTGCAGTGTGCTGTGCAGGAGGCAGACCTTCAGACAGCACCAGAAAGCCTTTCAAAGGTGATAATTTACTGCAGGAATCACTGCTCACATCTCAGGCATTTTGTTTTCCTAAGCATCAGAAGTCGCCCGCCTTGCTTCCCTTTTAGCGACAGTTTGTTTCACAACAGTGATAAGAAAACAGGGAAGGTCCTCCGTCTGCGTCCTGCTGGGACTGCCTCCAGATGCTCCCTTCAGTAGCAGGAGCTGGCCACCGTCCAGCCTGCAAGGATTTCTTCTGAAGTGAATGAGCTTGTAAAAATACAAGCATCTGGTGCAGATTATCCAATTTCCATCCCCCTTTCATTTAGCAGCCAGGATCTCTGTCAGCCGGGCCTCCTGCCTTATCAATTGTAGGAGCTTTGAACCCCTTTAATGACCATTTGGGTTGCAATCTGTGCTCTCTCTTCTTCTCATCTTCTGCCCAGCTTGGTCTGCTTTATGATTTAGTCAAATGCCCCAGAATATGAGATGATCATCTAGCCTCATTTGCTGCCAGCATGTGGGTCCCAGAGTGAAATTACTCCTTTAACCTGCAGGAAAAACAGTAAACTTATGAGTACCCTACAAACTCCTTCCAAGGCTCTCCATCATGGCCTGATGTCAACACACCAGCCTGAGCAGGGACTTGTTCTCTCATGCCTATGCTATCCTATAACACAAGAATTAACCCCCATCATTGCAGCAGGGGTGCAGTCAGAGCTTTGGGCCAATGTGGTCCAAGCCCCACCAGCAGCTGGAGCTGAACAGTTCCTCCTGGCCCCAAGGTGGGCTTCAACATCCCACACCAACCTGCACAGAGCAAACAGCCCCACTCTCCTCAATACCCTCACCAGGCACCCAGGAATGTGCTTATATATGTTTATAGGAGCTGCAGCCCCACTGCTGGCCTGTGGTTTGAGCACTGCTGATGGGATTTATCATCCTACCCTCTTCCACCCGCCAGTCCTGCTGGTGCTTCACCACCTTGTCTACATGCAGTATCCTCTTCACAGACTCCATCAACCTTTTCTGAGCTCTCACTCCTCTCTTTCAAGGCACAGAGCCACACACACAGCTTTTTGAAGTTCATTTTCACTGCTTACCTATTTAAGGAACATTTCTGCAGAACAGGGAAATACAAAAGCTCCTGAACACAGGAGCAGTTAAGCCTCCATCCACTGTGTTTTATAGCTTGATGCTAGCATGGGCCCATTCAAATATATTTTGACATACAACATGTTATTCTTTCCAAGGCAGTTGGTCTCTTTATTTATTTAGTTAGAGTGAAGGATTCATTCCCCTGCTGACTAACAGGAGACCGAGGATTCCCACATGCAGCTGAGCCCCTGCACTTCATTCTCTGCTGGTGAAATTGTTTTCATCCATTCTGGAGCTATTGCACTTCATTCCTCACCAATATATTTTTATTTGTATATAAAATAAAAATGTGACAGCACAAGGAAAGTTAAGAAGTGGATAAATTCATAAATTACTTTTATACTGCAAAGCTGATATGGCTGTATTCCTCTGGACTTAACTGGTGCACAACCAAATAGATGCTAAAGATTAGTTTCAGAAGCACGCTACACCCATCCAGAAGGGCTACACGAAGCATGCTGAGCTTTCTCTTTTCTAAAAATTGTTTCCTGCCTACAAGAGACCATGTACCTATTAGGCGTGGATTTCTTGAGACTGCCAGTTTTGCCCTTAGAGGCCTGCCGGGTTTGGGGAGCACATTGAGAGGACACAGCATGGAGAAAGCCATCAACCCTCATGTGCCTCCATGTCTTGTAGGCAGAGGTGAAAATCACTTAGAGGTGTTTCTGCAAGGCAGGACAAGTATTCTGCCATGGAAATGGAGCCTCAGCAAGGTGTGGTGGGGCTGGTGAGACTGGAGACCCTTCCTATGCTGGCACTCAAGCTCTGTGCCCCGGTGGTGGAAGGGGCAGGGGGGAGCGAGCTGAAGGCCAGGAGAGACCTTCCCTGCAGGCAGAGAGCTGGGCTCCCCTCTCCTCGTGGGTGAAACAAGGGCAGCCTTCTCCTGGGGGCTTCCAGCCGCTCCTTGCCAGCTCTTGTCCCGGCCGTCAGCACTTGTGGAAATGGAAATAAAGGAGGGCTGCAGGAATTTCAGTATTAAAGCCATCCTTTTTTCCATTAAGTTTAAAAACTATAGACCTAGTTTTCATTAAATATATATATTACATTGTTTGAATTCATTTTCTGTACTCCATGATTAATAATTCCAATGAAGTTCTTTTAAAGCCACTTCTCTGGTTTATTTGACTTTTCTGGAACCACTGCCTTGAAGGGTTTTAGTCCCCAGCTCGTATCTGAGGGAGACTGGGACAGGAGGATTTATTTAAGCTGTTCACCATGTAGACACTAAGGAATGTGTTGGCCATAAATGAAGTGGTTTATACCAACAGAACGGTACGTGAGTAGGGACAACAGGACTTATGACTGCTGTCCACTTTGCTCATCTCCTGATATCTGTCCTGCTTCCGGACCTCCTCGCAGGTGGACAGGAGCACACCGAGGCACCATCCTGTCTGGAAATTGCATTAGGCATCTCTGATTTTGCGCTCACCACAGGCAAAGGCAGATGATCCTTGCAAATGGAAAGAAGAGGGCAGAACCTCCATCCTATTAAAGGGAGCGAGATGAAGGACCAATTACGCTGGAACAAGAAACAAACGCAAAAGAAAGGCTAGTAACTGAACACGCTCAGGGGTAGTTTGCCCGCAGCTCTCACCTCTATGAAACCCAGCACTGAATGAGGGCACGAGGTGGGCAGCTAGCATGGAAAGGTGACAAGTGTCACTGCACCAGCCTGTGAGCCCTCGCGCAGGCAGGGGTGATGCTGGGACTGCAGCCTGATGTGCATCCAGATTTCCTGCCAGCTCGGCCAAACCAGGCTTGGTTGTTTAGCTAGTGGGTGGCTGGAGGCTTCTTTGGGGTGCCCACTGCTCCGCAGAGTGTACACTGTGGGTCCACGGTGTCTGAACCCTCAATACCAGGGACACCACCTCCCACAGGACATGCATCCCAGGCAGGCAGAAAGGGAGAGGAAAGGATGCAAAGCTGCTGCTTTTCTTTTTTTTCCCCCTTGTTTGCCTTTAACTAAAATCCCCAGATCAGTTCTGAAGTGTATGGCAAGCACTTTGATATCCTTCATGAAAGGTGCGAAGCAATGCAAATGATCCCATTGTCATTCTCATTATCCTTCTGGCATGCGGCTGGTGCCTGCTGCGCTGGTACCAGGAGCACATCGGCTGTGATTACACCCGACAGCGGAACTGTGTGTGCGGAAACAGCCTTGCGGGACCACCCAGCCCTGCAAAGCAGCTCGGGCAGGAGAGCCACATGAGTAAATTGGGAGCAAAGCCTGTTTTTTTTCTCACTCACTCTCTGCACATCAGCAGCTCAGTAGATAAAACACATTTTTCAGCATTACCTTTTCTTCATAGTGAATGCAAGGAGGGAGAGAAGCTTCCCCTTACAGAACAGCTGGGGGAAAGCCAGGCATGTGGAAGAAAGGGATTTATTTTTGCATTGCCTTGGAGGAGGTGAAAGTCAGGTCTGGGCTCAGAGATGACCATCCCATGACTGCTGGAGAGGCCTTTGTAAGGGTTGGGTGAGATTCCCACCAGCGGCAGAGGCAAAACTCTATAGAAATGGCTAAAAACCCTTGTTTGAGAGCATGACATTCTTCCACAGCAACAGGAACCACAGTCCTTGGATTGGGGAGTCCAAATGGGTACAGAGAAATATAAGAAATGTAGTAAATAACATCTATCTGCAACGTTTTCATGACAAGCTCCCAGTTCCCAGGAGCCTTCTCAAGACAAGGCAAATGCTGAAACTCTGGCTGCACCTCCGAGCTTGTGGCAAAAGCCTCAGATTGACGGCTTTTGCTTCTCAGTTCAAAGCAAGAGGAGCTGGGTCTCATTCTACTGGAGCTTTCCCTGTCTCTTGAAGGTGGACTGGAGTCTCACTTTTCTCTTTTGCTTTCTTCCACGCACTTGTCAGCAGCAACAGATGCACAGCTAAGACAGAGGGTCTTGCAGCAGAGATCTCCATCCTGCAACAGCAATGAGCCATGCAGGAGATGGAGAGTGAAAACCCAGGAATATGAGACCTCGCAAGGGCTGAGGCAGTGGGCAAACAGCACACAAGCTCAGGCTGTGGTTCAAACTGCACCTCTCCTGCTTGTTCTGGATGTATGGTCCTCCAAATTAAAGCCCTCACTTCCACCTGACCGGCTCCCCCTGGAAACATCTCCTACCACCAAGAAAAGACACAGGACCTGCCTTGGTGTTTTCTGCAGGGATTGGAACCATCCTGGCTGGTGCTTCTGGGTTGAAAGGGCACAAAGCTGCTTGGTTTCCTAACACCTATTTCACCCACTCTTGTGATCCCTGAAGAAGAAAATGTCAGATTAGAGGGGTTTTCTGTAATGCCCATCTCTTGTAGCTGGGTATGTTTCCAACATTTTGGGGTGCCACTGTGGGCAATGCCCAGCCCTAAACCCTTAATGCATCACAGGGAACATGGAAACAGGGACCTACTTCTGGATCCAAAGATGGAGTTACACTGCAAGATTCACAGCTGTCCCAGCAAGAATTGCTCATCACTCAAGTTTCCTAGTGACCTCTTTTCATAAGACTCATAGTATTTGCAAGGTGGTAAAATCAGAGCTTATTAACTCTGATTTAGTCCTTGTCCAGCTGGCTCCATTCACTCCATCCATGAGGAGCCCCATTTAACAAGCTCCTGGAACACAAGTTTCTGCAAAGATGCTGCAGAGCCCATGTTCCCTTGTTGATTCACCTTGTAACTGTTCCAGAGAAGTTAACAGGCCAAACATGTCTGAAGCTAATTCAATGCTGGATCAGTGGGAAGTCTCCGTCCTGCTCTCCTTTTCCTTTCTTCTGGGAAGGAGCTGCAGAGGCGCACAGTATGGAAGCATTTGGGTCCAGATGGACCTAGTATTTGGAGCCCCAAACTGTGCTTCACCATTTTCTGATTCTGCACACAGTCTCATTGCAGGTACTTTGGGGGAGTCGCAGGCGCTGTGTCCTGAGCTGCTCTGCAGCTGTGTACAGTCTGAGCAGTCCAACAGCAACACTTGAGAGCAGCCTTTATTTAATGACTGTCACTATACAGGTCACTGGGAGCATCCATTGAGGAACTGTGCTTTTTTCCTACTGCTGTGTTTTTGCCAAACACTTTTTCCAGGGTTCATTCGGTATATTATAGTGTTGAGTGCTGAACAAAAGGCATCGTGGATCATTTCTATTTTATTTTGCAGAAGCACTAAACCTGCACTCACGTCGCAGCTCTTGCTCCCTGAGCACATTGCCGCAGTGCCAGCATGGAGCAGAGGTGCTCCGTGTGCTCGGTAATGGATCTGGCACCAGATTAGAAGAGTGGGGATGAGCAAAAAAGGGAAAAACTACCCTCTGTATGGCACGTGGTGACACTGTGCTCTTAATACTGAGCAGGGAAGGGAATGGGGTTGCAGAGAAATGGAGGGTGCCTGATGTAAATCCCAGCAGAGGTACCAGGAATCCATCCCAACAAGGTAGAAGACTGTCAGCAAGACAAGTTCATAACCCTGGAGCAAAAGAAAGAGCCCATTAGTTCCCTCTGAAACTGATGAGGCCATAGCTGACCCAAGGGGATCCTTGGGAAATCAATAGTATTTTGGTAGACTTTTCTTCATCACTGTACCCCTGCCTGGCCCAGAACTCCAGAATCCTTCATCAGTTTTTTCTCTATACCTCATGCACACGTCTGAGTGGCAAAGGTCAGATATAAATATTGCAGAGGAGGAAATAAAAGGATCTATAACTGAAACAAGGAGGCAGGACTCCCGAGGGACACAGTGTTTGCAAAAGATTTCTACAACACTCCCGCAGTGCAGCATCCTCTCAGCTCCTGTGCTGTGCAGAGGTGTGTAACGCTGTGTCAGCACGGGCACAGGGAAGACCCAGGGCATCCCCCATGCTGTGGGGCTGCAGCCAGCCCCACTGGGGTCATTCTGCCTTTCAACCCCATGGGAGCAGAGCACCAATGGTCTTCCACTTGGTATTCACATGAACATCACTCTGCAGCCCCTGCAAAGGGGGACAGGGAGCACAGAGAGAACAGGCACCCATGTCCTGATCTACCCAAACAAATTCAGCTTGATCCTGACAACCAGCAAGGCACTCTGCAGTTTGGACATGCATTGTAATGCCAGAAAAAGGACTTGTTAGGGACATAACGAGAGGACTTATCAGTGGTGCAGAGCCAAGCTTTCTCACAGCAGCCACAACCCTTAGTGGGAGACACCTTAGCCCAGGTTTAGTAGGCAGGGATGCTGCTCAGGCACTGAGCCCAACAGCTCTTGCTGTAAGCCACGCAGCATGGCCATGATGACCACTGTGAGCTAACGCCCAAGGACCACAAAGCAGGCGGGACTTGCCCAGAGCACGGTCTGCTCCTAGTCTGGAGATGCGCTAACCCTACCCACAGCCGGGCTCCCAGCGCAGTTCTGGAAGGAGCAGCCACCAGTGACACTGCCTGTAGTTAATCACACCCTGGATTAATTAGCAGTCATGAAAAGCTGATGGCTCGGCAAGGGTTCTGAACCTCTCCATTTAATGTTTTACTCTTGTAATTCATGCACAGGAGCCCTGAGCGAGTAACCATCTTTAATGACCACATCATCATCATGAAGTCGTTAAGAGGGGATGGGACGCGAGGGGATCTCGGCTATGAATAACAAAGGAATGTACAATATGTGTTCCTTCATTACAGTGATTAGCCTGTGCCAAGGCCAGACTGCCCACTGCCTCCAGGCGCCTCCAGGGCGCTCAGCCTGCAAAGCACTGAAGGGTCGTTTGTCTGCACATCAACACCCCCTGTCACAGCCTGGCTGCTGACATCCTTTGGGGCATGTTTGTCTCGCAAGGTGACGGATGAGAAAGCAGAAATACAGGCTCAAATGGCAGCCCAACACATGGTCCTAAAACTGAATGATCATTTTAGAATTAATTGATGTAATGGTCCTATCAAAGTGCCATTATTTAATAGTCTGGGATTGATTGCTCCTGGTTCCTATTATCCCATCTCCTACCCTGCCGGGAACAGAAGGAGTCAATGACTTTTAAAGCCATAACAAGTGCCACTTTTTGTCCTCTTTCCTGGGAGTGCTGCAGAAACAGCAAGAGTGGCTCTGGACTGCAAAGGCACTGGCGTGACAAGTGCCCTTCATCTCTTCTATCAGGGTCAGGGGGAGCTGAGCTCCGCAGACCTATGCGGCAGCCCCTCCACAAGCACAAGCTGCTCGGCTTGGCCTGTGACAGAGCACGACTCAGAGACACTGATAAATAATTGACTGCGGTGGTGATTAATAGAAGGGGTGCAGAGCAGAGGGACCTCGTGCAGAGCCAGGTCCCAAGGTCTCTGCGGGGATCAAGCAGCACCGCACCCCAGCAAGCTTGTCTGCCTCCCGGGTCACACATGTGCCCAGCTGCCACCAGTGCCTGATAAGGTCGCGTTACTTGGACGTTGCTTTTAGGCTCAGGTCAAGCCTGTGGAGGATCCTTTTGGTTTAGTGTAAAAATAACTTGTGTGTGTTTAGCCTGGGGCTGTTACTGTTTCTTTTTATCAAAATAAGTGCATCCATCTTGGGTCTGGCATCGTTTCAGCTGTGGCAATTTAAATTGCGGTTCATAGCAGCACACCTTTCAAGTGCAGATAAAGCTTTATAGAGATGAAGGTCCTGGCCCCTGTTCATGTGCACTTGCTGGATGGGCACAAAACTAGACCTACATATGATTTGGATGACCCCTGGCCAAAGCTGTACTGAGGAAACGTGCTGTCTCTGCAGCAGGGAGCTCAGGACCGTGGGAGAAAGGGGTTTTGCTCAGTGTGTATCCTGCAGGAGATGGAGAGCTGAGGCCTGGGTACTGTAAAATTCCCAGTTTGGAGGTGTGAGGCAGATAAAGTAATGATGGAGATGAGACACCCAGGAAGAATAAAGTATTGATGGGGCCACAGTGAAACTGCCGCCACTTGCGCAGCGTTGCCTTTTCCTTGAGTCCCTCATACCTGTGAGTTTAGAAGGGACAGGGAGCCAAGGGTGGGCTCTGCTTTGGCACGTGCCCATCAGCCTGGAGGCTGCTGCGATGTCCTCAGGCTGGGACTTCTGCTGGGAGGCTGGGAGCAGTGTGTCCCCACCGCCGGGACTTCACACAGCTCAGCGCTGGGTGCTGCGGGGGGCAGATACCAAGGGGGAGAACAGGCAGGGGAGGAATCAAAGCAACATTAGCACAAAAGGAATACAACAAGTGAGGGACATAAAGACTGAACTTTTGACAATGAAATAAGCACTGGGAGAAAGACAAAGAGACTGCTCCCTTGCCCACTGCTACTCCAAGGGGATGAGGAAGACGTGAGTGATGATGCCCCAGACAAAGACATTTGTCTGCTGTTGTTTCAGCCTTCACTAAAAGAGGTGGTGACAATGATATGGTTAATGCAAGCAGCTCCAGTGACAAAGGGGCAAGAATTTACTCTGCAACAGAGGAAGAATGGGTGAGAGAGCACTTAGGTACATTAGAGGGTTTCAAATTCTCTGGGCCTGCCAGCATTTGCTATATGGTGCTTAAAGGATGCTGAATCAATCTCAGAGCAGTTGGCTTTTATCTTTGAGAGTGTGTGGAGAATGGATAAAGTTTTGGAGGTCTGGAAAAATAAATGCAAAGCCCATCTTTAAAAAAGGAATGATGAAATGGGGATCTATCGACCAGCTAGCTGCCTGAAATACCTGGAAAAGAAGGAGAAGATATTAACCGACAAACCACTTGTGAGCACCTGGGAGATAACGAGCCAGGGAATTACAGCCAGGTTTGATTTGTCAAGAACAAGTCACATAAAATCAATTTAATATCCTCCCCTGGTAGCAAAACAGGCCTTACCCTCAGATGAGCAGTGATGGATGTCACGTATCGTGATTTCAAGGAAGAGGAAAAATCAGCTGCCCAGAGATGGGGTGGGGAGCGCCCAGCACTGCAGGAAACTGTCCCAGGGAGCCCAGCAAAGAGGAGTCTGTGGCATCACGGTGTGATGGGAAGAGAGGGGCACCCAGCCGGGGTTGTGACACGAGGGTGCTCACCAGCACCAGTGACTGCTCTGCTCAGCACCTGTTAGGCTTTGCCGGAAACCTGAGTCTCGATGTGGCTGATTTGTTCAAGGAGACGGATGAGTTTGGAGGGCAGAAGCAGGGCGATCATCAGTCCAGGAAAACATCTGGCAGAACTGTCATCACTGAAAGCAAAGAGGTGACTGAAGGGAGACATGATGCCGGCTATAATTTTACTAAAGGTAGCTGCAGAGATGAAAAAAAATATGTTGTCATTTATGTTTAGAAAAAGAAAGAAAAGGGTGGAATTGCAGCAGTGGGTATAATTAGGGAAAACTTCCCATGATGAAAGACAGTGCGGGATTTTGCTTTGGGAAGTGATGAGATCTCTTTCATTGGATGTTTCAACGCAAAGGTTAGGGCTGATGGTGGTGGAGTCATCTTGGCTGGAGGTGAGCCAAATGCCACCAGACAGCTCCTTCCAGCCCTATTTCCCATCATCCTGAGACTCCCTTCGCACCACAGGAGGACCTGCCTCTGTCACAGGCTACAGTTGAACATGGTAAAATCTGGTGGGCTCATGTTTCTAGGAGACCACAGACTGCCCCCAAAGGTCTGGGAACCATTCAGAAGTCTGCAAATTGTATTTTTCCCTGCACCACCCTCCTGGGTGCTTCACTTTGGATTTTTTTTCTTTTCCACTTTTTGCTCAGGAATGCCCCTTTTTTGGCATCTTACATGCTGGCAGGTCAGGGGCTCCAACACCAGCTTTGCAACCTGCCTCAGGTCTCTGCCCAGACACCAGTGCTTCAGCTAACATGTTCTTGATTTTTAGTGAATCGTTATAGTGTTTCTATATGAAAACTCCAGTGCTTGCAAACGTGCATAAAGAAATAATTCAGCTTTTTTTAGCTGGTTTGCTGGGTTCCATGTAACTTCATTGCAGATGAAGGTGAGCCCCTGGTTTGTAAGAACAGTTCTATACCTGGGAATCATACTGTTGGGCATAGCCACAAATGTGTATGTGAATGCTGCAGGCATGCACTGCTCCTGCCTCGTATCCATCTGGTAACTCCTGGGCATCTTCTCTCCTACTGTTCATCTTTGCTTGCACATGCTCACTTGCACTTGGTTCATGGGCAGAGTCCATGGAGCAGCCAAAGTACTTCGAGTTAATGGAGTGGCTTCTGCAGCACGGCTATGAAAGTAGGAATTTTCTCTTAAAACTTCAAAACAGAAAGCAAGAAATAACACAGAGAAATGGTGATACATGAGTGTGAGATGAGTGCATGAAAACAGATGAGTTACCAGGTCTGACTTGCTGCTCTGCTCACCACGGTGATCTTGTTTCAACTCCAAAGCTGTCAGCACCGTGAAGTCAGAATAAGGCAGCGCTGGGCTCGGGTGTGCTTAACCACAGGGTGGAGGAGGAGAGGGAACGAGCAGGATGAGTCTGCAATGAACACAGCACTGCTCCAGTGCCGCCTCGTATGATTGTAAGCAGTAAAGTGATGGCAAAGCTCACAAATCAGTGCTGATCAAGTGCACCTGGAGACACCTCCTGTGGAAAAAATTGGTGTCAAATCAGCTTTCTTTTCCCATGAGCCAGAGAAGTGGTGCGGGGCTCAACAGCTGGGTAAGGCCCCCGTGTGCCCCCAGAGCCGCAAGCACTGGTACTGAGGGTACTCTCTGCTCTGGGGTTCAAGAAAAGAAAGCCAGTGTGGGTAGGTGGGGTAAAACAAAATGATTTTGCTGTGCGTGTTCATCAGACCATGTACACATTCCCCAGAACACTGCAGCATCTTTAGTTGAAAAGACATGGCACTTGTGGGCCCAAATGTGATCCCGGCTCACTTTCTGCAAAGCTAGGGAAATGAAAGAGGAGGGTAATGCCTCTGCTTACCAGCAAGAGGGGAAGGTAGCGGCGTGCCCAGGCGGTCCCAGCCTTCCCCCTTCCCTGATGCCCTCCACACTGGGCTCATGGCTCTGCCTTCTGTCCCTGGCCTTCTGTCCCTGGCCTTCTCCATGCCTCCATCCCCTAAGTGGCTGCATGAAATGAAGGTGTAGTCAGATTGAACATCAGCAAGAGGGTGACATCCAGACCTCATGTTTTGAGGCAAGCTTCTGACTTGTTCTTTGCCTTGTGCTGTAATTTACTTTTGTAGCTAGAAGGTTAATTGCATCCTGCATAGAGCTGTGAGCTCTCTGATTGAAGGTGCTGTTGAGAGCTAAGTGTTGGAGTAGCTCTGATTTAGCCCTGCTTACCAGAGTGATAAATTATGGGGAGATATCTGAGAGAAGACTGCTGAAGTTCACAGGCTGGTGAACTTGGACCTGTTCTCCAGGAGGCAAAGTTTGGTGCTTACCTAATGCTGCACCTCCCACGATGTGTCAGTGTTTCTCTGGGAGTCTGCCTGTCATCCTCTGCGTTTTGTGTTGTGACTGAGCATTTCCTTCCTTTAGATCCAGTCCCCAGATTTTACCAGCATCGATGATAACAGCTCTGCAATGGGCATGCTACTTGAGAAATGAGTAGGTGATAAAATGCCTCCACCATAGAGCTGTCTGCTTAGGAGAAGGCGAGGAAGAGGAGCAAGATGCTTCACCGACATGATGTTCCCACCCAAGGGAGCTTGACCTCCACTGCCTACCTGCTTGCAGCCACAGCAAGAGTGAACAGGGGTATCTTGGTGGGGCCAGGAAGGTTCTGGGGTCTCGTGCATGGCAAGGGGTCTCCTGGGCAGTGGGATGGCTTTGGAGCTGGTGTCTGGGTCCTTGTTGCAGGTATGTGCTGTGAGGGAGCTGGACTGGGCTGACTTTGCCGTGGCTGCAGCAGGCTCCACCAGTCCCTGTGGCTGCAATCCCTCTGCTAACAAACACCAATATCAAGGGCAGCAGCTTGATCAAGAGGTTCGTGTCACTGCGCTGTCGATGTCCCACATTACGTGTGCTGCAAACAAGGTTGTGGTGCTGTGATTGCAGCCACAGCCCCTGGGTGCAGTCTGCGACATCTGATGTTGGATTTCTATCTTCATTTTGTGCAGGTCCCGTACATCTCAGTGTTGTGCTCGGCATGGTGAGGATAACGCCATCCCCCCCAGAATGCGGTTAGTGGCCCTGCTGTGAGTTAGACAGCGGGCTGGCTGCCGCGGTGGATGGTCTGGACCTGATGGGCAAGGGGCATCCTCGCACAGCCACTGTTGGCTCACCCTTGGTGCCGGCTGGTGCCTGATGCTTCACTGTCCCCATTCTGTCCCCACATCAGGCTCAGGGGAACCCCCAGAGCCCTTCCCTGTGCATGAAGCAGGGAGAAGCAGATGCGGGGCCAGACCAGGAGCAGGAGTCACTCAGCAACCACATCCTCTGTCCTTTAATGAGGGCTCAGAGATCTTCCCATAGGTCGGTAGGGGTGAGGAATCCTGGTCTGCTCCAGGCAGCATAGAGCAGAACTTAGGTGGAGGGCTATAGTTAGAAGCAACCCCTTAGATTTAAACAGAGGAGCAGAGATGAGACTGGAGCCTAAACCGAGAGCTGGTGGCAGAAAGGGAGCAGTGCCATGAAGGGCTTAGAACTCATTTTGGGGGCAAATCCTCACATCTGTGCCCTGGTGATGCTGAGAGCTCATGTCTGAGGCTAGGCAGTGGATGCTCAAAGCCCCATGACTGGGTGAGACTTCCCAGAAACACGGGACCGTAGCAGGGTCCGTAGCCCACCTGAAGGTGCCTGCTTTGGCCATGGGGAGCAGGGATCCCTCCTCCATCCCTGCCAGGCGGGCACGGAGCCAGCGCGGCTGGTGCTCGCTCCTGCCCTGCAAACGTCGCTTCCCTCGCTCCCGCTGCCTGCTGAAGCCTGGTGGGGGGCTGACTCCCCGGGCACATTTTGGCTGAGGGACTCCCAGCTTGTCACGTCATCTTGCAAAAACTGCTTCCTATCGCCCTGTGCAAAATGGCCCTGAGTTTAGAGATCTGCAAAGGAGCCTGCGCTTCCTGCCTTACATAGGCATTATAAATAGCAGCAAAATTCCTGCAATGCTCCGTGTTGGCTCCAGGCGTCACAGAGGAAAGCCTTAAAACCTTTCATCCAGAGGCAGTTAAGCATGGAGAGAAGGAATAGTGCCAGGCAGCTGGGTGACCCAGGGGCAGGCAGACCCTCCCCAGGAATAAGGTGGGTCTCATTTACTCCCTAAAATTACCAGGATCTGTGTCCGGGAGCATCCCTGCTCCCCTCTCTCTCGCTTTGTATCTGAAAAGACTCCAGCATCTTCTTAAGCCCTCTTTAGCACCTAGAGAAACCATCTGGATACACAAAAGGCACTTGATAAAAGCCTTCCTCTTTAGTACAGAGCAGAACTATGTAGGAAAAATGTGCTCTGAATTGGTTAGAGACATACAGAAAAGTCCTTTAACAGCCAGCACTTTCTGCGGAAAGCCCAAGAGAAAAATCACCACTGCATGCCTTCCTGCGAAAGGTATTTTTTATTTAAGATACAAAGCATTATTGTGTTTGTGTGCTCCCCTTCATCTGCATTACTCCACTTAAAATCCCATTTAAAAAATATGAAATAACTCTGTTTTCTTTAAAGATATATAAACCCTGTTCCCAGAGGGATAAAAGAGCGACATAAAAAAAGGGACAGCTTTAGTAAAACAGCACTGCCAGGGGGCATAATAAATACATAAATTACTCACAACCAGCAAGGCATACTCACAAACTGCAGAGCGAGCTACTGGAGTACAGAAATGTCTTAGCGGGCTGAAGGGAACCAGAGCAGTAGTGCAGTGTCCTGCAGCCTGGAGCTGCAGCCCCTCCGCTGGCCAGTGGCAATGGTCTCCAGAAGGAGTCATAGCAGTGCCTATGCTGCCAGGCTAGGAAGTGCCTGTGGGTCTCTAATCCCCAAGTAGTCACACCTATGGCTTGAAAGAAGCTGCAATGCTTCTGGAGCGCAATACCTGGAGCCCAGAAGCTCCTGTCCAAAGGCAATGGCTCTCTCCCCTCACCACCCACGGGATGCGGCAGAGGGGGTGAGGCAGCGGCACCCCAGCCCTGTGCAAAGAGGGGTTTGTGGAGCCATGGCTGCTCAGGGAAGCCTCAGGAAGCCCTTATATGCCTTCTAACTTTGCAACAATGGTTGTAATAAAAATTATCCCGTATGTGGGAGTCTGATCAATGTATGTCCCCTCACCACTAGCTGTAGAAGTTCTTGTTGGAAAGGCCTCTGCCTGTGTGTAAGCAGGCAGTTTATCTGTGTGTTTGACATTGAGAATCTGTTCATTTGGTTTTGAAAGAAAGTAGCAAGGTCACCACAGCCTCCCAAAGGATTAAGAAATAAAGAGCATTCCTACTCTAGTATCTGTGTAAACAACTATTGTCCCTTGCTATATGATCTGGGTTCACAGAGAAGAGTTTGGCTCCATCATCTCTGCAACTCTCCTTTGGGTAGTCGTAAGCTGCTATCAGATCACCCCTGCACCTCCTCTTCATTAGATGAAACCACTCCAGCTCCACGGTGCCTCCTTGCAGGACGCGTGCTCCAAGCCCTGGGCCACCCTGGTGGGTGTCCAGCAGATCCCTCCCAGTCTCTCAGCATCTCTCTTGAACAGGAGGAGCTCAAAACTGGGGACAGTGCTCCAGGCAGACTTTCCCACTGCTGAGTAAAGGGGCATAACACTATCCCTCAGCACGCCGGCCACTCTCCTCCCAAACATAGCCCAGGGTGCAGTTTGTTTTAATTGCAATAAAAGCTCACTGCTGGTTCATATTCACTCTGGCATGCACTATAACCCGCAGGCCCTTTTCAGCAGGACCAGTGTATCAGTGAGCAAGCAGTGCATAGCGTGGTCCAGCTTCCCAGCAGTCTAAATCCATTGAAACTGAGCTAAGGTTTCTCATTAGAGATACTGAATTGGTCCCTTATATACTGAATTATGCATTCATAATAGCAATTATCGTCCATCATGGCTTGTTATGCTCTTTTTAATTGGTTAATGATTTTATCCATACACTGAACATGCACTAACGTTGTAGTTATTGTCAGCACAGTTCATCCCACATACTTTTAGAAGCTATATTTAGATATTTTCTGGCCTGCATTTCTTTCACAATGCAATACCTCAGGTGCCTTTTGTGTCTCTTCATTGTCCTTTGAAGGATTATAATCATCACTCCTGCTGATTATTACCTGTGTGCTTATCAGCTGAACTCCTGAGTTCCCCATTAATTCAGTTGCAGTTAAAATAACCAGGCATTTTTTTCAGGCCCGTATGGCATTTTTTTAGCCTGCTCTATTCACCACTGGAAGTATTGGCTTCTTCAGACCTGTCTCGTATTATAACTTGTACATTTGAATAAAAGGACTGGAGACAGCCTATCCCCCTACATTGCACTTATTCTGCAAAGTAAAACACGGGGATAGGGCCTAAGGAATGCCCATGTGGGTCAGCAGTGTTAGGTCAAAGAATATGGAGAAGGGAGAGCAGGTGCCCCATGAGATGCTGATGTCTCCAACGTGCCTACAGGGAATCTGTCTCTTTATTTATGGTCAAGCACCAGGTCACCTCATGTGCAGGGGTATGATATCGACCATAATGGGACTGGAGCTGCTCTTGCAGCACCGGCAGCATTGCAGCACCGAGGCAGAGCTGGGCTTCCTCCTGCATTCATGAAACCACACACCAGGAGGGAGGTAACAGCAAGGAGAGTATCTCCTCACCCTCTGCAGGCATGGCTCAGCAGGATGGCACACACAGGCTGGCTAAGGAAGCCAGGAGGATGGAAAAGGAGTGGGGAGCAGGAGAGTTGGCCCTGCAAGGGGCAGACATGCAGCGCTGCTTCTCCCTGCTCCTCTGCTGCTTTCTGCTCTCTGTGTTCTCCCCAGCACAGTTCAGGATATCCTCTTAGAGTGTTTGTTGGAGCTTGTTCTGACATTTCAAAGCGTCATTTTGGTTAGATTACTGCATTACATCCTTAATGCAGCAAGCACGAATTGAAGAGTCAGCAACTCCAAATGTTAACTTTCAGGGAGCATGCTTTATTATTATAAATTCCTAACTGTCTTCATTCATTTTTCTTCGTTGTCATCTCAATTGTTCTCTTCTCTTTCCACCCTTCTATTTAAGGTGTTTTGTTTCCAGCAGATCCACCTCTCTGGGCTTCTGCACTCTGCTGCAGCTGTAGCTGTGTCTCATCACATAGCTGGGCTGGGCTGTAGAAGACCAAGGCAGACAAGGTCTTGCAGACAGCACCAGAGAGTAGTCCTCTGTAAAAGCTGCACAGAAAGTGAGGAACATGAGGTTCGAAGGCCTGATGGACCACTCATTGGTCATAGGCCAGCTGCTGAACCTGATTAGTTCTTCCAGAGCTTGTCTTGGTGGCATGGTGACAGACTGCAAGAATGTCTTTGTAAACTGTGCAAAGTCTTCCTCTGAAGGTGCTTAGCAGTTATTTATTCCAACAGAAGGCTACAGTCTTTAAAAACTGGATGCTGCACGTGACTCTAACAGATACCTGAGCTCAGTGAAAACCCATGTTCATATATACAATCCTTTTTTATTATTATCCCATTACAAAAGGTGAAACAGCTGTTGCCCCAGATAAGGTCTTCCCTCACAAGATGAAATCAAGACAGGAAATGTTATTAATGTTGTCCATGTAACAAAGAGATGCAGGGTCTGTTTTGATCATCTTCTGCACAGCTCTGGAGGGATTTGTTGTAGCATGCACAAATCCCTTTGGCTGTAACACCACCTTGGCCAATCCATTCCAGAAAACAACGTTGCTGTCCCAGAAGCATCACCATGAAGGAACCCCCTGAGTGCCCAGAAGGCAAACGTTAAGGAGATCTGCCTTATTCAGTGGAAGCACCCCACTCTGAGTAGGAATACTTGGGCAGTGTGGGTGATTTCTGGTGGCATGATGCCTGCACTGGCCCCAAGGCAGGGCTGGGGGGGGTTCTGCATGGAAAAGGGCACCTAGGTCACCTCATCTTCTTATGAGATAAGGGGGGAATTGAATTTGTGTATGAAATGTGAGGAAAATAAAAGAGACAAATGATTCAGAGCATCACTCAGTGCTGCTAAGGGCAGTACAATGTCTCCTTTAGCAAGGCACAGTTCTGCTCAGCTCCATGGTATCTCCAAAGGTTTCACCACGTGCTGTGGCAAGAGCCCATGGTGATCCAGTCATATGGATTGGAACACAAGGACTATTGCAATTCAGCTCTTTCCATTACAGAAACTTCTGTTCTGACCCATAGCTGTAGAAGGTTTGGGATTTTTTTAGCATTAGTAAGCAGTTCCTAGAAAGCAAATGAAGCAGTCCAATTACTTCTGGCTTCTCCCGGGAGGTCTCTGAGTTAGTAAAGTTAATTAATTAAGGAAGGCAGCAAACAAGCTAACACAAGGGGAATACATTACCTTCCTTGGCTCTGACATTACAGTTGTCTTTGTTCATCCCGACTCTCCCGACGTTGATACTGGGCAACAGAGGCCAAAGAAGGGACACCCAAGCAGCAGAGGGATAAGAAAACCTGAGGCGGGGAAGGGGGAAAGCACATGGCAAGAGGAGTCTACTCATCCAAAATACTAAACGCTCCCTCCTGAGCTCACCTGGCATGCCATAATTTCTCCCCCATGAGCTCTGCAAGCTCCTTGTCTTCACTCACCACAGCACTAGTGCATCTCTGAGCATTTCCCTCTCCACCACTCATTTTCTCCTCCCATTCCTGAATTCCCTGCAGCTTGGCCTATTTAGAGCTGTTCTTTAACCACTTCATGAACTAACCCTTCTGTCACTATGTATTTTTACACCCCATCACCCACTCCCAGAAGATATCATGAACCCTTCATACCTCTCTTCCAAAGGCACCTATGCTGTGACAGTCACAGAGTCACTGACCATGGCCAGCCTGCTGCCTGCCACATTAGTGCTCATTTGCATTCTCAAAGCATATGATTTGATGGCAACTTTTTTGGAACAGAAACTGTCCATTCATCAGAGATGTACATGGACTCCACAGTGGTAGTCAGGGCTTTATGAATCTCTACATAATATTAAATTAATACCATGGCAATTTATCAGCCCGACATCTCTTAATCTAACAGGACTGAGAAACAAGGGGAAGAAAATGGATGCTGAGCTTTTCCCCAGGCTAAAATATTTGTGTCTGGCGCTGGCGAATCATAAGACACAGCAGCATAAAGGTTTCATGGGCTCTTTCATAGCCTGGCTGTGCTATGCTGACAGATTCCTAGCCCAGGGTGTTGCAAGTCCTGGACCCCGAGTCAGTGTAATTTTCAGCCCCCGAACCTCTGGTTTTACTGCACCAAAGCCGTGCAGAGCAGAAAGCCTTTCTTCTGGAGCCTGGCGCAGAAGGTCTGGCCCTGCATTTTGATACCTGCAGTGGGATGCACTCTGCTAATCAACTGCAAAGGGCAAAGAGGATCTGAAGAGACCCCGGTGCTGTCCTAGAATACATAAGCCCCTTGGCTGGATCTATTTATCACAGGAAGTAGCTTAAACAGGAATGCAGGTAGGAAAGCTACAGAACAAAATGATGAAATGGCAGGATCCCTCCCCAGAATCAGACAGCGTTCCCACAGGAGTCCTAAGGGAACTCAAGGATGAAATAGCTGTTATAGGCAACCTCTGGCTTAAAGCCACCATGGGATTAGAGAATTTTTGCAGGTTTTCCTGCTTTAACTAATGACAAATCTAAAAGAATCTTCAGGCATTTGTAGGGAAATGGCTAAAGCTCATGTACTGGGGAAGAATCAATGCAGCTTTTCTCTGAGGAGGTCAAGCCACTACCGAATGCTACTGAAGGAGCCCACCGTCACCTTCCAGAGGAGACCTGGTTGATACGGTCTGCTCATAAAGATCACACGATGAGGTCCCCCACATGAGGCTTTTAGAGAAATAAGGCTGCCCTAGGAATAAGGTAAAGACCCTCACATAGATAAATACATGCTTGAAAGAAAGGCAAAGTGTTAGGAGTAAATGGACAACATCACAGTGGAGGGAGGCCAGCAGGGGATTGCCTGGGTTTCTGTGCAGGACCTGTGCTGCTCAGCTTCTCATAAACAACCTGGAGAACAGCACAAGCATTTAGGGAACAGCTCACTGCCGAGGCACCGTGGCTCAGGGGGCTAAGGATGGAGAGCTATAAAAGCACAGTGTGATAAAATGGAAGGTGAAATTTACTGTAAATGAAAATGTAAAGTCAAGTTCACAGGGGAAAATACTAATTACACATCTCCAGCAATTGTCTCTGAGTTTATTACTGTCATTCAGGAATGAGGTAGTGAGATTTTAACAGCTAGTCCCATGAATACATCAGCTCAGTACACAGAAAAGCAAATCAAACTATAGAGTTATAACAGGACAAGAGAAGACAGATACATAAAAATATATATATGATACTGATAAATCCATGATAAACCTCTACCAGAATACTGCATACACTTCTGGTGCCTCCCATCTGAAACAGGAGATACAGAAGAGCTGGAAAAGGTGGAGAAAGTGAAACAGGGTGAACAAGATCATGGAAGGGCTTCTGTATGAAGAGCAACTGAGTAGTTCAGGAGATTTCAGAAAGAAATAGAGGTGACTGTAAGACATATCATATGCTTTTACTAAATCCTGAATACCTTTGAGAAGGTGTCTAGAGAAGATTTACTCACTCTCTAATGATAATTCAGCAGGCATCCTATAAAACCTGCAAATACAATGTATGAAACAAGCAAAAGGTGGAATTCCTTCGCACTGCGTAGTTCAACAATGGACCTTCTTGCCTCAAGATACTGAAGGTGCTAAAATTTAAATACATTGAAAAAGCCACTGGACAAATTCATGTAAGAAAATTCTACCCTGGTCTAATAAATACAAAAGTGCTGCCAGGAACAGCCTGGACCACCAGCTGCTGGCGGAGCTGTCTGGAGAAGCACTGCTCCACGCTCACCCGATTCCCATGGTCTCACCGCAGCACCCACAGTGGCTCTGCTGGACTCCATGGTGATGACAAGAAAAACCCTGCCCTGAAAACAAACTATACCTAAACCTAAACTACTTCTGGAAATGGAGATGAGGGAAAGAGGGGATCAGAACCAGGGAAATTAGGTGATTGCAGAGGGAGAGAGAAGAACCCATATAGTAGAAGGTTATGCACTGCATGCAGGAAGAACATTAGCTGGGTGGAGATGGAGAGATAATGGCTCATTAAGCTACCGCAGTGGGGTATTCCAACATCCTCCTAGTAGTTCTGGGCAATAGGCTGATACCAACCAAAATATCAAGCCTTCCCCAAACAGGAAAGGGCTAGAGGGAAAAAGGATACGAGGCAAACAGACAACCCAGGAAAAACAGGGAAAGGGTATGGAGGTGGCAGGGATGACCAGAGGCAGACAAGGAGAACAGCAGAGATGGACAGCTCAGTGTGGCAGCTCTCCCAGAAAACATTGAGGAGCCTCTGGACATGCTCCAGAGCATCCCGCTTGGAGATGTGTGCAGAGAAGGGAGAAGAAGCAGGTCCCAATGTCACTGCAACCTCCTCATTCATCCTGGTCATGTGGGATCTAGCTAAATGCAGACAGTCTCTCGATTTAACAAGATCTCACGATCTCGAATGGGAAGCAGACAAAGCCTGAAAGCTCTGTGGTTGGGATTGAAATAAACAAAGGAGAGGAAATTACCACAGGTCAAGGAGTGTGGAGTAGGATAGGAAAAAGTGTTGGAACTTGGAGGACGTAGAGGAGATAGCTGCCTTACAAAGGAGATAAATGGGGTCAGGTGCTTCTCCTGTTATGCTTTATAAGAGAGGTAAGATGGGAGTGATGGCTGCTCTGAGGGTTAAAGAGGGCCGGAGATCAAAGGTGCAGGGAGCAACAAGCATTTGCTGTCTTCTCTCAAGTCTTTTCTCAGACCAGCTCATGGGAGACTGCGGAGGGCAGAAGCAGCAGCAGGACAGGGATCTCCTCCCGCTCCAGGCAGCTGAGGGGCAGGATGTTACATGTCACCTTGTACAGCCCCTCTCTCCCTGTGCTCTGCAACCTTTCCCTAGCGATGCAGCAGTGAGGCTCTGGGTGACAGATGGGAAAGTGAGAGCACAAGTGTGCAGCAAGCACAGACCTGGCAACACCGACAGCACTTCATTAGAGAAGTCAGTCAGCATTAGTGTTTTCACCCAGTTTACTGAACAAAATGAAGCTCTTTTGCATGCATTAAAAAGGCAGGGCTGAATGGCTGAGAAATCCTGTCCCAAGCTCTGTTGGCCATGGTTTCAAAGTGCTGCAGCTCTGCTGTTGGCAGCTGCACTGTTTGTGTGCCCAAAACTGCAGCTTTACACGTGGGGAGTGGGTGGTGGTTCTGGTCCTGAGCTCTGCAAGTCACACGCTGGCCCTCAAGGCAAAGAAAGGCACTGAGGATTTGGTTTACTTGCTAGTGCCAAAGTATTGTGCAGCTGTGTTGTAAGATCTTTCCTTTAAAATCCCTGTCTGTGGGACAGTTGGACAAAGGGACAGAGGAAACCTGTGCCTCCTCAGAACCTTGAGCCATGCAAGCCACATGGTAGCCCCGAGGTGGTCATTAGGAGCTCCCGCCACAGTTGTAACGTGGGCTTGATCAAAACAAACTGTTCTCCTTTTTGACATTGATGGTTTTCAGCAATGACAGACCTAGCTCCCTGGACTCTGGTCCTCGGTAAGAAAGGCCTGAGAGGCACTAATAAAGACGAGCACTGTCTGTTATCCATGCACCAAGCCTGCTGGAAGATGACAGCACTAAAGAAGGGACCACATCTTCAGACCACACACAGTCCAAAGTCCAGGCATGCTGGCACCCTTCCAGTGAGAAAAGACAATTAAATTCCAACCAAAGTAGTTTTATACATTTGTTTTTTCTCGCAACAGCAGGCAGGGACCCGTGCTGTCAGAGGGATGTCTCAGGGAAAGGACGACCAGCAGCTGAGCTACCAATCCTAACAGAAAGTGAAATCATTATCTCTGAACAGTCTCTGATATTCCCAGCTGCTCTGCGCCAGTGACCTTTTCAGCATGTTGCTCTCTGAAGGCGAGGGAGGATGCCTGCCACGCGCACGCACAGCTCCGCTGCTCCGCTCTGCCCCTTCTGCTGCACGCAGCTGTGTGAGCAGCGCTGCCGTTCTGCTGGGAGATGCATCCTACCCGGCTGGCTGCAGGGCGCTCTTTGCCTCTGAACAATGCTTGCTCTGAGCCTCCGGCTGGGAGAGCTCACGGCTCTTTCAGGTCCTACCTCAGAGTCGCCAAATAAGTGAGGTCAGAAGAGACCTCTGCAAGTCTCTGGTTCAACCTCTACTCAAAGCAGGGCTGGGTTGCTCAGGGCCCTGTGCTGTTGCTGTCTGAATACCTTCAACGACAGAGATCCCACAGCCCATGATCTTCATCACCACATCTCCGTTCATTTTCCTTATAGCCCTTTCATCCACCAAGCGCAGAGCTGCCCCTCCTGCTCCGGCTGTGTGTGCTGCAGAGTCCTGCAGGCCCTGCACCTGCACACGCTTCTGGATGGCCCTGCCAGCCCGTGCAGGGACTGTGCTCTTCGGCTGTCAGTTCCCTGAGCCGCGACAGTCACTGGATGCTCACATCCATGCCTGCAGAGCTGCCCCCTCGGCACTTGCAGTCCGGACCAGTTTCAATGCTGGGAGCAAAATCCTCTCGTGTTTCTCCTGGCAATAACAGAGATGTCATGTCAGCTATTTAATTTGGGGTGAAACATAGAGCTAATTTCTTGCTTTCTGTACAAATTAGCTTTCTTGCCCTGAAGTTCTGGTCAAATTCCAGTGAAGGTAATTACACTGAGTTCACCTAAATTCCCCTAAAGCCTGAGCTGAAGACATTATTAAGGAATAATTATTTCTTAATTTGCTTTGTACAGTGTCACATAGTTGTTATCTGGTACTGCAAGGGTGGCTGCATTTTCACCATGGTCACAAAGCAGCTGATGACTCCGTAATATTTCCTGGCTGTTGCCACGATGTAGCTCTTATGCAGCAGAGTTGGAGCTAAAATTTAATCCATTATAGCTGTAAACAACACACTCTGATGTGAAGCAGGTGTAACCTATGCTGTCTGCTGAAAATATGAAATAATAACTCTGAGAAAATGGTGAAAATCTAACAGTCTGTCTAGCTGTTTGTCAGTGTGTAATGTCCCCTGCATCCCACTGTTACAGGGAGGGTTGGTCTGGCTACATATGTGTCCCTCTGCAGTTGCTGGAGCTTTCATCAGCATAAGCAGCAGAGCTCACATCACCGTTTGTCTTGTCCTGAAGTATGTGTCCAAAACTGGTCAGATGAACAGCTCCTGAAGGTGCCTTTTTCTCTCCAGATACTATTAAGGGAGCCCACAAAGATGTGGTCAGACGGGCATTTAAAATTTGGAATAATAAATCCCCCAGTGAATACCTTATCATGTATCTTAGCATCCTCATTGATCGCTGCATAAGTTTACTCCAAAAACTAATGGAAGAAGACATGAACACTGCTAACTCTGTCCCTACAGCTGTTCATCCCTTGCATGTCATGTTCTGCAACATTCATGTATGACTTGTATGTTCATTCAAGTCAACTATGCACTGACACAGTGACACCACCATCAGGTAAGACCAGGGAAAGTTGTCCATTTACCTTTTTCCAGTCTGAACATAGGCCTGTGCCAAACCTGTGCCCTTGGACATAGCTCACCTGGCCTCTGCTTCTTTCTCAGGGCAACCAGGGATTCTCTTCAGTGAACTGAGCACCTTGTATTTATTGGGGTAGGATGAGTCCTGGCAAGTGGGAAAATATGGTCCAGGTAATGTTGAGTGGTGAGAAACTAAATTTTGTAGTGTGTGAATCCAGAATGTAGAAGCAAGTCCTTTTCGCCTGAGGGGAAGGTGGTGAGCAAAAACAGGCCATCCCCACCCACAAAAATCACCCCTGCCCCACAGGTAGGTGCCTGAAACCCTGGGACAGTCATTTGCTATCTCTACTGACCCCACAGCCCATTTGTGATCAGCAAAGGCACAGAGCCCACTTGCCTGTCCTTACCTACTTCTGAGATAACGTGTCCAGAGAGTCATTCTCTTGCAGGAGCTTTTCTATCCTGTAGCATACTGCACTCAGCATAAAAGCAATTCTACCCAAGAACAAGCTGCAGGGTGTATTTCTTCTCACACTCTAATCTCTCTGAGAACAGAAACGGGCAGCAGCTCGGGTGGCCAGGGTGGACGGAGAGGAGTTCAATTTATTGCTTGGAACATAACCCAGCATAAACGGATCCATGATGTATACATGGAATTTATTCCAACGAGACAGGGACAAAGGCTATTAGGAAAATGAGTTGGACCTTTCTGATAAGCTGCTACTTTTATTACTTGTTGAGCATAAATCACAGCCCCTCTGTGAACCTGAACAAATTTGCTTTCCCTCCCAGATCTTCTCTCAGTAAGTTCTGTGCTGTCCAGGGTTTCTGGGCCATCTGGACTGTTGCCACTGTCCCCAGCTGGCCAACATAAGGGTCCAGAGGCCACCTGTTTCCAGCTTCACAGATAAGACTAGGTGAAAAGTCCAGAGAAAACAACCGAGTTCATTAGAAAGTTGGCAAATGGGGAGGATGGGGCAGTGCAGTTCCAAGAGGAGACTGCTGTAGACATGTACCAGGATGCAGAGCAACGCGTGCTCTGAAGGAGATGAAATGGGTTGTCATTGTCATCCCTTCTCCCAGCACAAAGGAGCCAAGGGGTAAGAAGTAAATGCACTGAGAAATGAAAAAGCAGAAATATGTTTTGCTCAGGCACAACACACTAGTAGTCCTAGGAACTCACTGCAGCAAGGTGTGGGACAAAACAACTCCCAGAATCATCCTTTTGCGTAGCAATCACACAATAAGAAATTCATGTGAAAATACATCACATTCGATCACCGGCTTTCACGTTTCACCTTTTGTCCTGACAGTAGGAAACCACTTTCTCCTCCCCCAGCCTGGTGTTTTCTCATTGTGCATGACAGGGCTGTGCCAGGCCGAGGTTGGGAGCTGGCTGCTGGACTAAGCGGGTGCTGCACCCCATGGAGATCGGTGTTCCCGGCTGGCTGCAGCATGGGCTCGCTCCCTGAACCAGCTGTAACTCAGTGGCACACTGCTGGACATCAGCCACCGCTTGGACAGACCTCATGACAAGCTGGCTGCCTGGACAAGGACCCAGCAAGCCCAGCAAGCTGGTCCTTTTTTTTTTGCAAACTCAGATTTGGTCTTTTTATGGGTATTACCACCCGTATTAGTTAGCAAGTGCCAGCTCCAGTCAAGCTGGGCTGCTGCAGCCATGCCTCTCTCTTACCACTTCTCTTTGCTGGAATAAACCTCTCAGGGCACCTCTTTCGAATTTTCTGGAGTTGGAGGTGAGTCCAGGTGACACTGCGTATTTTGGTGCTCCTGAAGGCAGGATCCAGAAGAGGTTGAGGAGGCAGGAAGGCTGCAGCTATGCAGCTGTGCTGTGTTGTCCCTGAGGACAGCCCTTTTGCACCCACACTGCAGGTGGCCAGGCCACCTACACACCACTCCAGCGATGCTGGTACAACATGCCTCAAGCGGGCTGCCGGGAGCAACATCCCCCCACGATCCAGTCATCCGTGACCAGATGGCAGCGGTGGCTGGGAGCAGCGTCCCTGACCAGTGCTCCGCAAGCCGCCTGCCACAATGGGGACAGCGCGGAGCAGAAGAGGCGTTGCGCGGCCTGGTCCTCCCCGCAGGAGCCACCGTGCACCGCTCAAGTGACAGCCAGGATTATGCTGACTTCTTGTCCCCCGTTTTAAAGGCAAATCCCTTCTGGTTTTCATTTGTTCTTTGGGGTGATTGTTTATTCTTTCTTGCGGGAGATGACCCCTACTTCATTTGTTACAGGAGTTGTAGGGAGGCCCTATCAATCCGTCAGTGCCACTGCTGATTAAATCTTGCTCTCAGCAGGGAATTCAGCCTGGGGGAACCTCGTCTTTTAGCAGAAACTAATCATGAAGTTAGGGGGGAAAGAAGGTTTGTCTTTTGCGTTGCCAAAGACCGTGTTCCCCATGCATTTGCACTGAAAATCATAGATATGGGGTTGTGTTCAAGGCTTTGCCTGTCAGACATGCTATTATCCCTGGCCTTTGCTTCTGTGCTTGTCAATCAGGCAGGGAAAAGGCATACAAAAAAGTCTCCTGGACAGGTCCATTGAGACAAAACAGCAAATGTTCAGCCTACCTGGACACTCTGACATTTTCTTGCTAAGATTTAGCGAATCTAATGAGTAGGACAGGGCTTTGAAACATCGTACAAGATCATCCCTCTCTGACAGGGCCTGAATGCTAGAGCCCAGTGCTCCAAAAATCTCCATCCCTGGTGGGCAGCTCAGGCTGGGGAGGTCTTCAGGGTCTGCAGGGTCTGCTCCTCCTGGGCCACCACTGGGGTGGCTGGAGACCCAACAGGGAGCTTGAGGAGAAGTGGGTACCATCCGTGCTGGGGGTTCAGGACTGTGGAAAACCTGCTCCAAAACATGGGGCGGACATCCCCTCATCAGGGAGTGGCCAGGACTGCTCCTGGAGGCCAGAGAAGCTGGCCAAAGAAGGCCAAAAATTCCAGCATGACAGAGAGAAAGCCCTGAGTGCCCCGCTCTGTGTGCTTCTCCAGAGGAATTTCTGAATGGCTGAGCTGCAGTTATCTTTCTTGAAAGCCATCTCCCTTCCCAAAATGTCTGGCTCTTTGGGGTCAAGTTCAGCATACTTCATCCCATATACTAAGACAACACACCTCTGCAGCACCTTGAAAACCAAACAACTGCTACAATGCTTATAGGGCATTTTCCAGAAATTATTTTGCTTCCCACTGAGGTGTAATGACATGTTTGAAATATGTGTTTAGAGGATTTTAGTCTACAGCTGGGATAACACTATATAGTCAACCTTTTCTCAATATAGGGATTTTTTAATCCATAAACACATCGTAGTTAAACAGGTCTCTGCAGTCTATCGGCCCGGTGTACTCGGGGCTGGAGGCAGGCAGGGTGACAAAGAGCTGTGCCTGAGTCACAGCGCAATTTCTGTGTCCTGCATGGGTGCTGACCACAAGAGTGGCTGCAACAAGTCAAAATAGGATCCCAGAAGGAAAGCAGCTTCCTATTTTCCCAAAGGAGAAGCTCTGCCATGGATCACTAAATAGAGCAATAATTTCCATGAGCCTTACTGGAGTTTGTGTGGAAGTAGGATCTCAATAGCTTGAGGTAGGTAATCAGATATGTCAGTCTGCAAATGAAGCAAGTAAAAATGCTGAAATTTGGCATTACAATTCTATAGAATATAATTATAAAATATTATATATATAATTATCATGGAACTCATAGATCTCTTGCAGATCTCTTGAAACTTTTGCCTAAGTAATATGAAAATATTGAAAATGAAAAGGTAACTGCTGCAGGAACAAGAGTGCATCACAACATCATCAGTAATCATTAATATAGACTTTGTGATTGTGATAACAAATGAAACACTGTTGTTTGTCAGGCTTCTCTTACTGATAAAATGGCAAATCTTGGTAGGGCAAAAAAGTACATATACTGTCAACAACACATTACTGCTCCTTCATAAGAAGAAAATTATTAATAAAGACTAGGTGTGTTTTTCTTCATTGTTGATGCTTCATGTTGTGGAAATTAAAGAAAAAAATGCTATTATACATTGCCACATAGTTATCATCTCCTTGATTATTTTCAAGATAAGAAGACTTTACAGTGTTTATTTCAGAATATAAGAAAAAAAATCAAACATTTTGATCTTTTGACTACTTATCTTCATTTATAGATTCTATGCTAACATTAATTTTGATAGATACCATTGACTACAAATTAACAGGAAATGAGAATGGATATGTGCCCTCTGCTAACTACAAGCTTACATATAGCAAGAACAACAGGGTATGCTATACATATGTCATCATTTTATCTTGAAAATCTTCAATAAACAATTTCAATCACTCTTAATTTATGAAAAGTCTTTCAGCACTACAGAGATCTTTCATTTTGGCAACCTTGAGCACGTAGATGTATTGAGGTATATCCCCACAAGACTTTTTTCTCTCTACTATGCAGCTGAAAGGATCTTTAAATGCTTTCCAGTTATTAGAGGTTACTTCTGTACATTGAGGGAGGACTTTCCATGTTGCATTTTTTAAGTTATTAAACAGCAATAAAGCTGGTGATGCAGAGACCCTCTTTATAATAAAGCAATGCATACATGTATATTTACTCATTTCCTGAGACACTAAAAGCTTTTCTTTTTATGACACAGCTAATTAAAACAGTCTCATCCTGTGTTCTGTTTATGAGGTGTTTGCAGACATCGAAGTGTGCGCTAAAAAAGAAGAAATGGTGACAGATTATTTGGCAACAAATATGGATCCTATTAAAAACTCAGACACTGGCAAAGTGGGAAAGAAGCACAGGAGTTTCAGCTCACTGCATATATCTATCTTGGGTGAGGAGGAGGGTTTTCTTTTTTCTTTTCTTTCTTTTTTTTTTTTTCCCCCAGGAGGTGTTTGGGAGGTTTTAAGTTGGTTTGGCTGCTCATATGAGGACTGTTGTGGACAGACAAACTCAGTACATTATGTGTGTGTGAACAGTCCAGGAGTCTGGTATGTGGAGAAACCTGAAGTTCAAGCTTCAAATCCTTGCTCTTCCAAATTCTTACACCGGGGACACGTGCTATCCAAATATCAGTGGAAAAAATATTTTTCTTGAATAACTAAATATGAATAGACTGCAGAAATCTATGAAGTATTGATTCTGTTAAGGCTAGCCGACAAATTAAAGTTAATCCTGTTTGTACATGTAAAGAGTGTTTTACAACTCATTAAAAATAGTACGGGTGCCCCAGAATGCATTAAAGGTGATTAATACGTACCATTTTAAATAATATACCAGAGTTTACAAAATGTGAACTATTTATGAGAGCAGCAGAAACATCTACAGGAAAGAAAAATAAATTAATGACTAAGGAAAACAGTGTTTTTCTAAATGTTACTTAACATAAAACATTATTTCCTCCTTTCCAATTGTTTGTTTGTCATCTTCGCAGAGCCTCAGAATTGCCGAAGTCGGAGGCATCTCTGGAGATCACCTCGTCCTACCCTCTGCTCAGGCTGGCTGCCCTGGGCCATGTCCAGGCAAGTTTTGAGTATCTCTGAGGATGGAGACTTCACAGCCTCTCCGGACAACCTGTGCCAATGGAAAGCTTCTTTCTTAGGTGTAAGCACAATGTCCTGTATTTCAGGAAATTTAATGCCAGTGCCTCTCTTTTTGTCTCTTGGCATTACCAAGAAGAGCCTGGTCCCATCTTCTTTGTACCTTCCCATCAGGTATCGATACACGTTGATAAGATCCCCCTTGACCCTTCTCTTCTCCAGGCTGAATAGTACCAGCTCTCACATCCTCTCTTCGTGTGAAAGACGCTGCCCTCCCTTAGTCATCTTCCTGGCCCTTTGCTGGACACTTGCTCCCAGGCAGGCAGCAGACGTGCAGGAGGACCTGCAGCTCCAGGAGGACAGGCAATGGAGGCTGTGGAGCTGCCTCTGAACATCTCCTGAGCCAGGGCAGATTTATGCCTCGTGGCAATTGTTTTGAACCCAGTTTGGCGTCTGGAGACATCATTAACTAAAACCTCAACAAGATGCAATAAGAAGCGAGAGCTCGCCTCTTCGGTTCCCAGTGCATCGCTGTCCCCATCCCAGTTAGCGTCTTTTGCCCACACTCAGCCACATGGTAATTCTTTGCCCTGCCAGGGCTGCAGCAGCACAGGCAGGATTTATCACTCGTGCAGCCACCTCTGGCAGCTGTTACATGAAAACGGGAAAAGAAGCCCTCTGTCATCCCCTGGGGACCCATCGAGACAGAAGCTCCAAGCACCTGTTGTGAAGATGGACAGTTTTAATACCATACAAGAGCCCACAGACAGTTGCCCTGACTGTAGTGTGTTTGACAGTGCTTACTTTGCTGATGCATGCCTGCTCTCACCTCTTGATATTTGTATTATTTTGCTGACAGTTTTTCTTTCCAGCTGGTTTATGAGCCAGACTTTTCATTTTGGTTAAAGCCCAGGAAGCATTGAGCAGGGCCAGGGTTAACGGAGGTCAAGGGAGGTGACAGGAATTGGAGTCTGCAGCTAGGATGCTTTACGTTTTCCTGAGACCGAGCTGCCAGCTCCTCCTGCCATTGCCACATAATGGATTTGCTCTTGGCTCCTCACTTCCACACCTTCCACAGCAAAAGCATAGAGAGCGCAATTACATCCGAATATGGGGTGGGTCATTTTAGCAAACTGGCCACCACCTGTAACTCAGTCAATAGTGAGAGCTGCGCTTGGAGTGGAGTGGAGAAGGTGGGAGTACACAGGTGAGGCTGCCCTGAAAGGACGGGCAGCGCTGCTGGCTGTGGTTAGACAGCTCAAGCAGGTTCCTTGCTTTGGGGTCTGAAGGTGGTGGGATGGCAGAAGGCGAGAGTCCTCCTTTGTGAGCCAGCCTTAGACAGTCACCTGAACCACCGATGTTCAGGACTATCTCCCCTTCTCAACTGAGAGGGGTGCATCACTGATGTCCCCATGGAAATGTCTTCCGGGGGTCAGCAGGACCTGCTGGACCATCCCACACAAGCTTGCTTCCTGGGCAGAGAGGAATGATGCCAACCCTCCCCCTCGCGTGCTTTGCAGGATTCACCTGTGGATTCAGCAGTAGAGGCAGATTTGGCCAAATTTCGGAGACCTGCCCTGTCCTGGTCTTTTTCTCTCACCCTCCTCCGGATCATCATTAGTTGGTTAGGATTTGAGGTATAGTCTTTGGTCTTTCACTGTGTTCTTTGGGGAAGAACGCAGTGCAGAGGAGACTCAAGATGTCCAGCCCCCCACCAGCACCCAAAGGAACCAGGAGCTCCTGTAGAATTGCTGGTTCAGATCACCTGCTTGCTACAAAGCACCCAGAGGACAGCAGATAACCTCCAGTGCTGTCAAGGTCTGGTCTCCTCTAGGTCCTCTGCATTTACTGTGGCTTCTCAAGAGAAAAGAAGAAAAGAAGTATTCTGCTTTTTGCCAGAGCTCTGCACTCTTACTGTCCTCCAGTGACACCGTAGCAAAACCCACAACCTTCCAATGACGTGACATACCGACCGTCTTAAGAAGAGCAGCTATTCACCTGCTGGACCGGCAAACCTTTAGTGTCATGACAGCTGTGAAAGAAATGACTAGATATTTCCACCTCTGATAGTACACAAGAGAGACAGCAGAATTAGGAAAGCCTGAAACGTTCAGAATGGATATGTTGTATGTGAGGAAAAGGCAGGTGAAAAAACAAGCGCATCCCAGACACTCAGGGTTGGCTGACCTGCCCATACCTGCATTATCTACAAACCTGTCGGTAAACATCCCACCAGACTCTTATGGCAGCAGCTGAGGCTGGTATGCTGCTGAAACAACCTACTTCTTTCCAGTGGAGCTGTTTATTTGGAACCACGCCACTGACGAAGTTGTTTTTCTGTTCTGCTTCTTATTATGACACAGCAATACAGTCATTAGCACTTCACATTTAGTGACAATATTCTTCCTTTGGAGACCGTTGTTATATGAGATTATGAAGCAGGAATGATCAGAGTGCTTCTCAAGGGGAGCTAGTTATTGTGTCCAAAGAAACTTACATTGATGTTAAAGCATACACTAGAAAACCACCAAGAGCAGCCATCAGGATCAAAAACAAGCCCTTGCTTTGTATTGCTGGCCAGATCAGCTCAGTACACGCACTGCTCTGTGGGGTAGGCACAGCCACGGCACAGCATCAAGGCAATGAAGCACTTCGGGGGCTCTCCCTGCAGCCCCCATGGGTTTTGGCAGGCAAGACGGGAAGAGATAGGTAAGGCAACAGGGCAATCTGTTCTTACCCCAGCATTCATTTGATCAAACTGCTGAGCACCTGCTATTGAATAAAAACAACCATTTCTGCTCCTGGACACATGTAGGGAGCAAGGCTGGGTGAATAATTGATTTTTCAGTTCAACTACCAAGTTAAAAAGTGAAAAAAAAATCAATTTGATCCAAACTAAAGCAGATTTTTTTCAGGTTTTCTTGCCAAAAAGAAAAATGAAACAATTCCACTTCAGTGATTAAAAACAAAAAGTTTCATTCCAGTTTGGGCCATTTTGAGCAAAAATGGGATGTCCACAGCACCTGCAGCTTGGAAACCAAAGTTATAGCATCTTTTTACACCCAACAGCCTACTAAATTCAGCCTCAGCGCATCCTGGAGCCGGGTCTCAGCCCCATGTTTCGTGGTGAATCTGTTCCACTTGTGTTTTAGTCCCTGGGACAAAAGAGGAAGGCAGATGTCTCCTCCACACCTATGACCCTCTGGGATGCAGGGTCATCCCCATCCCCCAGGTAAGTGTTTTATTTTAAGTGGCACAATCAGAGCATGTAGCAAAATCCACCCACAGGTAGAGGAATTCGGCAGAGAGGTGGATCGCCCCGGCGGCTTAGAGCTCTGCTTTGAATTAAGCAGAAAGGAGACTTAAATTGGAGAGAACAATTTAACCTGCTAATTGAAGGGGAGAAAGTGGCTTATCTTCTTGAAACTGTTTGTTCACTTTCAACAGAAGAGACTTTTTACAAAGGAGTTACTCTGAAATGCAGATTAAAGCAAAACGTTTTAGGTTGGTTCATTCTGCCAATGAAGCTCACTTTCCTGAGTTGTCACTGAACCTCACCAAGACAGTCCATCAAGTCTTTTTGCTGTTTCAATTTAGAAACTTGCCCAGTGCCCAAAATTGTTACTATTAAGTTTTAATTCAACCCCTGTAGTAGCAGATACCATTAATGGTGCTGTCAAGAAAGGTAGAGCTGTTTCATGGGTCCAACTAGTACCGGAAGACAGGACTCGAGTGTATCTCCTGTTTTATCATTAGGTAGATGAATTGTATTATCTGCAAAGAAAGATCCATCAAGTCCTTCGTGATCATCATTAAGGGAAAGGGATGTGGGGGACAGCAGCAAGAGCGATGTGAAAATAGAAGCATAACAGCAAGTGCTAACACTAATCAGCCTTTTATCTTAAATCAGAAACACTAGCCAAGGCTACAAGAAACCTAGAGACTTATATTCTCTTCTGCCTCAGGATATCCTGACACATCTCCTACCTCCCAGACAATGCTCTAACTGCTTCTCAAGCAGCTCCTTGGCTAAAGGTGGCTGGGAGGGAGGGGGTAGCAACTTTCCTCCCATTTTGTGGAAGCTGGTGCCCTAGAAATAACACGGAATTTAGGCTGGGGGATGAAACTCAGTTTGCTTGCAGCTCTGAGTGCCTGGGAGACATCCATACTGCAGGATGCCACTGTAGCACAAGCAACAAGCACTTTATTGTCCAAAGTACCTTTGGACTTGGGATCAGGATGCTCCCATCCCACTGTGACTGAAGTAACTGGAGTTACACTGCAGCTTTTGGACCACCAAATCTCAGCAGTTCTTCTGCAAAAGGAAGCCTGGCATTTGGGAATGTGCCTTGTGTGAAGAACTGCCTCTAGTGAGTAGCTGGGAACTCTGCAAGGGAAACGAAGAACTTTGTTCAAGGAGAACCTTGAGCAAATGGAGAACATCAAGACAGAGAGACTAACAAAGCAGCACTTTTCAGAGAGTTGGGAAGGATCAGAAAACCTTTAAGATTTTTTCCAAGTAGAGTTGCAGATTTGAATTTTACACCTACGTTTCATGTGTCTATTCAAGTCTTTAGGCAAAAAAAATCTCAAAACATCTAAGGCAGCAAATAGACCTACACTGAGGTCTCTGGGATTGCAGTGCTGACATTACATGCATAATAACAGCAGACAATGGCAACTGATGGAAACAATGCCATTCTCCAGAATGAGAGGAGGTGCTCTCAGGGACTGGACTGCAGAGTCACAGAAGCATCTGCTGGGTTTTACTTGGCTGAGCAGCTTTCCCTCCTCTGCGACTTGTGATCTCCTTGTCTATGGCTCCTCCCTACCTCCATCCCAAAAATATGCCAAGGCTGCGATAGCTCAATCCCTAGCACGCCAGCCAAGTAGCAGCAGAAAAATGAGCAGAGAGGGGGCTGACACCAAGCTGTCCCACGTATCAGCCACAGCTCGCCTCAGCAGAGCTCTGGGCCCCGCACGCAGCAGCTCAGTCTGTCCAAGCAAGCGAGCCAGAGGCAGTGAGCCTGGAGCTCTGCCTCATGGCCCTCGGCACTTACCCCGGGCTCTGACTTTGAGTGGCAGCGTCTGTCGAGACCCCACTAATCCCACTCCCTGCCTCAGCAATGCTCGGGCCAGTCCCTCTGACACTTGTCTAATTGCTGCCTAATTCCACTAATTGAGGCCCCAGGAAAACCGCATGTGCTAAGCACAGGAACGGGTGCTGGGCTCAAAATGGACACGCTGTGGATTCACCCAGACATCCCGCTTTACAGAAAAAGGCAGGGGCAGAGCAGCAACACATAAAACTTTGGAAAACACAGCTTATGGAGAAAAGTATTGGGAGTGATATTTTTTTCAGAACAAATCCTAAGGGAGGCAGCCAACACTGCTTGTGCCTAGCTGCTGAAACGGAAAACCTTTGCTCACATTTCAGACCTCTGTCCCACCACGCTAGACTGGGGTGCATTTTGCTGTACGAGTACGGGAGCTTTGGATTAAGCTTTTTAAAAAAGTTGTATTGTAATTCTCAGAGCAAGCCTATTTCTGCCTCAGGTTTTCTGGCCAGAAATATGTGCACACGTGTGTCTGCATGCAAGCTCAGGAAGCCAGCTGCTGTGGGAAGAGCCTTGCTTCCCACATTGAAGATACACCATGCACAAATGGTACATCGAGTGCTTCTGGAAGGTGTGGGACCTCCACTTATGTGCTCTGCAATTGGTGTGGATGCATGCAGTGGAAGCAGATGGGATTTCTGCATCTGAACAGTCCATTTAGTCCAACTGGATGGTGCTCAGCCTGGAGAAACTTTGCCTGTATGTGAGTACTGGGTGGAATAGAGAGTGTCTCCCAGGAAATCCAGCTGCACAGCATCCTTAGCCCGGCAAAAATCTCCAGGCTGGCAGTTTGGAGATCTTACCTTTAGGGATGGATAAATCAAACCCCATGGTAGAGGAACAAATACCTGCTGAGGCAGCACAAGAGCTGGGTAACACGGCAGGACCACAAAAAGTACAAGAAATGGAGGCTTCCCCGAGTCCTGCACATGGGCAGAGGAAGGCAGAAGAAACCGGGGCGAGCTGGTCTTCAAGGAGCAGCTGAGAGGCACCCAAGGCCGCCTCCAGCAGGATGATGCTCTCCATGTCCCTGGGCGCTGGGTAGCAGCCCTGCAGCTGCAACTTCAGAAGAGAGGAGCAGGGGCTGCGTTCCTGCTCTCTGCCTGTGCATCTGTTGCTCGGAGGAAGACGATGCTTTCCTGTCCAAGGCTGCCAGTCTATCACCTTTCATCAGTGCGAAGTATGTTTCGATCAAGAAATGAAATGTGCAAGCTGAGGATAATTGCAGGTTGTAGATGGCGATAATAGCTGTAATTTGGATTGTGGAAGCAATAAACCCAGGCTCAATCACTGGCTGCTTTATTTGGGAAAGAGCCCAAGCTGCAAACACTGCAAATGAAATTTACAAAAAAATATATGTTTCAAGAAAAGTAATTAGCATATGTCTGTTGCTGTGGTTGCAGGGGACTGAGTGCTTCCAGCTTTCTGCAGGCTAAGCCAAGATGTTTACTTCAAGAGAGGCAGGCTGGGGGGAGAGGGCTCCTCTTGTGCTACCACGGGAAGCCCCCCCTGTCAGGGGTCTGAACCTCCTGTTACCAGCCACATTGAATTTCTAGGCAGCTAAGTGTAGGCTGGGATAAATTTTACTTCCATTTGATTAACATTGGGTCATCAAAGTTACACTGTAAAAAATAAATCATTCCCACCGAGGTTGCTGTGTTCATGCCATTGGACTGTAAAACATTTCTAATTGTCCCTGCTGCTGACAGCTGACTCATTTCATGCTGCTCCAGTTTACAGCATGTGCTCAGCAGGTCATACGATTAGTGGAAGATAAGGAAAATCCCAACTCATTTTCTTTCTTCTGTCTTCCTTTCTTCTTTTTCTTTGGCAGTCTGGAGCTTTCTGTTAGCTTCTGTGTCTAGCCTCATTTTAAGCACCTCAGGTAAAGCAAGACTGAAAAAAAAATGCAATTAATAAAGTGAGATTCAGAGTGAATGAGACTACTTTGATTTTTGACCAAATTCAACTAGTGCTCTGTGCATAAAGTAATGAAGGAAATAGAAAACACACAAGTGCTCCATTTAGACACTTTGAAAACAAAAATGCTGTGCTACGGAAATGCAGGAACACTTTCATTTTGTCCTGTTTTCTTTTTTTTTTTCCTTTTAAATTAAATTGCATCTTTTCAGTGTAAAAGTGGCCAGCATCAAAAGAGCAAGATGTATATAAACCAGGCAAATAGCCCCAAAATAAAGCACGGTATTTATCTGCCTCTTAATGGAAACATTCCTAACTGACCCAAAATGAATCTTCTTTTTTTATTTATTTATTTTTATTTTTATTTTCCCCCACATCATGTGCTTGCAACAACAACAAAAATCCCTTCCAAAACAAACTTAAGTGGACTTTTAAGCTTGGCCACAGCCTCCATTATTTTCCCAGATCATCTATGAACAGCTGAAGTTTCAATCACCTCCCTTCTGGAACTTCTTCCCCTGTGAAATTGATCTCTAGGGAGAGCTTCCCTGTCAGGCAGCTTAACCATCCCTTCACTCATTTTCATCTCATTACTCCTAGCAAATTATTTGTTAGGGTTATTGTGATGATCAATGGGTATTTGCGACCTTTCTTACTCTGAGCTGTGTATTATGGGAAGGGAATGTGGTGAGGAAACCTCTTACTGCTGATGGGTTGGTAACTGTTTTACCTTTAAATATCTCTTCAGCAAAACACCTCAGACATGTCCGTTCATTTTAGAAATGGGACTACACCCTTGGTGAAATGGAAACCTCACAGTTAATGTCCCCTGAAGCTCTCTCTAAAGGTGGGAAGGCTGTCAAGGAACAAAAAGAGGAGTAAAACTGCAACTCCCATGAGTTGCTGCAGAATCCTAGTAAAAAAATAGTAATAATTTTTTTAAAAAATGCCCTTTTTGTCTGTAGGAGCAGGAACTGTCTCCTTATCTCTTGTTTGTAGAGCAGCAACACCCCTGTGACTTCTGGTCCAGACATGATTTATTTGAACATAAACCTGTTCTGATCCAAATATGACATTTTCCAAAGAAAGAGCACACAAAGTAGCTTCACACCTGGCTCTTCCTCGCAAGCCAGCACGTAAGCACAAGAACCTGCTACTCCCCAGAAGAAAAGCTTTTCTTGATGATCTCCAACCCCTCACAATAAAAATAAAATAAAATAAAATAAAATAAAATAAAATAAAATAAAATAAAATAAAATAGAAATAGAAATAGAAATAGAAATAAACATTAAAAAAATCAGAAACCAACCATCTTGAACAACATGTTAGAGCAGCCCCAGCTGCCCCACCAGCAGAGGTGCAGTTTCACTCCCTGGCCTCAAACAAGCCATGCTGCAAAAGCACCTTGCAGTCCCTGTCCAGCCATCTGACGGCCTCTTGCAGGCCGCCCCTGGTCCCCCCCGGAGATGTCCCCTCGCATCTGTGGGGCACCCGGTACGTGCTGTGTGAGGCCAAGCTGGGCAGATTGTGGGTGTGCAGAGAAACTCCCGAGACCTACCCTGCTGTGGGTTTCCTTGCTCCTCGAGCATTCAGGAAGCTCCTGCCTCATATACGGGCTCTGTGCGAGGTTAGCAGAGGGTGCTTTTGCTCTCAGGCAGCCGTTCATCGCAGTGAATGGCCCACTCCTGGCTCAGCACTCTCTTTCCTATTTCCCTGCTGACACAACCATAGGTAGGTCATCAGCTTCTCCACTGTGTCTGGACCACTGCTTGCATCAGATCACTTTTCCTTGTTCCCTGAAAGACAGGGAATGGGAACAGACTCAAAGGCCCTGGCTGAGGGTCTGGCCCTGGCTCTGCATGAATGCTATCTGCTGCATGATATAACGGCAATGAAGGCTGCCGAGGGCCCAGTGGAGACACTCAGCACTGAAAAACATTTGATCCAAGGAAGGTAAACTGAGGCAAAGTCTCACTCTGCCCCAGTGCAGACCAGCACCATGATGACAGGTGTCCAGACCAGTAGCAAAAGCAGATGTCTGTGCAAAGGTGCTGAAAACACAGGGCCTCACGTCCACTTTCAAAGGAACTGGGTTGCTCTCCTGAGACAGAAATCACAGAGATCAGCAAGAAAGGAGGAGTGAAAGAAAGGCTGAGGTCTTTAGGGTAGTTGTGGTGCACCTCATAAACTCCAGCATGGAATGTAATCTTTGATTTTGCAGAAAGTCTGCATAAAGTCACATCTGCCTGCAAATCTTTAGCACTGGGGAAGTGATATAAAGATCTAATAAATACTTGTCTTTGCGTGTTGCTAGGGCACTACATCCTTGGCTTCAGCGTACCAGCAGGTTGCAACAGCCTTTGGGCACTCCAATCCACACAGCTCTAAGTGCTTGAATGTGCTACTCTCCTTTTAAACACCATGACCATTTCTCAGCATTTTGGTCAAGAGACTTCTGACACTGCCTGAATCCAGCAAGCCTGTCTGCTACCCACAAGCATTGTCCAGCTGAGATCATTAATTTCTAGAGGAGACAGAAAGACGTACGATCTGGTGGGTCCGACTGACATTTGCTCCACTCAGTAACCACTGATCAATTCCTCAGGTTTTATTGCAGACTGAATCAGCGAGCACTGCAGGGAGCAACGTAACTGCAATTTGTGACAGACTCAACAGAAGAGATGGGTGGTTTGGCAGTTCTCAGAAAGTTTCTGATGTCAAAATATCACAGGCTATTTTTGTCATTCTCACCTTACTAATTCCACAAAGCCATCCACGCCTGGAGCACTTCACAGTGTCTCATTTGGCTCAAAGCCACCCTATTTTCAAACCGGAGCAAGTACCCGTCTTGTAGCAACACAAATTTTCGATAGGAGAAGGGCAGAGCTGTCATACAAATGCAGATGCTCAGCTCCAAATTGTGCTGCTCTAAAAAAGGGCATACAGCCGAGATATGCAGGTTTCAGGAAAGGTATCACAATGTTTGTATTCACATCCATGCTCTTGCCACAGACTCCCAGTCTGAACAAATTTTGTCGGCAAATCTAAGACGGGCACCTAAAATAGGAGCTAGTTAGATTTAGAAGCCCGCGTTTGAAACCGTGTGGCTCTTCAAGATCCTTTTCGAATTTCTGTCTAGCCCTGGAAGTGCTACCTCAGCTTCTAGCATTCAGCCCCACTGCCATGGCTTCCAGCTTGGGCAGTTTGGACCCAGGTTCACAGGGACACCTCACAGGTGCTAATGACATCCTGCACACCTCTGTAGACCTTAGCCATGTGATAACACCACAATTAGCTGTGCCTCCTCATGGTTCCCAGTCCATCTAACAGTTCAGGCTCTTCATGAAACGCAGCTGTGACTTTTCCTTTTAAAATACTGCTGGAGAAGGAAGGGCTGTCAGTAGCCACCTTCTTCCCCTCTTCACTGGAAGTTAAGTAGTTGTCACATGTATAAGGCTCCCCTGCCATCACTTCCCCACAAAGTCGTTGTGTAGCCCTGTAACCTGCAATGCTGAGAGTGCAGAGCTGTTTTCCCTGTTCGGATCTGGAGAAGCACAGTTCACAGCTCCACAAAGCCTCTAGTGGAAGAGGGGCAGACATCCCAAGGAGGAATATTTTGGAGAGGTATGGAGTGGCCCAGATCCCCTGTGCATGTCAGCTAGGAGACAGGTTACACTGGCGAGAGTGTGGCATTTGTATCCCCTCTGGAGATACCTGAGTTTGGTGTGCCCAGCACAAGGGATACCCAGACCTCTGCTGGAGCAAAACTGGGGAAAAGCAGCCACCAAGACGTGGAGGTGATATCACCCAGGAGTAGGTTTTCATCAGTGAGAAAGACATTGGTATTGTCCTACATGTCATGGACACCTGTCTGGAGGATGAACACTGCGGGTTTACCTTGGGCAGCCAGAGGTGCTGTTCCTGCTGTCTGGAGCAGCGCATGGCATGGGCTCAGTCTGGTTATCGGTACCACCAACTGAAAACCAGGATCAGAAGGAGAAGGTGGCTGTCATAGCAAGCCAAGGGAAGCCACAGACAACCGCGTGGTTTACTGCTTTTTGCTTTGTTTAAACTCTTCGGATTTGTGCTTTGGATTCATGACTTAAAGAAGTGTTTCTCACTACCAGGCTGACTTATTTGCTGGAGTTTTTAGGTAGGAAAGCACAGTTCTTTTACTACCCTGCAGCCCTTGACAGGACATCAAGGGCCAAACAGTTCTGTCCTCAAGAAATGCTGGGACGTGGTGACTTGCTTCTGCGTTCCAACCTGAATGATTCCCAAGGAGAGGTACTGCCACTGGCCATGAGATGACTGCTCACCACTGCCTTGGAGAGAGCTGCCCCCACGGGGTTGGTGTTCCCCGTCCTGCTCCCCTCACGCAGCCCAAACACAGCCACGCCGCTGCAGCTGGCATGGGACCGAGCACGTCCACCACCTCTGCACTGCCTGCTGTGACAACCCCTCTCCAGCACAAATGTAACATCCAACTGCATGTACGATCATTATTAGCCCAGCTCAGCTCTCATGTAGAGCTTTATATGGTGCTGTCCTCCACTATCTACACTGCAAAGCTTTTCTGTTATTGTACATGGTTGAAGAGGAGACTGGTCCCTGGCAAAGCTCCAGAGGAAGCTCCATTGGTAACTTCAAAGAAAAAGTTGTGCTGACACTTACTGCAGCCTGAAATTTAAATTCCTATATCCACATGAGCAATCTGAGCCCATTCCAGTAGTAAATTGATGTTTTCCCTGCCTGCTCTCAAGTCTGAGCTCTCAGACAAGGGATGCTTTTCACAGTTGTTGACAAAGCAGTTCTCACCTGCAGAAGAAACTGCATGGGATGCTGTGTCACCACTTGGTCGTCTGCCAGCTCTTATCTGTTGATTCTGGGGATATCTGTGACAGGGAGCAACCGCTTCCCTCCGTACTGCAAAGCCCAAGAAGAAGTAAATATCTTCCCTCTGAAGCTCGGACTTTAGCTGGCCTAATGTATTTGCGAGGTCGGCAGTAACACAGTACAGCAGGAGGGAGGATATGGTGTATAAATTCGATGCAGATAACATCATTTATTGTTAATGCTAGGACCCATTGCTAATATAGACAGTTGTCATTCATGAGCTGTGCTGGATATGTACAGATGAACCCAGAATACCAAACAAACACAAAGCAAGCATGAGAAGATAGCAAACAGACAAACACACAAAGGAGCAAAATGAGTATTCATTTTCTTTAAAAACTGCATTTGTTCTTCATCTTTCCCTGAAAAACAGTTGAAGAAGCAAGATGATGAAAGATGGAACAGGAGTTAATCAACAAAGAAGTTCTGGCAAGAAACCAAGTCACCTTTGGAGCTTCTTGTGTTGAATGAGAAACCATCAGTGATAAGGTACAACCGTAAATGATTTTTGCAACAGACTGGCCCAAACACTGAAATTATTCTGCAGGGAACAGCTCTTCACAGGCTAATTGGGCTCGTTCAGTCTTGAACGCCAAGGATACACCAGGGGCTAGTTTCATTTATTGGGTTTAGAAGAAGTATTTACAAATCTAAAACCATAAATCTGAGGCTTTGTAGCCTTAGCTAAAGAGCAGAAATGCAGCTAAGACTGATGCCAGCCAGGACTTTGCCTTCATCCTTGAGCTTAACTGATTGATTGAATTACATGTAGATCATTAAAAAACATATATTAAAAGAAAACTCCCCAACCCCTGGGAAGACCAGCCCTGAATACTTTAATGCTAGGAAAAAAAAAAAAAAAAGAAAGAAAAAAAAAAAAAAAAAAACACCACAAGAATTTAGCAACAAAAATATGAAAGAAACCTACAACAGCATAGCATCAAACAGGTAGAAATAATTCCAGTCACTAGCCAAAAATCCCAGTCTGCTTCTCTTCTCATGCTGGGCACATGGCCATTGTTTGTGTGAACTGAAGGTCACCACATCTGGAAAACTGGTAGACCAAGATGGTGACAAGTTCAACCATGAGTGAGGTGGACATAGAAGAAGGCTAATCTCCAGATCATTGGCTCTTATAGGTCACAGCAAAGACACTGAGTCATCTGGCAGCCAGTCGTGGGGCTGGAGGGAGATTGCTCAGGCAGCTGGGGTACTCTGCTTCGCCCCGGGGCTGTGGGCTGCAGGGCATGGCCACCAGGGAGCCCACCTGACACTGAAGGGCTTCCCCCAGACCAGGGGTAGCTAGACCAGGTCAGAACATTCATTAGCTAGCAAATTCTCCCAAATGCACAATCCCAGAGGAAATAAGGTGAGTCATAAATGTCAATGTAATTTGGACTGTGGAAAAAGTAAGGTAACTTTCTGGAAGCTGAAAGAATCCTCAGAAGCTTCTAGTCCAACCTCTTGCTCAAAGCAAGGTCAGCTATGAGACAAGATGAGGTTGCTTAAGACTTTGTCCAGTCTGGCCTTAAAAACTGCATGGGTGGAGACGGCACATCCTCTCTGGGCCACTGCTTCTAATGCTTGGATTCCCAGAGGTGAAAAAAATGGATTTGGGCTTTTCATTTCTGAGTGGTACTCTTCAAAAACAGGCAAAAGGGAGGGAGGTAGAGAGATAAAGTGGACAGGCTAAGGAAAAATAAAACAACCCTGTGTGAAGTGGGTTAAGTTGAAGGAGCAGAGCTGATTTCACCTGGTTTTTGACATTTCCATTCTAAGCTAGCCATCCCAATTCCCTCATTGCCACCTGAGAACTGGCATGCTTAGGATGTAATCAGTCCATCCTAAAGGAAACATCTAGTATGGCTTAGATCAACAGCCCTCTGGACCTCTCTCTCTGGTGACTGTGAGGAGACCCTAAGCTACTTATGCAGAAAAAGCCACCTCCATCAAGATGTCTAAACCTGGGGCTGATATTTCCTGTCCTGCCTGCCTCTTTCACACCATCCCCCAAGCACGCTTCTCTTGGCTTTGTTCCCCCCACCAAAAGCTGCACACTTGCTGTCTGAGAAAAAGCTGGTCCAGCAATATCAGCTCAACCTCCAGCCAAAACATCCATTTTGGCAATGCAAAAGCCAAGGCATTAACCACGGGTCCCAAGGCTTCCTGTGAGCTCTCAGTGAGTTTGGAAAGCAAACTCACTTACTTGCACATGCAAGATACTGTTGGCATCCAAACCACAGCTGCACACACTGGTCTGGCTTGCTCGGGGTGCCATATCCAATGTCCTTCTATACCACCCCAAGCACATCCATGGAGCTAATTCAGGGTGAGATCAGTATGGACAATAAAATACTATTTGTCATGTAATTACTGCAAACCACAGTGGCTTGTATACTTTAAAGGGCTCATTAATTTAAACTAGTCTCTTATTTCGCTGTTACTTTTATGCAGCCTCACTCATCGTTGAGTCAGACCTCAGTGTACCCCGTTAGCACCACCTCACCTGAAGCTGTACGTCCCACTCATAGCTGCCAAGCTTCACCCTTTCCAGCTCGTGTGGACCACCTGCTAAGGCAGCAACTGGAGATGAGGACGGAACGTTAGGTGTGAGCCAGTTGCAAATGTCGCTTCACTATTTTGGCTCTTGCAAGGACAGATCAATCCAAGTAGCTTTGGGAGTGGTAAACAAGGTTTGCAAATGCAACTGCTCTGATGACACCTTTTCTGCATTGTGCACAGGAACTATCAAAATGGTAAGAACCAGAAACATAAAAATCATTTGATGTAGTCCTCTTTATTTTCTAGCTCATCTGTAGGAGGGATTGTTTGGGTATGGATCAGTAGAGAAATTAGCATTGTTAATTTGATGCAAGCCAGGGTATCTATATGTGTTCAAGAAATGCAACACAATTAATTAGCCTCTAAAAAAAGCATTTGAAGTGTTTATTGCAGGATCAAGCTCCTGGTTTTATAAGCAGATGGGGAAATAAAGTGCTAGGAATGACATGGAGAAAACAGCTGCGCTGGGACCAGAAGCCTAATTCATAATTCAACAGACTAATCAGTGAACATCTTCTGCAGTTCCTCAGCTGTAATGGAAGAACGTGAGGAGGCAAACGATTAGGCTGCTTTATTTCTTAAAGAGGTTGCTACCAATTAGCTTTCCTTCTCTGCTGCCCGTGTACAAAACTAATGATGTAGCCCATGTTATTAAAGAGACAGAGAAAAGTAGGTCAGCCTAAAATAATTGTCTTAACGATAAACACACTGAGGCACAATTTCAATACAGTTTGCTGGGAATTAATTAGAAGAGTAAAGACCTGTTCACACCCACTTTTCTGATCTTTCCCATTCTCCTGCATGAAGAGAAAGGGCTGATGTTTTGTCACTGCTGCTGTTTGCTGGGTGATTGCTTGTTAGTAGCAACTGCAGAGGCAGCCATGGCTGGGGGTTCGTCTCTACACAGACCCAGCCGGCACAACACGGATTTGCACTCAAGGTGCAGCTTTGCAGCCTGACCATCCCATCCCCGTCACAGGCACCCAGGAAGATGCTCCTCTTCATGAATGGAGATGGTGTCGAGGCACCTGCCTCTCCCCCGTGACAGAAGGGGAGCCAGCTGCAACCAGCCCAGATTGCGACCGCAATTAGACATCTATGGCTAGATGAACAGATGAAGTAGGGAGCTGAGTGCTTGCGAGGGAAAGTGAGTCCTGGCATGGATTTGTCCCTGAATCAGACAGGAAAGCTTGTTCTGAGGAAGGCACTGCAGGAGGGCCAGTGTCCTGCACTGCCCAACCTCCTGGGTATACTGGCACAGCCCTCACTCCTAGCGATGAGCTTGGCTTGGAGTACACCAGATATGGTCTGTGCCCAGGGAAAAATACCCTTGGCAGAGTGTTGTGCTTTTCTTTCAGTTAAAGAACATTTGTCTGAACAAGGGTCCATTGAGATGACCTTGGCATCTGCATTTCAGCTCCTTTCCTTGAGTTTTGCTTTCTGGTCTAGCCTGGAGATCATTTCAGTGGTAACCGAGGGCCCTGCTGGCTCACATTGCCTGTGCTGGCATCAGGGCACTGAGCACGGACTGTTTCTGTGTCACAGCAGAGCGATGGGCTGGCCTTGATTCCCTCCAAGCACCTCTGTGCAGGTCTGTGCAGCTGGATGAACCCAAGGATGAGATAAACTCACTGGTCTTGGAGTCTCTCTGCTGGCAGTAATCCCATCTGGGGTTCAAGTCTTCTTCTTCATGAATCCCCCAAATAAAATCTTCAAGTACAGTCAGAGTCAGCAAGCTGTATTCATACCCCTGCTGTTCTTCCCAAGGCTGTGAGATTCCAGGTACCATAAAAATGCAGTTGGAGGGGGTTGGTCCCACAGTTCTGGAAGAAATACGCTTGCCTTGATGTAGTAGCAAATCCTCTGAGCAATGGGGAGCTTGCATCTTTCTGTCTGCCAGCTGACACCTTCTGCAAAACCAGACCAAACTGTAAAGATTTCTTTAGCAGAGTTTTTAATCAACTTTGAAAAGTGGAACATTTCCTAACAAAATGTTTTACTTATTCCTTTAAAAACAATATCCTGTCAACTTTTGCCTTTTGAAATAATGAATGCACAAAATTTGTTGAGGCATTTTGTCAGTTCTTTCTTTTCAGACCAAAACCAAAAAATATTTTCAAGTTCTTCCAGAATGATCTTTTTTTTAGCAAGCTTAATCTGATGAACTAATAGAAGTCCAATCTTTTTTTTTTTTCAGATCTGACTGGGATAAAAATTGATGTTCGGAGCCCACTGATATCAAGCTGCACCTGGCTGTTCTGATATTTGTCTAGAGACAAGCCAAAGCTGGAGCCCCAGATCAGAGTTACTGCCTGAAGAACAAACAGCTGAGTCCTCCCTGCCAGGCACTTTGAAGGCACCAAGCCTGGTGCTTAGATCTCTGCTCTGCTCCTGCCTCAGAGCGTTTCCTGCCAGCTTCCCCCTCAAGACCTGCTCTTGTGACCCATCTGACCCACCCTGTCTCTCACTAAGCTGCAGCTGGCCATCTCCTGCACCTCCAGAGCAGTTTGGGGCACTGAGACAGTTGCCTGGACCCCTCAGTATGGGCTTGCATACAAAACATGCACTGTGTTCTTCTAACACAAAACCAGCCCTTCTAAGGAATCACTTTCTAAAAAGCTCTCATGGAGCACAAACCTCTGATTAAAAGGAAGGAAAGTCATTTTCGATGTCTCCATTCAAGAACTATATTACTGAGTCTTTCAATAATTACTGAGCTAATCTGACATTCATGATCCTCTCCAACTGATGGACTTGATTTCAGTCATTCATTCCGTGCCGTATAGAATCTGATTAATAAGATATTACTTAGTGGAACACAGTTTCTCTTCTTCCCCAAGGACATTATAATTTTAGAAATAATTTAAATATTACAAAGGATAGCAGGTAATTGGCAGGAGCACTTATAATGCTGCTCTGCAATCCACAGGCTTCCTCACCACGAGGAGAGGTCTTTCCCAAAAAATCACTTGATATCGTAGTTGAGAGGGAGCAGCAGAGAAGGAGACGGAAGAGCATGTGGGAATGCAATGGGCAGGAGTCAGGGCTGAACACACACCCAGCTCCATACAGTACAAAATATAGGTCAGGTTCTCTTTGTTTCTATCTGTGATTATAACCAGTCTCATCCTATGCTCAAAGAGTTGGGGATGCTTTATGTGCACCAGTGAGGTTACTTCCAGTTCACACTGATGTGCCCAACATCTGAATTCCTCCATGGATTTCCAGTTGCTCATCCTTGAGGAAGCACAACCTGTGCAGGACCAGAACCTTTTAACTACCTTTTCCCCCTGGGGTCCACAGACCCCATAGATGTCATTGTGGGGCAGGGAATCTCCAGTGTCTTCTGTCTGCTCCAGTCCAAACCTATGCATTTTCCAAGATGTTACGTACAATTTGAAATGCCAAGAAAATCTGACAAAGAAAACAAAAGCAACAATAATTGCTTTCTCTCTCTCTCTCTCTCTCTCTTTTTTTTTTTTTATTGTNTTTTTTTTAAGTTGGACCCAAGCCTAGTGAAGAGCAGATAAAACAAGACAAATGAAAATGTTGACAGTACCATCTCACCTCTTTGTTATCATCGTGCTGGGGGCTGCCTGTCTGAGCGAAGCTGAGCCCAGTATCTCAGTGCTGACAGCCTGTGCAGTGTATTCCTTCTGAGCCTCATGCCCCTGCTGTCTTTTACAAAGAGAATATTAATGTTCCTTCTGCCATGCCAGATCCAGGGCCATAGACCTCATGCAGTTCATTATAATTCTCCCAATAGATCTGAAAATAATTTGATACCTGCACGTCTGCTTTCTCTCGTGGACGTTATTGGGTTAATTAATATCTGGTTGACTTTCTCAGAGCCCTGTGTGCAATATTTGAAAATAAGCATTACAGGAAACATGGTATCACATAAAAAATGCACATTAAGCGTGCCACATATTACCCTACTTCTAAAAGCAGTTCAGGCTGCTCACACCGCCTGTGCCATGTGCCCCAGCTCCATGCCCAGCCCTGCTACGGTGTCCCCATGCAATGCCCAGCCTTGTGTCTCATCTCTAACATGTATCTATCAGAAATGGCCTGCACTGTCCCCAGTCGTCCCTCTGGCAGCTGTGAGCAGCCAGTTCCAACTGGGTTGGCTGACTGCTGTTTGGGACACGTCTGAATGGCTGGGTATTTGCAATGCAAAGGTATGCAGAATAGTCCCTGCACCAGTCTCTCTGTGAAGTACCCAGCACTTCTCTGGCAGACCGATGAGCATCTGTGCTTACCCATAACACGTTCCTGATGTGTTTCCTGAGCACTAGTGACAGCTCTCAAGATTGGGAGCACATCAACTACTGGGACTCAGTGGGGTCAGCATCTGTACAGGGTTCTCCCCCTCAAATGAACAACCCAAATGATTCAACCCGTAAGAAGGTGGACGTGGCAGCGAAGCCAGCCCAGGCTGCTCCTTCCCAACCCCTTCTGCAGTGCAGCTGCCCCTGGCTGAGCCCACACAAACATGTGGAGATCCAGGCTACACACCGGAGAAGTGAAACGCTCTGCTTTAGAAGCAAGTCACATAGCAACAAGAACTGCTGAGGATGGTGTGGGAAGACAGCCTCATTGCTGGATCCGGACCCCAGCCTTAAGCCTTCCCTGTGCACCCCTCTGTGGTCTCCTTCTGCCTCCCCAGACTCATCCCAAACAGGCTTTCAGTGCCTGCAAAATCTCATCTGAAACCACGGGTGGCTGAAAAAAATGCCTTCTCCTGTCAAAAGGTTGGGGGGTGGGCGGTGAGAGATTAATTAAAGAAATTAAATCAGAACTTCAGAGATCTTGGGGTTTTAGAACTTGACAACTTTATTAAATGAAATGTTTTTATTACTCAAAGCAACAAACAAAAGAAGAAGAAGAAGAAGCAAGTGAAATTAAGCTAATGAAAAACTAAATATTTTAATTGATAAAATAATTCTTAATAAATTCTGGTTTGATGTTTTTTCCTATCAAATGCCAGACCTTTTTTCTCCTAAGCTCTCACCCACTGCTTTTGCATTCCCTTTACCACCCACTCCCCAAAGCTTGCTGCAGCCTTGTTGTGCAGTTTGGAGCGATTCCTGCCTATTGTTTGATTTAGATCTCATCTTAAAAAGTCTGCTAAATATTTTTGGATGTCACTGATGTCACCTGTCCTCTCAGCTGTCCTCCTGCAAATGATTTGCAGAAATGGGCAAGCAGAGTAAGCTGTCATAGATTTCTGTGTCAACCACCGACCTTCTTTGCTTCTTCGGGCCCTAAAAAGCTTTTCTTTCAATTTCCAGTGGAACAGCGAGCCTGATCTTCCCACAGTAGCATCCTCGGTGACATGTGGCAGAGCTGAAGTGGGAGAAGTGATATCACTGAAGTATTGTCACATCTTATGCTAATGGATTGAATTGGAGTAGTTAGGAAAAAACAATTCACTCTGTACCAGGGACATCATGGGCCAGCACAGCATTAGAGGAGGTGGAATTTCTTGGTTTCCCTCTGAATGAGCAGATGGACCCAGGACTTGGATAGGTTGTTCATAACATGTGCAGTTGTAGAGGTTAGCAATTCTTGCCATTTCATCACAATAACAAGTACTTTCTTAAACAAACAAATAAATAAATAAACCACAAACATTTCACAATTTCAGCTGGATTTTTTTCAGCTAGCTCTTACCCTTCTAAGTATCAAGGAGGATTAGGAAACATGACTTCTAATGCCTTCAAAGCCATAAAGCTATTAAGCAGAGCTCATGGTTAAATCTCATGTGTATTTAACCAGCCCCAGCATCTAGGAGGACTCACCAGCCAGCTTATACATGTGCAGGATTGGCAACAGCCCCCTGATGCATGGAGGATCCCACATGGCTCTTGATGAAGTCATTGAACCAAACAATGACAAATCAGAGCAAGTTTTTACAAGGAGTCCCAGCCAAGCAGTCCTCCAAATTGACCAGTCCAACAGCAGGAGCCAGAGAGCCCTCCTTTACCCCTACAAATCAGGACTGCAGTCCCATAACGACCGTGTGGTTTTTAGAAAGACAGCGGACACTTTGGTTTGTGCACGCGCTCCAGCCGGTGCCCACTCCTGCACTGTCCCATGGCACAATCCGGTCAGCATGTGCCAACTGTTAGTGTCAACTAGCCTAAGGTATTCACCCCGGTGCCTCATTCAGGGACGTTGCTTGAGCTTCTGCACATGCTTGTAGTTTTCCAGCCCACCGATGAATGTCACAGACCAAGTATGGTGGTGCTCCAGAAAGACAACACGACCCATCAACATTAACATCCATGAGCGTGGCCTGTCCTCCATCACTGCGTTTAACCAGTTCTTTGCTGGCAGTAGTATCTTTGGAAAACAGAGCCATTTCACGCACATGTTAACATCATATGCTTTTCAGCTGTTTTAGATAAGAGTCATAGTGTGTAATTCCTTCCACAACTGGGGAGTGTTTCCTAGAGAGAGAACAGAGAGATGATTCCCCACTGCTTCGTCTCTCATGTGACAGCACCAAGTTTTTCAGCTTTCCCAGTTTGACTTTTAGAAATGAAAAGAGCAACAAAAGGACATTGATTCTGGTGGTATGTCTGCTTTGATCTGCACAGCAAATGTCATCTGCAACATGTGCGGGATCCTGTCCACAACAGCCTTATGCCCAGTCCAATGGTGGGGATGCTGGCTATGCCAGATCGGGGTGCACTGCTGTTTCCCCTGGCTGCTATGGACAGATTTAGGGAGAGCAGGAGCGTGACTGAACTCAGGTGATGTTTGTCTGATTGTGCTCTAAAGAGCATCCACTACCATTATTTTTGTTATGGCCCAGCTGATGTTATGGCATTTGGACTTGCCAACAACCACTATAGCTCTTGTTTGGTGGCAAAGACCCCTCTGACATCTGCAGATATATTTGTCTGCCCCACTGAGGAGCCTTTGCCATGGTGTCAATGCCCTGCCCAGATCAACATTTTTTTTTTTTTCACTATGGTAGCAGTTGTTTTGCAAAATTTGCAGATGCTGGCAGGGGTTATAAGAGGGATGCTCCTGGCCTAACTGTGGTACAAATATGCAAAGCAAAGACCTGAACCAAAGGGGAAAGGAAGAGATGAAAATACTGATAAGCCACCTTGTATCTATAATGATACATTATAATGAGGAGTAAGGAAAGCTATTGTTATTGTATGACATAAGCAACATGCTAATTAATGTAACAGATACCGACAGCTTTGGCATGCTGGAGGTGGAACCTGCTTCCCTCCTCACTAAGAAACATTCAACATAAGACACTGTTGGCTTAATAATTAATTAATATCACTAGCAGCATGCCAGGATAAGGAAGAAGACCCAACCCCTGTCAGGTTGTTAGCTCTCTGGATCTTTTGGCACCAAGTAAAGGCACAGACTCAAGACAATAAAAAGAGGAAGGCTCATTTCACAACATCACGGAATATCTGAGGTTGGAAGGGACCTGTGGAACCATCGAGTCCAACCTCCCTGCCCAAGCAGGGCCAGCTAGACCAGCCCAGGACTGCATCCAGCTGGGTTTTGACCATTGCCAACACTTCCCGTTAGTCAGTCCGTTTTGCTTTTCCGAGTTGTTTCATGTCAGCTTGTTGTGCTGGAAGCAGCAGAGCAGATTCAAAACAATCAAAAGCGATTAGGGATTCTTGGGAATGATCTCATAGGAAGCCGCAACAAACTTTAAGTAATTATGTTGTTACAGTTTATTGGGTATGTATTAGTTTAAAACTAATTATTAAACCCCACAGAAGACACTTGAAATAATTATTCTCATTTGGAGAGACATGCTTGAAATAACGATTCTGATTTGCAGAATCACATTAGCTACAACACGAATGTTAGCTGGCCGTGGGACCAAAGGCATAAACGTTCCGCTCTCAGGGCAGAATTGTGGCGTGAGGTCTGGACCCCGAAATCACAGTACCGTGGCCCCAGTGACAGGCAAAGTCAGCGGGTGGGAAGCTCTCCATGCCGAGCTGCGGCAGCAGAGCCCCGCGGCTGGGTGCTGTGACCAAGGCCACACATTCACGCTGTCCCCACCTATGCGGGACCACCGGGTACCAGTCTGAGCCCAGTCCTTACACCCTTCTGTTCTGCAGCACCAGCACACCCAGTGGGGCAGGGCTCTTTCCTGCCCACCCAGCAATCCCTCTCCCAGGATTTTCTGTGCATATGCAGAACACTTATTCAACGCACATGTGGAAAAACAAACACACTTCTGGCTTGAATTTCAATAGAGGGAGGAATCTTTTTTACCAGAAGCAGTGCAGCATTGAGAATGGGGACCCCAGAGGAACCTTTCCCTCTGCTGCTGATCTATCTTCTTTGCACGCACACAAATAAAAGCCCCGTACTCAGCCTTCTCTGTGGTACGGGGTGTAGGCAGGGTGGGAAAGAGGTCACACCTGCTGCACCAAATTGGTTTATGTATCTTGCTAAATCAGATTACAGGCGCCAGACAGGAGATTTAAAATAAATTGAATATCAAAAATTTAAATACATTTTATGAAACTTCTAGTTTCCACGGCTTTGAAAATAATGAAGGGATGTAAAATATGCATCCTGGGATGTTTCTGCTGGCTATAACCTTTAACAGCCTCCCTCGCTGTGTTAAGAAGCTGAACTCATGCATATTCGCTGTGCACATCCTTGCTATTCAAAGTAAGTGCCACAAGTATTGCTGATTCATGTTCAGCCAAGTGTCCTGTTTCTTCATGCCTGGGAAACTGTCCGGTGAGACTTGTCAAATGTTGTGTGCCTTCAAGCTTTGTAAAAGAGAGGAAACCCCCAAAATAATGATTAGGCCCAAGCAAATCCCACGGGCTACCTGCCAGTCTTTACATTTACAGCATAAAAGCTCTGCAGTCTGTTTCTGGGGTTTTACCGTTCATCTTTTTATGACTAATAAAACTGGGGGAGGTATTTTGAAAAATACATCAAAAAAACACCTGGGAGCCAGCAAAAGGAGGGTTTCACTATGTTTATTGCAATTAAGTAATGAAATGGCAGATGATACACAAAAAGAATTATTTCTATCACTCGAAGAAATCTCTCTACACCTTCATGGTGAGATGTCAGCAACCCCAGTGCTCGAGAAGAAATGGGGAAAATTATGCAAGAAAAAGCATTTCTTGGTAATGCCAGTGGGTGATATCGGGGCCCTGCAGCTCTGTTGGGAGTCAGCGAGGAGATCGCTGAGATGAGGCCCATGGGCCTGGTGGGGCAGCCCCCTGCTGCCACGCCATGGAGCCCGGTGCAGGGGCAGGTGACCAGCACCAGAGACACCACTGATGGCAGGGCCTGTGGCAGCGAGTGAGGACTGACAGCTATGATTTTGCAGAGCTTTTTGGCCTTTCTGGCTTTTAATGGCAAAGCAATAATTGCCATAGGAGTGTATAAAGGGTATGTTTTCTCTTGTTTCTCTAGACCTTTGGAGGGGGGCATTAACAAACAGCACCGGAGGCATAATAAATGTTGGAAGAAAATCCAAGCTGGGCTGACAGGGGGCGAGATTCATCCACTCTGACTCTCAGGTCAAAAAGTCAGATGAATGAATCTCAGCAGGTCACTGTGGCTTTTCTTGTAGCCAATGGAAGAAACAGGAACCTCCAGAGGACCACTGATCCTGCCAGGTGGCTGCCCTTGCAAAGCACCAATTCCTGTTCTTTGGCCACAAGGAAAGCCAGGGTGAGCACTTCATCTGCAGATATCTGGAATGAAGAAAGAGAAATTTGGTGAGCTGTCTCCCACCCATATGCTTCAGGCTGTGCTACAGCATTTGAGATAGGATTTTCCAACATTTTGATCTGAAGACTATCACTAAGAAAAATTAATGATGCCCCTACAGCTTTGAGGAGTATTTTATTAATAATCTTCATGGAGATGTACCATGTACTGGAGGTGTTTCTAATATACTCCACCACAAGTTATTCTCAGCCTGAGATAACAGAACAGAATTTAGAATTAAATACTGTTGACAATGGTAGCCAACATCAGGGCACTTGGTGGGATGGTGAATGATGAATGTGATGAGTGAATTCATTATAAAACCTGACTGCCTGGTTGCAGGATTTAACAGACATTTTAAACCTAAAAACAAAGTGAGAATGACACAACCAGAACCAAGATGGCACGTGCTGAACTTTATGTCAGAGGACAGTGACACAAGGACGTCAGAGGGATGGTGGAAACCAAAGCACTGTAAGCTGTCAGTGCACACTTCAGTGGCAAAGAGTAAAATGGGGATCAAAGAGAGGGAATGTTAAGTGGATGAGATATAGTATTTTCTCTGGCATTACAATAATGAGACTGTCACTGGCTTATAAATCTACTTCTAAATCCCAGGCTTTCAAAGGATGTTGACCCATTGGAAGGAGTTCAGAAAACCATGGCAGAAATAAATAAAGGTTAGCAAATCTTTGCAAATGGATCTCTGAACAGTCAATGTTTCTCTGGCTGATGCAAGTTCCCAAATGACCACCCTGGTTTGAGACAGTGGGGACCAACTGGAGGAAAAGGAGGAAAGAGAAGAGGTCAGATTAGCCCTCTCTGGAGGCAGACACCCAAACTCACCAGGGCATCGTTCCAAAAGCGCTTAGAGTGATTGCTTTGTTTCCATCTCAGCATAATTTGCAAAGCTGTTTTGAACAAGAAAAGGACAGTCTTGCAATCTCAGAAGGAAGAAAAATAGCTGGACTGAAAGACAAACCTTCTCAAGAGAGTCAGGTTTGAGTGAACTGTATGACAGATACTGGAGATATATTCCAAAGAAAGGCACTGCTTCCCTAGGTCATCATTTGAGAGTGAACAAGCTCAAGGGAACAAAATCACAATTATTTCTTGTTTCCTGCTTTAAAATCTTGATTTTGACTATAATGCTTTGATCTTTCTGGTAAGGAAAATCTAGCTGCAGGAAGAATGTTTGCCTCTGCCTTCAAATTCCTGAAAATCCTAACTGCAAATGCTCAGACTGAGTCAGATGCTTGGGATGTTAATAGTGGACACTAAGAAGATGTTGCAGCCCGATGCTCAGTCGAAAACTGGGGAAAAGGTGCTGTACCAGTTCAAGAAAAATAAAGTAATGAGGCCTGGGAGGTCTCAGGGTTTGGAGCAGTAGCAATGGCACAATCTTGCTGGGAGCAGGCTAAAGGGACACAACTTAACACATAAAGAAGAAAGACAGAAAACATATTAATCATGGATTTACCTGCAGGAAAGGGTTCAGTTAGTGAAGCTCTGAATTCAGCAGGCAAAGGCAGATTAAGAACCAGTAGCAAAAACCTGAAACCAGGCTAATCGAGATTAAAACTGAAATACCACGGTCAGGGATGCTAGGCAACCCTAGGAACATACTCTCTGGCCACATGGTGGTTTACCTGACTCTTGATGTGTGCACTAAGCTGGGTGTCTTCCTAAGGTGCACACTCTAGTTCATCCACAAATGGTCAATGCCCTGAAGGAGTTACGTCCCCTGCCCCATGAGACGAGGCAGACTGGGAGAACACGTGAGTTATTCTGACCTACAGAAACCATCATACAGATCGTTGGTGTCTTATATACAAAGATGCATCAATTTGACTTGCTGGAAGATGACATACAGAAACTAAGCAGCACATCAAAAATGAGCTAAACAGTGAAGAAATCAGTTTTGGTGGAAATAGGCAAGGCTTCAGAAGACAGCAACAGAACTGTTACGGTTGGTGATTGCGGAATATCTGAGATGAGATGTTCTTTACCTGCTCCTCGCTGGTGCCACAATGCACCAAGATTAAGACAGAAAGTGCTGGAAGTGGCCAGTGCGTGCCACTGCACGTTTGTCCAGCCATCACAGCCTAGCACGGAGCGATGGAGGCACCAGCAGCAGCCACAGCTAGGAGCTGCCTGGAGATTGCAGTCCTTTCCCATGGCTTTTTGCTACTGCCAGAGGAAACGGGTTGATGTCTTGGCCAGCAGCTGATGTGTCACAAAGAAGCATAAAACTGAAGACCCAGGCCCCCACCACTCTGACGAAGGGAAAATTACTCCCTGGCTGGAAGGGGACCTGGGCTGGCTCTGGGGAGCAGAGCTCACAGCCCCCTGCCAGAGCAGGATCTGCCCCCACAGCATGTCCCCCCTGGCCTTTCAGAGCCCTCTGTATGCCCTGTTTGGACCTGGGGGGTTGCGCTGCTTGTGTTCCATTTAGGGGATGTCCGGACACGGGAGCTGGTGAGCCTCTGCTCAGGTACCACAGTGCTGTGCAGTGGAGTATGCGAATGTGAGTCTTTGTAATTAGCCATTAAGCCCAGCAACTGGTGTTCACAAAAGCCCGCGAAAGGCTATTTCTAATGACATTGACATTATTCTATCCACATTTCAGCCTGCATGTTTTCTATTAAGATTATTTATACACCCCTTAAAGAAAGGCCTCACAGCCTCTACTTGCCATTCCAAGACAGTTGCATTAACTTTATCTAATGGGACATTTTAGTGATTAAACATGGAACAATTCCAGTTTAAGCACACTTCACAAAGTTAGACATTAATTACAGCAACAAGCTTAAGAGAATTAGAGACAACTAATTAATGGGCTGCTTCATTGTTTGTCAGAAGTGATTTCTTCTGATAGGAAATGGAGCTTAAGACCAACTTTACAAATTCGAAATAATCATGGATCTGAAAATACATCCTTCCAGAAAATTTGGCAATAAGTTCTGCTGGGAATAAAAGCTAAACAGAAAGGCACCTCCAAGCCACGCTGAGCTCTGATCTTTGTATCTAATTCTAATTCTTACTTTTCATTAACTTGTCCAATTTGGAAAGCAGTTTTTTGTTTGTTTGTTTGTTTTAACTGTATTATGACTATGGTCACAGCACCCCTAACACACAAGAAGAAATTTTTTTTTTCACTGAGATTTCAGATTTCTCTTCTTGGTTTCCAGCCTTTTCTTCTTGGTTTCTGTTCCTGAGAGATGAATCTTGTGTACCTTTTCAGTCAGTCAGTTATACTATTAGATAAAATTTTACAAAAGTGATGTCACATTTTTGACCCCAGAATATGTTATTTTGAAATTCTGTTTTTAATTTTGGAATGTGAAAAAGTATTAAAAGATATTCAGTTTTAAAAAAAAAAATGTTTGGGAGCAAGGAAAAAAAAAAGAAAGACACTGAAAAAATGTGTTTTAAAACAATGAGTGGTGAGATGTTCTTTATGATGCTCATACATACACGGTTCTCACTTCAAAGCAAGAAAGGAGGTGCAGGGTTCAAGGAGAAACAGCAACAGTGAGCAGACTTCCCTTTTGCTCATATCCAACAAAGCCTCTTTTTACTGCCCTGCCATAAATATCCTCTCCACCCCTCCCTCACCCTCTAATTTATCAGCTTCCAGTCCCATATGACAGTGAATATGACACATAGCCTAGTTCCGCAGTCCATATTTCAGTAAGCATCAAAACCAAAGAATTCAGGAAAGACTTTCAGAAGTTATTTGAGGATCAGAAAACAAAACTTTTAGCAAAAGTCTAAAATGTTCCATTTGTGGTTCTCAGGTAGTGGCTCCTGAAGAGAGGAGAGTTGCTGGACTGCTGTTACAACTTTCTCTCTCACCGACCAGGTGGGACAGAACATGGCCAAGAAGCTTACATCTGCTGTGGGAAGCTTTGCACCTTTGCACGCAGCTAGAAGCCACAGGTAGGTAAATCTGGGCTGGATTTACGAAGTTGTACTTAACAGAGAATTAACCTCTGGGGGTCCATCATTAGGAATGAATTGAACCCCAGCGCTTTTTCTACAAGGTGCACTTGTGGCCAGCCAGAAGCAGCGGTCTCCACGCAGGAGTCACCAGGTGGGACTGTCTGGCCTGACCTGCATGCGAAGGCCAGTCTAGCTTGTCACTGGGCTCCCACCTGCCTTCAGATCCAGGGCCTCTCCCTCAGGGTGTGTGAGCATGAGTGGTAACGGCTGATTTGGGAACCTCCTTGGTGATACTGACATAACAAAAAAATGTGGGGTCTATGCCACATGAGCAGGACTACCACCTGAAGGTGGAACACGGTATTGGTGGATGGAGAAATGGGCAGGATCAGCACCAAAAGGCCCTACGGACATCCCTACAAAGCACGGTGAACTCCTTCATCCAGCTCCTCTCCCGGGCAGTGACATGGGGCATGCAAGAGGGGCCCGGATGGAGGCTGCCCACGGTTGCTGCCACAGCACAGGCTGACGGACGGCTGCGTGTTCCAGATCTGAGCAGCTATGGAGCCCGGGGTTACACCGAGATTATTCTAATCCCTTCATTAGCTTAAATCCTGCTTTTCTCCAGCGTGGTTGATACTGTTACAAGGAGAAAGGAGTCAGCGGTGCAGCAGCACGCTTACCCTTTTCTGCCAAGGAGAAGGAGCTGGGAGTAATCGCCTTTGTTGAACTCGGATGGATGTTGCATGATTGGCACCATTGGCCTTCCTGTTAATCACACCAGAGTGGATGGAGATGCTCTGTGCACACACAACAGCTTTGGAAGGGAGAAGCGAAAGCCTCAGAAGACATTTCTTAATTAGGAAGATTAAATTTCTGCAGATTAACATATTTATTATACTCATTAATCATCCCTTCCCATGTCCTACCAGAGCACTGCTCAGCAGGATCACAGCGTGCTGCCCTCCCTTGCGAGGGTGAGGAGGGAGCACCCCACCAAGGAGCCTCCCAGCAGCGCCTTCCAGCAGAGAGCATCCTTCTGCCTGGTGTCACTGGGAGGGAGCCAGGAATGTCCTTGTCGAAGTGATACCTGGGGTCACCACCACCACCACAGAGGACTGCAGCAGGGACTCCTGCCCTCTCTGGACAGCGTGCATTTAAAGAGGGAGGTGTGACAGGTTCTCCTTTTGAGAAGCTCAGGCTATGAATCCCCTGGGAGGTGCAGATCCATCTCTGTGACCAATGCCAAATCTGATCCTGTGTTCACAGTTTCCAAGGGGCTCCAGGAATTCCCTTGCTGGCTGCAGGCAGTTCCCCACTTGGCTCCCAGCCCCTCCGGAGTCCTCCAGGTGATGCCCAGCTCCCACCTGAGCTGGAAGATCTACCTGCCACTCAAGGTGCTGTGATCCGGCAATCTGGGACCAGCCCCATGTCACAGCAGACTTACAGGCACTGAAGTCGGAGGGGTTGGGTTGATGGGCTGGTTGGTTTATTTTTTTCTTCCAGTGCCGTGACTCCCATGTACTCAGATGGGGGCTTTGCCCCATGCAAAGGATCGAACCCCCAGACTCCTGTCCTACTGTGTTGCCCAGTCTATAGGATCCCCCTGCTCTGCTGTGGTGAGGAATCTGAGCACAGGCAGACTCAGCAGAAACAGAGGTACCCAGCTCTGGGTCCCAGTCAGGAGGTCTTATGGGATGAGAATTTCTCCCGTAGGTTGATTGTCCTGACAACAAAAACAAGGCATGCAATCTCCTCTTGGTTCAGACAGCTCCTGGGCTCCTACTTACCAACACCCCAGAGTCAATATGAGACTAAGAAGTCCCTGCCCACCCCACAGACTTGTCCATTATCTTCAGCTCTTCCAAGTGTCCCCCATAAAAATGATTCTCACATGTCCCCTATCTGTGCTTCTGCAAAGAAAACCAAAATAAGCTAAAAATCATGGCCCAATGTCTCTGACACCTGTGCCCATTCCCAGTTGTTTGGCTCCTTCACAGTGAAGTTGGGGTCATGGTCTACCCCTGACGTTTCTCCTGAACCAAATTGGGGTGCCCACTCCTATGTCCTGGGCGCAGTGCGTGGGGCGGAAGGGGCTGCATGCTGGACGTGACAGCCGTGGGCAGTAAGTCTGTGCTCCTCACCCTTCATCCAGCGCCTGCTTCTTTCATATTTTCCCTTTGCCAGCATTAAGCTGCATCCCGCCAGGAGATTGTCTAAACCTTGAAGTTCATGGTGACTGTGAAGCATTCAAATACGAGCAAATTATTGTCCTACTGTATTTTTCCTGCTAAATTGCATCTGTCCTGGAGGAGAAACAGGTGGCATTTGCTTTCCTCCCCATAGCACTGAGCACAGCCACCAACATGAAAGAAAACCCCTTGATCTCTCATTTTGTTACTCAGTGACCTACTTTCTGATCCAGGAAAGGGAGAGGAGCTGCTGTGTGCTGCAGCTCACAGTCTCCAAAAGCCACCTGCAGCCACAGGAAGGGGGGCACCTGGGCATGCAGTGGAGGCTGCACCCCATTAGTAGCAATGGAGGTGGTCTGGGGAGGCTGAAGCAGAGAGGGGGACCTGGAAGCAGAGAGATAAAGACAGTCAGGAGCAAGGATTTGTTAGAGTGATGTTTCCTCTGGGCATGGAAGGAGCAGATTATGGCTGGATTTACAGTCATGTGCAGTGCGGCATCTGACATCCATCACACCGATGTCTCTGAGAGGGTTCCCATAATTAGACATCTCATTTCAGAGCTTCATGCCCATCCAGTTTCTGACAGAGCATGAGTATGGCCCTCCCTCTCCTCAACTCCAACTGAACACATGGTTTCTCTTCACCTATGACTACCAACAAGATGTGCTCACGGGGAACTGCTGGCCAGCAGCCAGAAGGCACACCAGAAACAGCTGCATTTTAGTGCTCCATGAGGTAAGAGATCTGCGAAGGGTCTAAAGCCCATTCAGGATGATGTATGGCACTTGCTCCCCCCCAGTAAATTCCAGTGTCTCCCAGTGTCTCCCCAGTTCAGCAGAAGTGAGCTGGATTCAGTCTAGAGACTTCCCTGCAGCGAGTCCAACCTGCAGCCCTAGCACTAGCCAGCAAATGGATGTTGCATGCCCACCATCCTGCTGCCCTTCATCTGTACCATGGACATGCACCAAAGCCAGCAGCGCTGCCAGCAGCTCTTCTCCCATCCCACCCATGAGGTCAGTAGGAGCTGCACCTCCTCTGAGCAGATGTTCTCGGTTGCGTTGCTTTTGCCCCCAGAGCTATTCCCTGATGTCAATCCGCACTGCACAAAGCTTCCATCTGATAAGGTAGCTAATTAAATGACTGAATTGCTTTGTGCCTTTTAGGAATATTACATCATGACCTAGCTGGAGTTCAGAAAATAGCCAAAGACCCTGAACAAACCAGGTGGAAAGGCAAATGCTTGTAGAAAGGTTGGGCTGGCTCCTGCCTGCCATTTGCTACGGTGTTCGTCACTTAGGTGTGTTTGCCCACCACAGTGGCTGTCCTTGCACTGTGCCATAGAGAGAGATGCAAAAGGGGCCGCAGCTGAGCTGCTGGCATCAGAGTGGTGTAGATTCAAAGCAGATGCATTTCTGATCCATCTTACTGTGGATGGCCATCTGTGGCTTAGAAAGAAGCCCACAATTTTCCCTGAGTCCCCGGTGCCTCATGATTTATTTGTTTCCCAGAAAAGCCATGTCCCCACTCCCAATTGCTCCATTTTTGGTGAATGAGACCATGAGGAAAGAACAGCTAGCTCACAGGGCTCAGAAATAAGCCCTGGTTGGCCTTGGGCAGCCCCATGGCACGGATGTTCCTCCCAGAGCTCATAGGTTTGCTGGAGGTTACTGTCAGAGACACCAGGCTGGATGGACCTCTGGGCAACACGGGGAGCTGTTCTTCTGTTGGCTGCATGGAGCTGTGGAATGAAATACCTGGGAATCTTTTAGACCCGCAAAGACAGATGATCCATTAAATGTTAACCCTATTTCCTCAGTAAGCAGGGAGGAAAGGACACCAGATCTGTGGGGGGGATCTCTTCCCATCTTCACTATAACTCAGGTAATGATGATTTTGGGAGACTAACTGTTCTGCAGAATCAAGTCACACCACAGAGCACAGGGCTGGCATGAGTACTGGCAGGAGATAATCAAATTGTACTCAAGCAGATGCAATAGCAGAGGAAGATAAATGGGTGGGAGGTAGGAGGGAAGCAGCAACAATGAATAGGGACTGTAAGACCTGATATATTAAACAAGATAAAAAGCAATAAATATGTACATTTCTAGTAAACAATGATTAATGGGAAACAGAGGATGTTGCAAGGAGGGGTTTATTGGAGCCAGAAGGAAGAGCAGAGAGTAACAGAGCTAACGAGAGGGTATGAGGAAACAGAAGTGTGGCTGGTGAGCCTTGCACAATTGCAACTGAGAGGAAAAGCAAGGACCAGACTGGTAGGACCCCATTGCTGCAGTTAGCAAAGAGAACGGGAAGCCAACAGGACGGCAGGGGACAACCAGTACGACTGCATGAGAGTTAACTTCACCGCATGTTGGTCTCACGCCTGCACGGCGCAGAGGGAGGCTGTGATGGATACGGTCATTCCTGCAGAAGCTCAGGTTCCCCCATGCCAGTATCGGCATGCAGGGGACTTGCTGCTGCCAGGTAGTGCAGGAACCAAGGCTTTCTTCTGCTCTCCTAGGAGGGTGGTACCCTTGGATATCCATGGCAAACTCACCCTGGGGATGCAGCCTCCCACCAAGCAGCACCAGCTGCTCAGTTTATTGCCCTCAGAGAAGCAGAGCTTGAGCCAATCTCTTTTCCCTGCAGCAGAACCTCCAAAGGCTCCCTCACAAGAAGTTTTCAGCCTTGATCCTGCTATAGAGCTGCTTTGCCAAGCACCTTTACCCACAGGTTTGGTAATTGCCCACCTTCTCCTGCCATTGCAGAGACCCAGAGCAAGGAGGGCATGGGAAGGAGGATCATTTGGCAGCCTGAGCTTGTCCAGCTGGAGGAGTTCTCAGAAGAGAAGAGCTGGGGAGCGTGGCAGGCAGTTCTGGCCAAGGACAGGAGTGTGAATTACTCACTCTGCTGAGCTCTTCCACCAGGCTCTGAGAGATAGGAGCCATTCATTAAACGTAATTTCCCTTTTCCCATCAGGCTGCAGCATTTGCAGCGATAAAAGGAATTAACAACTGCAATTAAATGAAAACCTGCCCTGTGTTGTCAGGATGAGTTATCAGGAGCTGGGTTTTATAATGGCTCCATCCAGGGGGGTGCAATAGATGGCTGGAGGTGGTGGGGGATGAAGTGTTTACAAGTTGTGATCCCCTGAGCTCTAAGCTAGTTTGTTTTCATCGGGGGAAATGTATTAGGAGGGAAGATAGGGAGCCAAACTACCTGCGTGTGCAGGAGGAGGTCCTGATGGCCAGGAGAGCTAGAAGATGGGCTCCAGCTCTGAGGTAAAGAGATCCAGCCTGTTAGCCTGGGTTCGTGGTAAAGGCCAGAGGATGGGAAGGTTCCATGTGAAGTCCTGGCCTTGTTTCTACAGTGGGAACTATTTTCAGGATCCCTCCAAGCCCAAACACAGGTGGAAACTGTCATCAAGCTGCATGCAGTCACGGGTACAACCCGTACACATGAGGCAACGTGTGGCACTCCAGAGGCCAGACCTCTCTCCTGACCAAGAGATGCTGCCCACAAAGCTCTGTGAGACCTTCAGCTCCTAATGTGCCTCTGAAGCATCCCTGCAGACAACCAAAAGCCAAATAACAGTCTCCACAAAAACCTGCGCTAGCATCATCTGCGCAGTTCTGCAGATAATTGCCCCACCACCACCACCACCATGGAGGGCACCCCCAGTGGGCAGCCTCATGAGCTCCGAGTCGTGCACACCATTTGGCTGGCACTGCTGGGTGCTCCAGCCCCAGTGTGCAGAGATCTCAGCAAGGCCCACCATGCCACGTCCTTACCCTGCAGCCCCCTCAGCGACAGTATGAGGGGGGTGCAGGGGAAAATGCTCAAAAGGTGGTGCTGACACTGCTGATGCCTGAATTTTCAGTGGTATGAGTTCTGCCTCTTACTTCTCAGAACATAGCAAGCCCTCTTTGCAGCCCTGCAATAATCCCATCTAGGCTGTGCTCTTAATCAAATCAATTTTACTAAGTAATTGAATTAAAAGAGCTGTTTATATAGAGCCTGGTTATTTCAGGTCTTTGTGCAGCCTTTGAGAGAGCAAAGCTTCAGCGCTTTCAAGCAGGACCTGACAATACCCAGGGATTGCTACCCAGCTCCCTAGGGCAGGAGGTCTCTTTTTATGCTCTTTGCATCGTGCTGGCACAGCGGAGCCGTGCTCCACCACAGCTGTCTCTGGGGTACTGCTGGGGTGCAAACCATTGCCAAGCGAGCTGGTTTCTGGTGTGATGACAACCACAAGGATGATGTTTTGTGAAGCAGAGTTAACTTAGGAGCCATCATTTCCCCACTATACCTTGCCAGATAAAGACAGAGGGAAAAGCCCCAGCCCCACAGCCGCTACCTGTTGATTCTGAGAAAACATGAAGTATCTGGTGGGTGACACTCAGTGACTCCCATTGGGCTAGCAGCAAATCTCTCCAGACTTCATTCCTTCCCAAAGGAGTTAGGCTCTGCAACACCAAGGAAACATTTCATTTCAGAATGAATAAAATACCTTTTTTTTTTTTTTTACCAGAAGCACTTTGGGGGTTTCATATGTTTGTTTTTTAAATAAACATACCTGTATTAGCCACGAACAACAATGTATGCTGTCATTAATGCAATAAAGAAAAGATTAGCACTTTGAGGGGAAATTTTCAATTTACCTACAGGCAGCATTTAAAACCTCTTCATTGGGTCTTTCCTTTTCTCATTCTCTGGAACAGGTTGCGCTCCTACCTAGCTGAGATAATAAAGTGGCATCAGTGCAGGAATAACAAAAATGTACAAAAAAAATCATATTTAACTGTCAAGAGACATCCCTGGCGCACTGTGGCCAGGGGAAAAACCCAACCTCATTGAGCGGTTCCTAGGGCTGCGTTTCACAACAGACTGATTGGGATTTAATGACAGGGACTTAGAAATACAGAGCGTTTTCCTCACGCAAAACGGGGATCAAACTGATCCAGAATACTTGAGAATGGAAAAATCTTTCAGACAGCCTGTCTCTGGCAAAAGACTGAGAGATTAGTATTGGCTTTATCCTGTGGGATTATCCCTGCTTGTATGTTTTTAATTTACTCCCTGTTATGGATAGGTGCTTTGAACATCTAAATAAATAAGTGATTCAATTGCATAAATTCTCCATCAGATTTAATTCTCACATATTAAAGAATTATCTTGTAATGCCATTTGTGCTCGTGTCTCATTAAATAGATCTGCAGAAGATTTTTAATTTTTTTTAGTTTCACATCTAAGATGCACGTTAGTAACACGAAATGATGACCCAAGCACTAACAAGAAGGAAAATCTTGTGGGAACCAGATGTCAAAAGCACTGTTCAGGCCAAACACATGGGTTGAACCTTTGGCTGTGCCCTCCCTGCACCAAGGGCGCATCTCAGGGGTCTCCCGCCCAATGTCAAGGCAGAGTCTCCCTGCCAGCACAGACAGACATCATGTCTGTGCCCTCCTTCCTTCTTTGCACCACCTAACGGCTTCTTGCTGTTTCACAGATTAGGAAAAAAAGCCTTCCCAATGTTGCCAGGCAGCATCAAAGGCAGAGAATTGCCTTAAATCTCCTTTGACTCCAGAGACAAAGCCATGGTCTGTGTCCGATGGCCACAGACAGCCCTATCTGACTTCAGTTCAGACAAATGCTTCCTTTCTCAACTATGCTGGAAAGGGAACACACATCTAATAACACTGTAAATACAATCTTAACTAGTTTTCAGATTGTACGTGAAATAATTAGTTATAGAAGACATCTCCTTATGGACCATTCTGGTTTAATTAGGCAATGTGTTTATGAAGCTGTCCATGTGACAGAGGCTCATAGCTGCACAAACATGGCCAGGAAGAAGTTTGGATTTTAAGGCTGAGTGGGAAGTCTTCTCCTTAGAAAAAAACGCCTATTCCTGTGGGAATGAGAGCATGGAGACAGCAAGTCCATGATGGAGACTCACTGGCCCATGGAGACCCCAGTTGTCCTCTTACAAACAGACCGTCACTGAGGAGCACTGTGGTTTAATGCATTACACCAGGCTGCAGCAAGGTGCAGAAGATGGGTGCTCATGAAGAAAGAGGGATCTGGACCAGGGAAATGGTTCACACAGAGCATCCCATGGCATCAAGTCTGAGGGCAGCAGCAAAGTCTTGTTTTGTTCCAGATGAGAGGCTGGACAGACCAGCTGCATTGGTACCTCCGTCAGAGCAATTTTCCCATAAATACCTTTGTAGTTAATGAAGGGAAGGAGGAATCCTGGCTCCAAGGTGGATCACGGGGCTGTGTGGGAGACACACAGCTGCTCGTGTTGCACAGGCGCGTTCAGGTGTGGGTTGCAGACAGGCATCTCCTGCCACACTGAGTGATTTGCTCTGGGGTGTGATGGGAGCAGATGGATGCGTGTGACACGTGTGGGACACGGCAGCTCTGAGTGGTGCCTCTGGGTCTGTTCTTCTGTGTCTGATGATGCCGGAGCTGTTGATATGGTTCTGCTCTGCATGGAGAGAGAGGAAGCAGAGACAGGGCGAAGCAGAGCCTCTGCATGTGCGTCATGAGCAGAGGCTGGCCAGGAGCCCAGCATGTGGGACACCCTCCCCAAGAACCCCCCATGGGACCTGGCTGGTGGTATCAGGAGATCAGAGAGACCTGGAACATCTGTGTCCTCTTAGAGGGTGGCAGTGGCCAGCAGCCCCCACAGCCCCTTGTCCCTGAGCCAGTCCCCAGCCCCACACTGTGCTGGAAGCAGCTCAGCAATGCAGGGATGCCTGTGGTATTCCCGTCCCAGACTCCCACAGCACATCACATGATAGAGTTCAGTGTGACTTGCTTCACAATTGATATCATGTCAAGATATTTACATTCAGTGTCCTTTTATTTGCCATTTTGGTTTTACAACCCCATGCCTTGCTTGCCTCCACCAGCAAGAAGAGGGGACTTGCCTCTTCCTCCCTTCCTGGAAAACAAACAGTGAGCTCCCACTTCTACAACTGCCCATCTCCTGGGAGACGTGAGATAATTGCAAACACTGGCCATGCTACAGCTAGTCCTGCTTTAAGCTAATCCACAGAAGTAAAAGCATGAGAGTGTGGGACCAGCTCTAGCGCCATTTGGATCATCTACCGCTCCCCCCCAAGAAAAAGGGACTGTCACTGGGTGAAATGGTAGGGTACAGCTATAATTTCCAGTAGGATAAAATGCTTTTCATCTCTGCCTTGGTGCTCCGCCCAAGGAGCCACATGGGTGGCTGCAGGTAAAGCAAGAATTCATGCCTTCAGCAACACGATTAGTTGGCCTGACACCCAGAGAGACCTCTAGGCACGCATTAAATCTTTATACTCTATTTGCTTTTTACTGAAGGTATTTTACAAGCCTCTGAGTTTCTGAGTTAGTTGCCATGGCTTAAAGAATTTTCTCTAACCATGTTCAGAAATCTGTTCTGTGCCTCAGATTTGTTTTTGACTTTGGCACTGAAACCAGGAATAGTGTCACTGCTATGCAGGATGTGTCATGAAACTACATATATAATTTTTATGCCCCTGTTGTAAAAAGGCTTTGTGTTGTGTTTGCATTTTGAATTTACCAGTTGAACAATAGCATTCCATTTGGGTCAGGATTAGGGTCCTTGTGCTATCACAAAATTTATGCTTAATAATGATAATTTTGTTTGCTATTTGGGCACTTCAAGATATATGATGCCCTCAACTATTCACATTGTCGCTTTTAAGTGGCCAGGTGTTTTGGATGCTGTGATAAGTAAGTGCATTGTTGTCAGTCAGCCACCATAATTGGGTTTTGAAACAAAGGCTTCTGGCTTTTGGAATATTTACCAGCAAGTAGTGACATTTTCGACAGATCAGGCAAAGCTGCTGACTTAAAAAAAAATCTTATTTTTGTGACTATCAGCAACATGACCTCCCTGGTTTGAAAAGAAAAAGTGATTGTTCTGCTTAGAGCTGACAACGAGGTTCAAAATTCTTTCTCATATTCACAGCGTATTTCTAATCCAACTTGATAATAGAAACTTCACTTAGAGGGATATATTTCAGTGCTGCGCATGCATTCAAACTCAGGTCAGGAAGAATTTTGGCTTAGAGAATGTATTATTATGATTAGCTGCTGAATGCAGAAATACAGTAGCCCAGACAGCATCAAAATTCCCACTTCTCCTTATTATGAGAAGGGATATATCTGATCCATTGTCGCATTTGCAAATGGCATACCCCTTGTATGAAAACGTGCAGTTCCTGGATCAATCTTACCTACTTTGCTGAATGACATTAATGCATTCAATGCTAAAAAAGTTGTATTTGTGCTCACCTTCCTGACAGCGATTCCAGAGATTTTCAGAGCCTGAGACTGGAGATAACCTAATGAAATGATCATTAGTCTTTTTTGCTGTAGCCATTTCTAGAGTATTTTTGTGAGCTGCCACATGACTTCACAATTTCTGGACATGAAACCCTTGGTATTTTGCCTTTCCCTTGCTGATTCTCCATCCTGTATCACTATTGAAGTTGTGACAGGCACTACAAAAATGGTGGTGAACTCACGTCTAAGCTCTACACCTCCAGCTCTTCAGGAGTCTAAAATTGGTACTAAAGTTCAGCACAGCTAAAAGACCAGCTTGAATTTAAGTTCCACGATGGAAATGACCTGATGTTGGCAGACTGATATTCTAGGAGGTAACCATAGAAACGTTCCCAGTGGCTTACGTGGAAGATTAGAAGTTGCAAGAAGGCAGAAACATGCTCTGGATTAGTTTTTATTCGTGCAGGGGCATCACCCTGGCAAGGGATTATTAATTACATGTTCTAATTCTTCACTTTTAAGGAACTGCCTGCATGCAACTGCAGCTGTTTCCTAACCAAATGGAGAGCCCCAAGGCAAAAGAAGACCACATACATACACACGTGCAAATTTTGCAGCTCCTGCAGTTGCATCATCAGGTGTGCACACAGGCGCTATGGTGTCCAGGGCAGGCAGCTGTACATGTGGCAGCACAGCTGGTGTCGGACTTCGGGTCATCGAGCTAAAGTCAAGGGTGATGTTGGGAAAGGCCTCTGCTTTTACATATGGGCAGAGCCAACCTGTGGGAGAGGGACAGCTGTCAGAAATATCCATGTTTGAAGTTGTTAACAAGGGGAGGAGAGGAGCAGAAAAGCACCGTGGGGGAAGGGGAGTGGGGCTGTCCCCACAGGTTGGGCCACCAAGGGCTGGGCTGGCCTGCCCGGCCCCACACGGCCCTGAAGGCCATTTGTCCAGAAACATGGACCCGCTCAAGGCCTGGGCAGCCTGTCCTTCGCCACCACTGATAAGCTCGGGTGCTGGTGACATGCAGAAGCTATCAGAGCAGGAAAGGGCTCAATAAAAGGAGCAAAGTGGTCCTGGACCTGATCTGACTGCATGCAGCTGCCATCACCTGTATCTCCGCAAGCACACAGAAACCAGCCCTCTCTGTAAATCCAGGCCTGGCAAAAAACTCACATTCCCAAAGTATGCATTTATGCCAGTCCCTATATATTTGAATAATTCATTATGCAATGTGTCTTTTTCCTTTGAGGATCCACAGGCTTGAATCTCTCTTTTCCCACAAAATCTGTGTCATTTTTATATGATGCAAAACCACCCCAGGTCAGTATCTCTTTTCATCCACTTCGCACAGGTACAAGAAAAGGTACAAGATTTGGGGCACCCATGGGCACATCACCACAACACCTACTTGCAGTTCCCTCTGTTGAGCAACTTCCATGTGCAAGCAAAAGAGAACAAACAAACAAACAAGAAAATTAGAGCCCTCAGAATCCATATGCTTTAGGAGTGTAGCCCTGTACTCACTGCATTTGTTCTAATAATAACTAATGAATCGTTAGGTGTGAATCGGAGGAGCAATCATGGTTTAATCATGGTTTAATTTGTTTCACAATACTCCTGTAAGGTTCCATGTGTAGTTTAATTATATTGAAAACCAAGACTCATTTGGGTCAGCTTACTATTAACTGTTGCTTCTGCAACCTGCTTACGCCATCCAATGGGCACCAAGGTGAGGGGACGGGGAGTGCAGGTGGGCAGGGAGGGAGCTTCTGGCCACGAGGGACACAAATCTTGCTGATGCAAAATCCTGTTCATCTGCAAGTTGTTTCCTCCCAAAAGCAGGCTCAACCTCTGCTACGGGTGTATTGCCAGCTTTGGGCTAAAGCACAGCTAACGCTGTGTCTTTGCTTTAAGCTGCTCTGAGCAGAGGCAGCAGAGACCAGAGCTCTGCAGTGGCTTGAGAGGACGCCTGGCATCCATACCAGACTCTCATTTAGAGAGCACTTAATGAGTCACACCCAGCACTGTCAAAGAGCAGGTTTTGGTGCACTTGAAGCTGTGATTCTCTGGCACAGTATGCAAAGCCCGTGTGGAAGAGCGCAGGATCTGAGCACAAAGGGCTCTGCACAGAGATCTTGTTGCAGAACTGTTTTCCAAGGCCTGACCACTGCTTCTCCATGGGAAAATCTTCCACCGTATATTACATCTTCAATACAAAAGTATCCCTGTGTGCCCCTAGATGCTGCCAAACAATAAATCCCCACAAACAATACAAAGGAAGAATGCTTTCATAGCAAGGCCTGGTCCCAACTGACATTTGGCTTGCTTGCTTTTAATTCAGGATGTCTGCTTCCTGCATGCACCCTCCTGGACATCTAGGGCCCCAGTGGGTGAGGAGCCCCAACAAATGAATCGCACATGACCATACTCACTGGAGCTGGCATGGCTCGCTGTTGCAGGCTACAAACCTGACTGTCACCAGGGAAAAAAATATCTGAGAGAACAAAAATCATACTTTAAATCCATGATAATGTCTTGCTAATGGCACAGCATGCAGCGAGGCATGGGTGATCCACATCTCGGTTAGTTGTCTCTTCTTTTCCTTGTGTCAAAGACTAAAAGAAATACCAGGTGGAATCAAAAGCCAGACAAATCATACGCAACATATGTTACTGCTAATAAATTTTTGCTGATGATCTATTTGAGGAGTTCATGCTCCTGCCCTTTCTTTGTAGTATCCAGACAGCTTCTGTATAAAATTAATAACAAGAATTAAATCCCTGGTAAGCTCGAGGCAATATCTGATCCTTTCCCCTCCCAAGGACAAAGCTCTGCTCTGTGTGGGTTTAACACAGCTCTGCTAAGCAGAGTAGTGTAGAAGAGAGGAATTGTTTTTTACTGCAAAGATTTTCAGAGATTTTGAAATATAGTCCCAATAGGAATGAGAAACCAAACATTTGTGTTTCCTTCATGGATAATTCTAGAGGGGAAAATTACAAGCAGCCAATGAGAGCATTTAATTTTGGCACAATGCAGTGTGATTTTGATTCTTAAATTGTATAATCAATTACAATATATTATATTATAAACTGTGTTATGTTCTTTGCAATCTAAAAGACAGCAGTTGCAAAATGAAAAGTGAAAACTTTCCATTGCAGCATCCTGCAGGAATCAGAACCAATACCACCCTGAAGGACTGGAGGCCCGATGGAGCAGGAAGCAAGGGAGATCTCAGAGGCTTTCTCAGTATCTCCAGCAGAGCAGGAGGTGTGTGTGGACTGGGGACAGGCATGGCATGATGGAAGGAGCTCTGACCAACCGAAATGTGCTGGGTCTAACACAGCAATGGAAGATCCCACCAAAAAGCAGGTGGTGGCACACAGCAGAAGGACTGCTCAAGCTCACGGAGGTCCATGGGCCAGGGCCAATGCGCCCAAGGCATCTCCTCCACCTAGGATCTCAGTTCACTTATGTCACTGTCTGTGTCATGACATGAGGGTTTAGTAGAGAATCAACATGCTGCGTCATCCCAAAGGTCCAGCTACCTGTTACCTGTCTCTGAATATGTCCAATAAAATACACTTGAGAACAGAGCCTAATGAAGGAAAAGGCAAGTGCATTTCTACCTGGTGTATGTCCCACCTATCACTGCTTAGGACTTACCTGCCTGAGCATTTTTGGTGCATCCTGGTACTAACAGGTCTTCTTGGACTTCCTCCACATACTTCTTTAACCACAGACTGACTTCACTCATACTTTCATCCATCAAACACATTGTGGCAAAGACAGTTACATTATTTAGTCGTAGTGTGAATGAAAAAAAAAAAAAATGAGTCTGCTTTATATTCGCTGCCAGATGATCCTGTTTACTAGCTGCTCATTTTCAGCTTGTGAGAAAGAGTGGACAGTCATTGCAGTTCCTCTTCCCACACCATTCATGCATGTATACATCTTTAGTAGATGCTCAATATCTCTTTTCCAGGCTGAATCGGTACATTCTACTTTACCTAACATGGTCTCAGCCATTCTGTTGCCTTTCTCTGGATCATTTCAAATCTGTGCCTGCCTTTCTGGAGCTGAGATCAGATCTGCACATGTGCAAGCATGCAGTGGGTTACAGAGCTGCACAAGCATGTTTTGTGTCCTCTTTGTCACTTCATCTTAATGACACCTAAGACTCTGAGACATCAATGAACACTGAGCTAGCATTTGCAGAGGACTCCCCAGAGTTGCTCCCAGATCTCTTTCCTGAGCAGTAATAGCCAGCTCAGAGTACACCCTTGTAAATGATTGTGCCTCACTTTGCAATTATTGACATTGCATTTCATCTGCCATTCTCTGCCTTAGTCACTAAGGATCATTAGATCTTTCTGCAGCTCCTTAATCACCTGTCATTTCTCCCTGCCGAGCTGGAAATGTCAGAGGCTGACAAACAGAATAACATCCTTCTTGCTGAGCGGTTTGGATTACACCTTACAGCTGAACTAAGGACCAAAGATGAGGTTGAAGGAGATTACTCATCCTAGGTAAAATAAACCGGGAAATCAGTAGTTCTAGAGAACAAATTTCCTAATTAACTTTAAGACTCCAAGCACCAAAAATTGTATTTATCAATCTTATGATTCAGATATTTATTTTTCTATATATGGGTCATTTGTCATATTCTTTAATTGCTATGTCTCTTGTTCTGTTGTACATCTTTAAGAATGTTAGCAGAAGAATATTAAATATAAAATTAATATATGTATGAGACTACTGCATTTACAGAAACTACGGGGTTTTACTGTTTTCTCTAAATTTTTGTAACATTCGGGAATGAAATGAGTTTCCTAGCATAAGGAGGTAAAGAACACTGAACATACTTAAAAGTGCTGTATAATAACCTGGAATATTAAAATGAATTGCTTAACTAATGAATAGGATAGATTAATATAGCAATACAACCCCTAATATGGAGAAAATATAAAAAAGCTCCGATAAGAAAAAGATCAAAGAAAGTTGTTATGTGCTGATGCCATCTCCTGGGTGTTGAGAGAAGGGTGTTATGGAAACAGCATGGGCAAATCCGTGAGCCCACGAGGAGCGAGGGAGCTGTCCTCCAGCCGATACAGGCCCACAGTGCGGGGAAGCTGAGCTCACACAGACACCTTCAGTTTGGAAGAGTCCCTGGGGTCAGCTTCTTCTCCATTTGAATGCAATCAGTGCAGGGGAACGAAAAGACTCGCTTCACTATTTGTATCCTATTTCATATTTTTTATTACAGAAAACTGAAAGGCTCCTTGCTCAGCCAAAATATATCATTAACCTATGTAATTCTAACTTTATCGAGTCATGTGATACTCCTGAATTAGTATACATATTGATTGTTTACGAGTTATCAAATGTACCTGATCTGAAAGATGCTTTCAAGGAAAAATAGAACTGAAAGGCCCTAGTGTTAAATTAGTTGAGCTAAAGGTCCCAATAAAAATACTTTTGTGTATTTCATTCTATTCTGTTCTGTTCTATTCTATTGTAGCATTGACTGTAAGCCATGTAAACTGGCTCACCTACTTTGTTAAGACTTTATCTTCATTGTCTGCCTGGCACTTAAGCAAGCTCAGAGCACTCAGCCTCTTTCTCTGCTCACACAAAGGACTCAGACACCAGCCCCTTTCTCAGTTGCCTTTTAAAGGCAGCCTGCTTTATATGCTCCACTGATGAAGTGATTTCATTAATGAGAAATGAGCCAAAACTTCAAAGCTCACGCTCATATAACCCCTTTGACCGGGATTTGGGGTCCATATAAACAACCCTTGAGATGCCAGGAGGGATGCTTCTTTCATCTCAAAAACAAAATATGATTCCACCACAAGTAACTGCCAGACCAGTTTCCAGCAGCAATATTTCAGCTTTGTGACTTTCTCAGCAAAACTGAAGAAATCAGTAGATTGCTGAATGAACCACGTGGGCAAGCCTGAACGTTTGCTGCAGCGTGTCAGCTTGGAGTATTCCCAGGGAGCGGGGCACAGCGGGGCTCCTCTGTTAGCAAAGCTGTGCTCTGTGAGCACCCGTGCTCTGGAGGGTCCTTATCACCCCAGCTCTCGCCTACCAGCTATACTCTATCTGTAATCCACCTGAGAGACACTACTTCAAAATAAAATACATTCACTACTTCATACTCTTGCTTACTCCATCCCATAGACATGAAATACCCTGCAGATGTTTGATGGTAAAAAATATGCAGACAAGAAAACTGTAAAGAATTTTAATGTGTAATTTTCTGGCTGAAAAGTTATTTTGCTTGAACTTCTGGATTTCATTTCCTATTTCCATGCTGCATTCTTGAAAGAGCATTATTTTCGACTTTGAACTCTCCCACTACTTGTCCTCTTTGTCTGTAGTGGGCTTTGGTTGTAGGACATAATATTTGGTTTGAAAGGTTTGTTTGGATATCCTGAAACGGTGCACTCCTGTGGTCTCCCAAGTTACATTATAATGTATAATTATAATGTATATATAATAATAAATATAATAATATTTATAATTTAAATAAATAAAATATTATTTATTATTTATAATTTAGTCCACTTTGGGGTCACTTTCTCCATTTTAGGTGGAAGGAGGGGAAGGTTAAATCACCCTTATTGATGAAACCTGAAAATGTTCCAGACTTCATCATTGTGCTGCTGCCTGAACTAAGCAAGATGGATAAAAATAATCTTTCACCAAAAAAACTGCACAAACATGTGGCAGGTTTCGTCTAGGGAAGGATCCAAGTAGGAACCAGTAAAGAAGAAAGTCAGAGGCAACAGCACAAACCCAACCTGGTGTAAGATGAGGAACTGCTGATTTGCACCATCTCTGGTTCAGGCCCATAATTATTTCTTTTACCCCAGTGAAAGCACTTGTGGGTTCCAGATACTGGTTCCCCAGTTCAGCAGTAGGGGGGTGAATGTGTTTTGAGGCCCAGCATATTCCTCTGTGAGTCCCGTTGTACTGGGGGAATAGACCTGGGAGGGGCTTGGTTTGGGGGCTTAGGAGTCTTTTTGCTAGCATATGTTTCATTTTGTTTCTCTGCACATACTAATCCCGAAAATCAGGAATTCTGCCTCCAGCCTCCTGTTTTTGCTGCTCTGGGGGGGGGAATCTGATAGTGCTTTTCCTCCGTTTCATGGGTGTCTGCCTGCATTTGAAACAGTTTATTGAACTAAGTTTTCTGCTCTTCCTGGGAGGTTCCCTTATCCATCTACAAGCTAGGAAAGAATTTTTCCCTCTTTGGAAGGGGAAGGTGAGAGCAGGCAGTGTGGCCCCAGATGCGTGTGCCCAGGAGGCTGCAGTTTCTGGCTGCCCTGTGCAGATCCATGCACATCAGCTGGGTGGTGGGAATTGCCCAGGGCCCATCTGTGGCTAAGCCCAAGTGGGAGCTGTGGGCACAAGTACAATACTTCTGGGTGACCCTTCACAGTAAGGTGTAATTTGAACATAGAATTATCTTCATTTTATGGAGAGCAGAGCGGGGTCTCAGTAGTTTGAGGCCGAGTGTCTGGACCAGGACATCACAACAGACTGGGGTGGCAAGGCAGTTGATGAGCCTGCAGTACTTTTGTTAGCCAGTGTTGCTGTGAGCCCATGAAGCCTGCTTTCAGGTTGCTGCCCCGGGCATAATTTATGCAGGAGTTGAGGTCTTTTAAGCAATTTCCCACGCTTTTTTTTTTTTTTTTTTCCCAAGGTCTTTTTTGTGACAACCCTGACACAGAACACAGGAATACCTCAATTAGGGATGTGTCAGGCTTTAAACACGCAAACATACGCTTGTGTGTCTCTGCAAATAGCCTAAGCATTTCAAACGGAAAGTGCAGAGTCAACCAAGGGGGGCCTGGATGGGACCTCATGGTGCAGAGTCAGACTTGATGGTCGCAAAGGTCACCCAGCCTTGGGCCTGTGCATAGTGACAGCAACGCAGTGATCTGGGATGGGGACAAGGCTGAGCTTTGCAATTCTTTCTGCTCTCCCAGAGGAGATCCGGCTCTGTAGAACACTTGACGTCCCTCCAGAAGGTCCCAAATGATGAGAGCAGAGCCCTGGGCATGTGACTCATGCACGCAGGCTGGCCCTCATGCCTCCAGCTTGCCTGCAGCAGTGGCAGCCAGCAGCTACTCAGGAGCATGGTTAGAAGACATCTGACAAAAAAAAAAAAAAAAAAAAAAAACAAAGACAAAGTTTGAGATCTTTTGTCTATTGTTCTTGGGCCACTCCAAGCTTAGCTGAATGCTTGTGGAGGGGAAGCACCAGACTGAGAAAAGTCTGCAGTTAATTAACTGCTGGGGGGGTGATTGACAGCTTGACCATTCGGCTCCTCAGCTGCTTTCAGGGGTTTGGGTTGAACGCAAAAGACCTATTATGTCTTTCCTGATTATCCTTTGGTAAGAAGGGGATGTGGTGGCTGGTTTCCATCCTGCTGTAGAAGCACCAGGGTGACTCTTGCCTCCAAACACTCCCACTGTCAGGGCACATGTCCTCGGGTGGCTCATGCCTCCTGTGCCCCTGTCACCATAGGGCTCACCTGGATCCATCCAGGACAAGGCAAGGTGCCCCTAGAATTCGTTCCTATGCACCAAATCCCTTTCACCAAGCACGTAGCGACTGTCACTGCGGTCCCAGTCCTGCAGCTGTGAGTTTAATTAGCCAACGCCTCCTTGGCACATCCTCCCCACCAGACCCCACTCAACCGGTAAACTGCAGGTCTGACCATGAACTTGCTCCGGTTTTGATACGGACAGATCCCACTGGCTTCAGCAGTCAGCTCCTGCTTCCTTTCCAGTTCACTGAGCTCAGAATCAAACTTTGGTGCTTTTTCCATTCAAATCCATGGTGTGATAGATTTCCTCAAGGATGGCAGAATTCTACTGAAATAACACACTTCCCTGCATTTTGGAACAGAAGTTTGGGGTCATTATTTTTTTTTTCAGTCCACTGGGAGTACACAACACAGAATCTGAAGTCCAGAGTTTCATAACAAACATGCAAGGAAATGTGTAATTATTGTCTAGAGAATTACATGATTATATTACAAAATGGAGATCTCCTTGTCATTAGCAAATCTCTCCATAGGCACTTTTTTACTGGGAAGCTTTGAAACTATTAGCATAATAAGCTGTTCCTCAAATCCTGATTGCTAATTAAAGCCATATATTATTGTCAGCTCCCCTATTGGTATGTGAGCTTGGTTTTACCTCATTATAGTATAATAAATGCTTCTTTTTTTCTGAGTCTTTTCTTTTGTTTCCTTTCTTCTTCCTTTTTCTTGCAAAAACAAAGTTGCAGAAAACTTGCCACTACATAAAATTGGACTGTTTTTTTCCTTCCCTTATGGAGAACTATACAGTTTATTCTGCATATTTTTCATGTCTTTTCCACAAATAAAGGAAGCCCAATGGCTGTATTGACTGCTCCCAAAAACATCACACAGCTTTGCAGCTAATTAAAAGTCAGTCTCTGTGCAATTGTGATGGAATAGGGTACACACAACCAAAGTGAACAGCAACATACTCAAAGATTTTTTCTTTGAAACCCAACCCCAGAACTATTCCGTGCAAACACTAAATGTGGAAGTTAGTTCAAAAAAGCAAGGAAATAATGGTTGTTCTTCTCAGCACAGAGCCTATTTAAATATCTTGAGAGTCCCAGAAGGGTTAAATGACCCAAAATTACAAAGACAAAAGAAGATCTAAGATGTCAGACTACAACTCAAGTGGGACAGGCTTAGAGCGGAGCAGCAGCTTCCCGCAGTGGTGTTACAGCCCAGTAAATGTCGCTGGAAGCAATCATGAGATTTGCAATCAGTGGAAGGAGAAAAGGCACCAAGAAACTGTGAAGTGATAGAGAGCATAGTAAATGCATACGGGACAGGCTGGGAGTAGTCTCCCTGCCCTACAAAGAAAGATGTATGCCTGCCCTGCATATCTGTACCAGAAGATGCTCCCCTGATAGCTACAGGGGGTCATTCAACAACAGCCTTGAGCTTCCTGGAGAGAGAATCAACCCTCTATAGGGAAGCATGTTATATTGGGATACAAATTTAACAGAAAAGTAAATCTTTGCAAAAGAGTTTAAGCCTCATTCCCTGCTCACTGTCTCCTGTGAGACAAGTGAGTTACAAAAGAGTAATAAAAATGCCAAAGAGTAGAGAATCAGCCTCTCTGTTCCTAACAGCAATGTGCCTGTCATGTTTTGGATGCCCTGGGGCTCACTCACTGGCGTTTTTGGCGTGCTCCTACATCTGCTCACCAAGCAAGAGAACTTCTTCAGACTGTTTTAGGAGTCCCGAGAGAAACTGCATCTCTGCACCACTGTTACCATACTGGTACAACCCAGCTATTCCCTGGCTCCATTCTTGAGGAGTCCCATCATCTTCTTTGGAGACTTTGTTCCTCAGAGATCATTGCAGCTTGTGACTTAGGAGTATTTTCTGAAATACAGTGAGAAATCCACAAGGTCATCCTTGATTTTTATTTACATGAGCTCTTCCAGTGGTGGCTTTAACTGGAGAGAGATGAAGCTGGGAAGCTTCTTTAGGGCCACACAGGAAGAAGAAAGCTCTTCTCTTGTACCATGTCTGTTGTCATCAGACCCCCAGCTATAAGCAGGTGGAAAAAAATGTGTCATTTACAGAAAATGACACAATTTAACTCCAGAACAACCAATACTCAATGAAATTTGTAATCTCAGAAATTCGGATTTGTGTGGTTTGAATGAAGACATTTTTGTTCCTCTGTTATTATATTAAATAATTCCATCTGGTACAGCAAATGAGAAGCTTGTTAGGATCCCTTCTCAAAATACCAAACTGGAAGCCCCCTCCCAGGGGTGATGCCTTATGGAGGGAGAGGGATTGCTTCTTATAACTTGAAAATCCAGTACAAAATAAGCCCCTAACAAAATGAAACACATCAGATTTTAACTCATTTTGAAATCCCAGGTAAATGTCAATTTGAAAATAAAATACCGACACACATTACATTTTATGCAGGAGGGAATAGCAATGCTTCTTGAGGGGCCTAGGAGGGTTATGCATAAAGGAGAGAATGAAAATTAATTGAAACTGTTCCCAACCTGGGGGCCTACTCAGAAAGACTCCATTCATCAGCAAAGAAATAGAGAGACTCTTTGAAGTAATCCCTAAAGATTAAGTGCTCAAGAGGAAGAGTATAGATGCCATATGAAAACTTATTTGACCTGAGGAAGGGAAATTCCACAGAAGAAGGCTGGTCAGCCATGGAGTCCTAGCTGCTGGCCAGGGTCAACCCACCACTCCTGCCATCTCCAAGGCTTTTGGTATGATACCCTCATGGACACACCTGTGATCCCCACTCCATCGTTTTCAAAGCCACTTTGAGCAGTATCTTGTAACACACCCTGGTGTGCTGAGCCTCGGGTTCTGCGCCTCTGCTACCCCTCATGTCAAGAGGCTCTTTCCAGCTGGCACCAAATGTGTTCCATGAGCGTTGCTCCTCTTCTCCCTTCACCTGCAAGACAACGTTTCTGGTGCTTTATGCTCCTTCCTGGAGATGGCCAATATTATATGTGCAATTCATCTGTCTTAACTTACATGCTGGAAGTTAGGCAGCTTGGCCCCAGAAGGCATATGTCAGACTTGGGCACAAGGCTTTGAGCTGGTTGTGTCTGGATGAATACAGCATGGGCGATGCAAGGGATGTGTCCTTTAACAACATTGACAGAATCTCAGGGGCCACATCCAAATGTTTAAATATCTGAATGTTGAGTAACTTCTGTCCTGATGAGAGGCCACTCTCACCAGCTACCTGCTGATGACGTCCAGCTGCTGCCACTGGAGCAGCAGTTTCAGCCCTGTGTTTTCCCTCTTCCTGGGTCTCGCTTTCCTTCATGAAATGCAGCTCAGTTTCCACAGAAAGGAACATCCCAACCGAAACAGCCAGGATTTGGGAGTGTCCCCTTGGTCATTGGGAATCAATCTCCCATGACAAAGAAGGAATCAGAACTGTGATCTTTCCCATCCTGGCATTAAATACTCATCCCATTCACAGCAGTGTTCCTCAGGCATTAATACCACTTTATCTGAAAGCCACGGTCCCACTTCACTGATTGATGGAAGCTCCTTGGTTTGGTGCTCAACAAGGATTTCAGGCCATGAATCCCGCTCTTCTTGCTGCTTTGAACAAGGTACCTAAACCCGGGAGGATGTTCAAGACAAACCTCCATTCCAGGATCTCCCATTAGGCAGATCAAGGTTGTCCCCACCCAGGACACCCTCTGTCCCACCCCCAGTTTGAGATACCAGTCTCCCTTGCAGGGGACTGGCACCTCCGGAGTACCAATTCCTCTCCAGTGGGCTAAAAATGATGCTCAGCTGCATAACATTGCAAATTTAACCTTGGCCTATTACAAGTGTACAGCTGGTGCTGCTGCACCCCAGAACAAAGTAGGGACCACAGCAGTGCCATGCCATGCCAGGGGGCTATCAGGCTGCATACATTCCCAAGTCTGGGAGGTGCCCAGCAGTGCAGGGACAAACACAGGAATTCTGTGTACACCTTAAAACAAAGGTTGAAAATTCCCCCTTTGAGAAATGCCAACAATGCTATGTGTTTTTATTTCAATTCCTCACCTCATCAAATTAAATTAATTAAAAAACATTAACTGGAGTTATAAATCTTTAAGTAATTATTACCTCAATAATAACGAATTGATTAACGGTTGTGTTAAGAATTATAATAATAATTACTAAAATTTATACTGTCCAGTTATTGCTAATACTTATTAAAAGCCTGCTAATAGGTAGAACAGAAGCATTGAGCCTTCCCTCTGCGAGTCAGGAAAGTGATACAAAAGGCAAAGTTGTTGGAAACTGTGGGACTGGCTCCAGGTGGGTGCTCTTCACTCCAAGCCTCTCCTGACCTCGGTGCTGCAGGCAGCGGTGGGGAGCGCACTGCGAGGGCCGAGGTATCTGTGACACAAGGGAGCAAAGACCTTACTACTTGGGCATTAGAAAGATACTCTCTGGGTGCACTCCATATCCTCGGGGTTTTTGCAAATTTCTTCTGTTAAGTTTTGTTTCACAGGAGGGTTCAGTTGACCTTGGAAGTAGGCTAGTAAAATGCAGAGGAAATCTTTCAGGCATGTTCATAATTTGTCCAGATGTCAAGACCTCCCAGTTTAGGCTGTTTGGCAAGGGATGGATTTTGCTGAAGGTTTTAAGGAAACAAGAAATGCACTAGTTTTGTTTCTTTAGCAAAGAGTTACAAACAGATTGCCCCAAAGGCAGAGGAACCACAGAAGCTTGCAGTCCCGGGGGCTCATGCACTTTGTCTCCTGTTCCCACCAAGGTCCCCCTTGGACGTCTCCTCTCTACTGAAGGCAGCAGAACCACGGCTCACCTGGAACGGTTCCTCAAGGCTGATGTGCCTTGGGGCAAACTGTAGGGTGGCTCTTCTCGCGCACATTGAAGATGGTGCACTTCTTTGGGAATCTGCTTCTTCTTAAACAGAGGAGCTTTAAACCAGGCAGGTTTTTGAGGGGGAGTGTCCCCAGGCTGCCTTCTAAAGCCGTCCTTCTGCATAACCCAAATCAGACCCTCACCACGAAACTGCTGCCTGGGTTTTAGTCCTTCCTCTACCACTGCCTTGTTCAGTCTTACATCACAAACAAGACCGTGCTAACCAGGTGTAAATCGACATCTCACTGCTGCTTTCACCCCCTTCCCATACTGCTCTAAACCACTGCACCTCAGGCATCTGGTGAAAATTAGACTATAACTCTTTAAGTGGACTTCTGCTGAAGACCCAGAAACCAGGCAACTTTTTAAGGCAATTAGCTCAAAACTGGGTAGTTAAGCATGTCTAAAATGAAAGGACTCCTCATATGATCATTTTAAACTTAATATTTAATAACATTCCTAAAAATACCCGAATGGGTACTGTGATACAGCATCATGGTGCAAGCCCCATGAGAGGTAGATTACAGAGCCTCCAAAAGGCTGTTAGAGGGAAGTCCAAGGAGCCACTGTTTATTTTCTAACAAATTGCAGATGTCCCCTCAGGGACAGTATTTCTAACAGCCAGCTCAGGTGTCCGAGTCACCCCCTTGCTGCAGTCAGTCTTAGCACACAGGAGGCCTTTTCTTTACCTCATTTGCCCACGTTAGAAAAGCTGTATTAAAAATACACATGGCACAGTTCAAATAATGTTAAAAACATGGTATTCGTACCACTGGTGTTGTAAAATATCAGCCAGTTTTCCCTTCCTCTCTGGATATTCCCTAGGCGTGGCAGGTAGAAAGGAAAAGGCTGCGTCCAGCTGGCCCAGTCGATCCTTTATGGTCTCAGCTTCTGTTTGTGGATGAAGTAACTCTTTCACCTGTCTTGATTCCTGTGCTTGCTGAGCAGGCTGAGATCTTCACCCTGTGCAGGAGGAGATGGAAAGCAGGCGCTGCAATGTGAACTTCAACAATTGCCGCTGAAAGGCCAGATGCTGAGCACACTGCAGAGGGTCAAATAAAACTCCAGCTGCCTTGTAGCAAAAAGAAAAGAGCACATTTACCCACCTTGAAAGAAAAATGAAGCCCTGTTGGCATTATAGAGCTATCATTTTTCTTGTAATGCAATATCTTACAGAGTCATGCTACCTTCATTAGCCTTTCCTATTTTATCAGTGTATGTGTGTTACTAAAGGGAAAACTGAGCCCTGGGAAAGGCCACAGAAGAGCCGTTTCTGCCTGTCTCTCTAACAGCAGAGAATCCAGCAGCACACACAGTGCAGCCCTTTTCCCACTGATTTTGTTCGAGTTCACTCTAACACATCAGACCTGTGCCAGTGCTGGTTTTCCCTGGGATTTTTGCCTCCACGTTTTAGCATTCCTTCCAGGTAGGTGAGGAGGTGGCCGGTCTGCCTGCTGCAGCAATGCCCAGCATCTGCATCAGGCAGAGATTTATGCTTTTTTCTAGATTGCCAAGTAACTATCCTGCGACCTAATGTGATGATGTCCTACCAGATGGTCACAGCTGAGATCCCTACTGGAACTAGACCCAAAGAAATGGGAGGTGTTTCTGACTTGTGGAAGCCTTTGAGAAATGAGCCTGGTTTACCTGCATTCTCTCCTTTCTCCCTGAGAACTCTGTAAAGAAGAAGACTGTAAAGATTTGGGGCAACTCTCCATCTGGCTTGCTGTAGACACATCACCAGAGCCGAGTCCTCCACCCTTCTTTGCAGAAGCCCGTGTCTCTGCCACCATACCATCGCTGCCTATTTTCAGATGTTGTCCTCAGGCTGAAGAGATTCCCTGATGTGGGATCATAGGGCAAATCCTGTCCTTTCTGGTGGCACTGGGGAATCCACACTGCTGCAAACCTTTCTGCTCACTGGAGAAGAGAGGAAAGATGAGGACAACTTACAATAAAAGTAGGAGAAAGAACTGAATGAGTAAGTGACAGAAGAATCTAAACCTCTGCTTCTTCCCAGGGTGATATCAGCAGGACATGCCAACCATAAGGTCCACCCTAAATGGAAGTTTCCTACAGGGCTTCATGGACCACAGTGTCTAGGTCATCAAAAGGAGAGAGAAGTGGTCATCTGAGGTCATCTGGAGGGTCTTCAGGAGTAGCACAGACTTCACGAATAAACAATGGTTATGAGCATTCATATTGATCTCCTAAAGCAACCCCATTCATTTTGGGCTCCAAAAGACAGTTAATCTTAGTTAAGAATAAATACACCCAATTATTGGAAAGAAAAAAATAGCAGTGTATTTATTGTGAGGAAATCGAAAGTAATTACTCTGGGAAAAGTTATGTTGAGGCCTGGAAGTGCAGTGCATTAGCTGTCATGATTTTTAAAGCAGTCGGCAAAGACAGTTCCAGCATGTCCATCCTTTTGACCCAGGAAAGGCTGAAGGAGTGGTCTGGGGCAGACAGCACTGCTTAGCAAGTGATTAGCTGATTAACAAACTCCCTCTGTCTGGAGGAGGCCATAGGGACCCTGTCCCACTGGTTCACTTGCCATGGCAGCTCTCGGAGGCACCTGCACCACTTGGGCAGAGGAAAACCTTGCAACCTCTGGGCCACTAAAGTGGGGAACTGGACAGTGGTGGGGTCTCCTAGTTCTTTGGTTTTAGGGCTCTTTGGTATGAGCAATTTCCCTTAAAATGACCCTTGGTTCAAACCAGGATAAAGGAAAATTGAATAGGAATATTTTTGATCACCAAATTCAAAATAGAGGGCACAATTCTGCTAAGATTATGAAGAAACAGAAGGCCATGGGTAGCTGGACTGAAGCGAGTTTATATTTATCTCGCACCTAATGAGCCAATCCCTTGCTGCACGTGGGTGCACACAAGAGCAACGTACTCACTACATGTCCTAGTCGGAGCGTGGCTGGACAGCTACGTCCCATCTGTCCTCACAGAAGGCATTCTACACCAGAGACTCTTTCATTTAATACAGCAGGCCCATCCTGGAGATGTACCCAAACTGGACCTTCTGACACTCCCACCATCCCTCCCTCTGGACCCCCACCACCCCAGTAAGCAGTAAGGAAGATTTGCCTTTCCTGTGACTACAACATTGTCCGCTCTCGCTGGCTTTGAACGTGCCCACGTCCCCTGAGCCTGAGCTGCTGCTGCTCTTATTTGCTCTGAAAAGAGTTGGTTAAGACTACTCCCATATTTTAGTGAGGTCTCAGCAAACTGGCAAAGAAAAACACTCTTTCCAGTGGTTGTGGCAAGATTTAAGCTGCTTTAAAATGCTTGCAACCACTTGAAACTGTTAGGAAATGGTAATGCTGATGTTCTAGCACCCATCTGCCATGCAGTGAGGGCCTTCAGGAGCTTCTGCTACCACCAAGGCAAACAACGCTTTCCCAGCACAGGTTGTGGTTTACAACTGTGTTGTCACCCTGTGGTGGAGTCCAGATTTGTTTCTAAGAGAGACTGTGAACAGGGTTGTATGGTGAGCTGTGACAGTCCCAAAAGCACAGCAGGTGAGTCTGTATGTGATCCTCTCTGTCTGCCACCAAGCTCAAGGTACCCACGAGGCCCCACTCTGCTCCTGGACAGTGTTTTCCTGGCTGATTCCCATGGCTGCCTGGGGACCAAGTAAGCCATCATTCTATGGACAGATTCATAAAAATAGCTGAGAAACATTCTCAGCATGATTCCTCTGATCAGTTGTCTTGTGCAAGTCATTCACAAAAAAATGTATTCTCCTTTCTCTTTAGGCCACAGGATAACACTTGTAAGATAAAGCTTTTCAATGTACCCATCAATCTCTCAGGATAACATTTGCAAATTAGGATTTCACTCTTTGACCTCCTCTAGGTTTTCTCAAATTTCTGCTTCAGAATTGAATTTACAAATAATTACCAGAGGGACTGCCTTCAGTCCTCACCCACTGTGCCAGTCAGCATGTAGCACATGAAGTAAAAGAAACCCCACAGATAAAAGACCAGGAGGACGACCATGATCATCTATAAATGCTCTTCCAGGGTATTATCTGCGCTTGTTCCTCCTCAAGTCGCGGTGAATCCAAACCAGCCTGTGATAAGTTCTTGTGGTGATGATCACCCCATCTCAGCTCTTTCTCTTCAATAATCAGTCCTTGTGTGAGGCACCTCCACAATGATCCACCTCCCTGCTGTGCAGCCTGTAAGGATGACGGTGGGGAACCTGTGTGCCACCTGTCAGCCTCTTTACTGAACTATTTCATTGTTTTCCATTAAATGGTGGTAATTATCCTGTCTATGAGCTTTAATCAATGGGATATGGACAGCGGCCACCTTTGCTTGCTTCCCCTTCAGGCATGTGGAATTGCTATCCCACACCCCTGCCAGCAAGAGGTGGGTGCTGTTGCCCTCAGCTCTAGTTTCCTTTGTCAGTGAGAGTAATGATTGCTGATGGGCTCTGTCCCACCACCAGTGTGCCAGGCATGCCAGGAGGCTGGATCCCCCCAGGGAGCTCTGCAGACCTTTGGGGTCTTCCCAACTGGTCCTCACCCCTCTGTGGATCTAGGCAGGGAAAATATTTCACCCACAGCACTTCTGCACCAAGGAGATGTTCGGAGTCCTGGAGAGCTCTGCAGCCCAGAGCCCATCAAGCAAACGGATTTTACAGTGTCTGCAGCACTTCGTTGTATCGCAAGATAGAAACATCTACCTATCTGTGATCCCAACTACTTATTCTGGTGGACCTCTCTTGTGTTTCTCCTGCAGGACAGTATCATACGTTACCAAGTCAAGTACTGTCCAGAAGAGTCCTGCATCAGCACGGTGTTATTTGTCCCATCAAAAAAAAAAAAAAANTCAAAACCAAATTTCTATAAAACAGAGTCCACCATCAATTATTATTAGTCCTCCCTTAACTCTGCATTACTCAGCTCCCCTGTTGCTTGTTGTGGCTTTCCCCATGGCTGGAGTTGGCTGTATCAGTCATTCAGGCTTTCTCCCTGCTCTCGGGAGCTTCCCCCTTGCTTTCACTTTACTGGAAACCTCCACTAGCATTTCAGAGAATTCCTTGGCCCAATCTTGTTAAAGCCTTTGATGCAATTATCTGGATATGCCAATTTTTAAAATAACTGCATTTGTCTGTTGCTGTTAAACAACTTTTAACTACTGCTGGGATAGAATACAATCTCTCTTCAGACAGTGATCATCATCTGGTGTTTTCAAACCACACTGAGAGAAATGCCACCTGTCCCCAGGGTCGTGGTGCGGGTATCGCTGTCACCCCACCACAGACGATGCTGCAGGGGGACAGCCCCTCACCTGTGTTCGGCGAGGGGCTGTCCCATGGTGTCTGACCAGCGTCATCTCCCATCCTCACAGCCCGGTGTTTGAAAGCCATATCCTAGCATTTATACCAGCATTTGTACCTAAGGGCTTCTTGAGGTTTAAAAGCATTTGATGCGTAGGGAGGGCCTTGGAGCAGAAGGCTCTGTGAGTGCCTTTGGAAAGGCAATTCTCAGCCAGTGTTCCTGCTATTAAAGGAGTGCAGTAATGTTAAAGGTTTGTGTCTCTGATGAATGCACCAGCCGAACACTACAAAGTTTCACTCATGTTGAGAAAAAAGCAGGTGCTTTTGTGGACACAACACCGTCCTGCTTCAAGGATGCTGCCAGGTTACCCCCAGGTTGGGAAGCGCAGCAAGAGAAATCATTTCAGACCAGCTCACAGAACAAAACAGCTCCACTGTGCCTCACCGGGCATTTATTCACAGCTCACATTGCAGGCTAAAATGAGCACAACAACAGCAGACACAAAATGATAAGGCAGCTACAGCCAGAGTTAAGTCATACTGCTATTACAGATCTGATTTAGAGCAATGCCAACGGAAAGTGGGAATTGTGCCTGGCTCTGTGCTTTGCACAGGCACTGCAGGTAGAGCAATATTCTCTCAGATAGCTCATATCACACAAGTCTTGAGCAAGAGGAACACAAAACCAGGAACAATTCAGGTTGGAGGGGAGCTCAGGAGGTCTCTCAACCTGGTGCTTCAAGCAGGGGGAACACTGAATTCAGACTAGGTTAATATAGGTTTTGTAATTCCTGTGCCTAATAATACAGCTTTGAGGGTACCAGTGTGCTGAAACATCAGCTTCTGCATACAGTGATCAGTTAATACAGCGGAAAATCCCTTTCAGGAAGACCCCATAGGAATGATCTTTCCATGAGACAGACAGAGTTGGAACAGCAGCTATGATCAGCATTTAGGAACGGTGCAAAACCAGGGTAAAGTGATAAACGAGTAAACCACCATGCTTGGTGCAAGGAGCTATTCCACTGCAAAGACGCATTCATAAAGCATGAAGGATGGCATCTCTGTGTGACGTTAGTGTCATTGGTGAGACAGTTAGTTACAGAAATATGTCTGGGAAATGCAATATCTACATAAGGCTTCAGTGAATAAAAGTGTAGATAGAGGCTGTAATATCAATTTTCTTTGGATTAGATTTTAAAGCTGTATTCTCCCCCTGGTTAGACAATGTGATCACCTCAATCGTCATGCTGAGATAAACATATCTGAGTGTATCATTAATGTAAGTTCATGCATTTACATCATGTGTGGCAGGAGCTGGCCATGCCCCTTGGAAGCACCAACACGCTGTTGTAATAGCACACAGTGCCAATGTTCTCCTTAGTCATGAGGGATCTTGGAGCACTGAATTAAAACTGCCTGCCAGCTCAGCAGTTCTAACTGAATGCATACACTTGCAACTCCTTAAGCTGCGTCACTTATTGAGCATAGATTATTTTTAGTGAGTTGCCTGAAGAATGAACTTGGGCTGCTTGCATGCAGGAGAATTGCATCCTTCTTGAATGCTGTGCCTGCCATGCGCAGCCTCCGAACGAAATCAGGGTGCTGGCCACATCACAACACTTCCTGCTGTAACAATATCTAGGAANGATGAAATCAGGGTGCTGGCCACATCGCTGCTGGGTGCAAAGCTCACCAACACCTCCTGCTGTAACAATATCTAGGAAACAACTGGCTGTATGGATGAGTTCATCCACCAAATCAAAATTCAAAGCAATTGGCACCCCTACTATAAACATTCTGCTTCCTGCTTCTTTCAGTACAAAGGCAAGATCTGTTAGAGGATGATGTCTTTGCAGAAACAGCTTCTGAGTAGGTCTTGCTAACTGTGGTGGTAGGGGCAGAGCTACCCTTCAGATCAACCTCATGGAGCTCAGCAGCTCCATGGGGATTGACCCCTGTGCATTTCCACATACTGAAGCAGTATTTTTGCAAAGGCAGCATTTATTGTATGTTTCCATATGCTACAGGTGTATGCATCAGCACTCAATTCTGGGACCCAGGGTCTTCTGGAGAATGCTATTGTAATAGAAAGCATTCCTGGAGCCCCAGAAAATAACTTGCAGGCTGTACTAAAGTGTGTTAGAACAGTAGATTTGGGGTTCAACATGACCAGGTTGTATTTTCCTCAATGTAAACACCACCAGTAGGACAAAAAATTCACACCTGTCAATGCATTTCTTCTTAGTTTAGAATTTTCCTATGGGAGAGATCTGTCAGTCCTCACTGCGTTGACCACAGGCCACCAGAGAAGCAAATCAGAGTCATCCCCTGGGTGAGGGGGAGAGTGCAGGGACCGAGGAGGAACCAGCAGAGCTCCTAGAAGTTCACAGAAATGAACCTGGAACTTGAACACAGGCACGAATGACAATAGGTAGCAGAGCTGGGGCTGTGTCTAGAAACAAATAGAAGATAGCGAGTGATTCTCACTGGCTGTAAATCACCTTGGGGATTATTGTGGAGAAAACAGCCGAAACAGAGCACTGTAAATGTGAGTAATGCACAACCAGAGGAAATGATGTCGCTGGCAGAGCTCCACTTGACTGCCTGCTCGTAGTTGCCCAGCTCAGGTTGAAATGGCACTCAGCGTTTTGGCGCTGTCACCAGTGGAGAGTGATGTGGGGAGAGGGCCATGAGGAAGAAATGAGAGGATCTGCCTTGTCTTGCTCCCTCCTTGAGGAAACATGGAGGGGCTAATGCTCACCTGCCAGCAAGGGGTCACTAGCCCAAATGAGCACCAGCCCAAGTGACCACCAGCCCAAGGGGTCACCGCCGTATCTCCCCCTTGCACCTGCACACAAGATCAGCTGTCTACACTACTATTTTTTAAGCACACAATATTATTCTTATATTTAAGCATACAGTTACTAATTACGTAATGGGAAGTGGTGAAAATGTTAGATTAAAATTAGACATAGCACAGGAGAATATGAACCACATGGACCAGATTAGCTCATATTTATTACTGATTTCTATGTTTACACAGTCTTTCCCCAACAGTTCTTGCAATTCCTTTACCCTCATCTTACTCTGCTTGTTCCTTTGCTTTTAGCCCAGCAAGCAGTATATCACAGAAAAGTTTCTTTACTTCAGTTCTTAGCAGCCAAGGAAACAAAACCACCATAGAAATGACAGTAAAATAGGATAGTATCCTTTTTTAAAATAGACCTGGATGCTAAGGGAGAAAGATTTTGAAGTATGGCCCTGAAGTCAGGCTGGAAAGCTGTGGTGGAGCAGGAGGAGAGCCAAGGACCCTCAGACCTTTGTCAGCGTGTCCTCTCTCTTTTGCCCATCATTAAAGTAGACACTTTACATCCCTCTGCCAGTCTCACTGCTGTGCTGGAGGAAAAAAAGATGTTCAAAAAATCCACAGCGCTGTCAGGAAGCTGCCCAATACCAGCCAGCTCTTCTCTAAGGACCAGGGACCCTTCAATCCAGAACCATCTGGGACTTTCACACCTAAGTTGTGGCTGCTGCAGATCAGCTTTCCCTCAGGGCAGACCCACAGCCCGCAGCCCTTTCTTGGGTGGGCCACCTATGCACATTCACTGAGAAGCTGGGCAGATGCACAGGGAGATGATTTTGGTCCTTCAGATGTGTCAGTGCGGCCATTTGCTCCCTGCCAATGTCTCTCCTGCCACCAGGGAATGAGGCCAGCACCCTGCCTTGTGGATGTGAAACTGAACGCAGCTGTTCAAAACTGCTTAATGGCTTCTTAAGTGATAAAGTGCAATCCTGTCTGTTTGTACAAACACACATGGCTCCTCCACATTTTCAGCAAGAAGAAATTACTCTCCAGTCTGCTAGCCGAGACTTGATAAATCAGATTAACCTGTCCCAGCGATGATGGATTGGTCCTCCCGTTGTTGCACAGTGCTCCAGAGCAAGACAGGAATGTAGATGTCCCCAGACCACTGTGATGAGGAGCCACCTGCCCGTGCCCTGGCCCAGGAAAGCCACAGTCCTGCTTTGTGGAGAGGCTGAAATGGGTTGGAGGGCATGTCCACCACCACCACTGCTGGCAGAGCTGGTAAACCAACCAGTAGGGCAGCCCAACAGATGGAAAAGGCGCAGCTGAAGCCACTCCAGCAGAATTGAATGCCTCACCCTTGGCTGGGCTTTAAACCATGATATGAAGCCTGAGAGAGCAGTGGGATGACCGAGTGGGAGTTCGAAGAAAGGGAGAGCCTTTCCCGGGTTTTGCTGGAGTCCTCTCTCCAGGGGTGCTGTGGCATCCCTGCTGCATGAGTCTCGCCACTGGAAGAACAACAGCAGCAGAATTTTGACTTGCAATTACTTCCAGGCATCCACCATCCCTGACCTGCTCTGCCAATTTGCCATGATGTGATTTCATGCAATGCTCAAACGTAGTGGTCAAAGCCTGGAGACATCTGAAGGACTCCGGCTTGTACAGGCCTGTCCTCGGAGGCAGCTGCAGGACTAGCTTGGAGCTAGATGACCTTTAAGCTCCCTTCCAGCCCAAACCATTCTGTGATTCTATCATGGTCACAAATTTCTCTTGGATTCTGCCAAGGAGAAGAGATGTGTTACCAAAATCAGTCAAGTTACTAATCTCACTGTGTTATAGCTCATCGTGCGAGCCATAACAACTGACAGCATGCACACCCGGCCGTGAAGCTGAAGCACACGTAGCAATGTGGTTAGCTCCAACTACTGTAAAGTTTGTGGGCTTTATCTCTCCCAAAGCACCTATATGGGCTTTTGACAAATAAAGCTGGCTCACTGTGCATCACTAGAACACGAAAATCAAATGCTCGGTGTGCACATTTTTTGGAAGAAAAATGGGTGTGTGTAAATTATACTGTCTTTCAAATGCCACTCTCCTCCTTTCGCTGTGTCTGCCCAGCTCTGTGTCTCAGGAAGGCTGGCACCAGAGAAAAAAAGAGATTAACTTGTTTTCAGCTACCCAGTAATAGTTCTTCTGCTAATTAAAGCAAATCAGCAGATTTAATGTACGCATCTCAGCAGCTGGTTGCCTTTCTAATATTACTGGGCATTAATCATCAGAGAATGATTTTTAAATAAGTTAGCAGTGAGCAACTGCAGAACTGAAGTGGTATAAGCATCTCCCTTAGTAAGGCTGAACTATCTGTTCAAAAGAAAAATACGTGTCACCCACCCTTGTGCTGCTTTGATACCAAGCATACACGTTAAAAAGCCAGGAGAACTGGGAGCTGGATCTGCCCTTGCACGGTATTTACTCTCCATGGCAGTCACGGGCTTAAAACATTTTAGTAACTCTCCCTTCTTTACTGTAACTGCATCTTCAGTAAACTTTAGCAATTAATATTGAAGACAATCAATACCGCAGTCAATGCAGTTTTTTTCAGGTACCAGTAATACGTATTGTGCTGGTAGCGTGGAGCTTATTGATACCACAGTACATCATCCAACCCCCCCGATGGTCTGTGAAACAAGTAGCCCTTTCCTGAAAAGCATTTAAATGTAAGATGTGGGATTAGATTTGCCTGCCATTAGTTTAAGGCTTTACCTTGGTGGAAAGCAAATGTTTTCTCACCATACAGGACTGTATTCCAGATACAAAGGAAAACCCAAATGGATTTCACCAGCACGTAGGAAATTAAAGAGTTTAAGTCACTGCACTGTGCTTTCTGAAACCACGCAGCTTTAACTGCCATCACATCCCATGGTGCAGAGGTTTTCCCTGGGTACAGAAGGCATTTAATCACAAAATGGCAAGGGATGTTGAGAAGGGAAAACCTGGAACAAACACCCCTGGCACCAGATTGCACTCTGGTTCGGATTCAATAGCTCCAGCAAAATCACAATATGCGATGAAGGTACAGGCGGCTGTAATTATTCATTTCCTCTGGTCCCAAGGAGTCTCATGGAGAGAGTTTTCTATCATAACGCAAGTCAAGGTCCCTGAGGAAAACTCCTCTGGCACATTCTTCATGGTAGCTTTTGAAATGACCTCTGGATATTTGGTTCTGGGGAATTTCAAGAAATATTGAAAAGTGATGAATTGAAAAGCACCTGAAACTCCGTCAGACATCTTTTGGATTTTGCATTTAATTGAATTTTATCCTGCATTGTCCCAAAGTGTCACTGAGATACGATGTGTCTTTTATAGCTTCTGTGAAGTGTTATCTTCCTGGAACAACAGAAAGTGTAAAGAGCCACCGAGATAGGCTGGATGTGGACACATTATTAAAAGCTCTCTGCGCTTTCTGATCTATGTGCATTTCTACAAGTGGATGGGAGCACTGGTCCCACAGCCCATCCCAGCGCTGAGTCTACTGCCAGTCACAGAGGTTTAAAAAGAGACAGAAATTTCATTCAATATAAAGGCAATACTCTCAGAGAGAAAAGTGACATTTTTGCATCCTCTGTGTGACCAGAATGAATACACGGTGACATCCTGCTGGGGCATAGCGGCTGGCAGTGAGGCTTTGTGCTGGCTGGGGTCAGTGTGCCCGGGGCGGCAGGAGGCTGCTTTGCCATTCTGCACCCTTTTCCCTTTCTCGGGCATCCTGTGCAACGTAAATAGTCAGGAGCAGAGCAAGCGGATCCTTTTCTGTTGTGAGGCTTTGGGGATGATTTTATAAAAGCTGTAGTATTGACACTCTGCTGGGCTTTTAGTCCTTCTTATGCACTGTAATAGGTGGTAGCCAGGAAAAGAGACTTCTGTTTTCCAAGGACCCCCGCATGATTCACCAACCATCCCTGCCACCCTGCAGGGTGCATACACCCCAGCAGTGCCCCTCCTGGGCCAGGCAAAGGCACCAAGGTCAGAAAGGCTGTCCCATATCAGCCCACAGCCGCAGCCTCTGATGGGGACCCCAGGAGGGCTCATCCCCATTGCCCCCACGTTTCCAGCAGAGCCAGAGCTCTGGGAAGCTTCCTGCTGGGGCAGCCATGGGGATGGTGATGGGGGGAGAGGGGGCTCAGGCTGGGGCTGCAGAGCATCCTCTGCAAGCAGGAGCTGGGCCTTGGCTGCAGATGAACGAAATCCCAGCCACCGCCCTGGCCGAGCTGCTGCCAAGGCATCGTGTCCAAAATGGGTCCCTGAGCTCCAGAAACACAAAGCTGCCAGAGATGTAGTGGGGAGCAGTGACAAGAGTTGGCAGGGCTGTTGGGACCGGCGGCCAGACCACCGGGACCAGAGGCACCGAGCGTGCGGCATCCAGGCATGGAACAGGGACTGGAGGGAGGCAGAAGGCGATGAGATGTCCCAGAGCCTTTGGAGGACAGCACTGGGCAGCGGGGACAAAGACCAGGCCCTGGCTGTGCCCATGTTCCGAACTCCCCATGGGGCAATACGACTTTCCAGAACTGAGCCCTCCAAATAGATTTTCTTTGGAGCAGTTTAGCAAAAATTAAGAAATAAGATGAAAACTGCTTGAGAAGGAAAGAAAGCCAGGCAAGAACTAAAAGATGAGCTTTTCAAAAAAAAAAAAAAAAAAGTGGGAGCCTGTCCCTGGAGCTGCAGTGCTCAACATACTCCTAAAAATTGTGGAGAAGAGGAAGCGCTGAGGTGGCAGACTTTGGGGTGACATGAAATTAGGCAGGGAATGGGAAAGTGGCTGCGGAGGCCTGATGCTGCCTCGCAGCTGCTGGGATTCAGCAGCCACAAATGCAGGGTGGTGCTTGTGGGGGAAACCAGCAGCACCCATGCATACCCAAAATGATTTCAGCAATGCTCACATCTGGAGCATTGGGCTGGTGAGCATGGCAGGGGATAGCAGAGAGACTAGGACTGGGGCCATCAAAGCCCGGGTCTGTTTCCATGTAAAGAGACACCAAGCAGACCCAAACTCTGCACTGATGGAGAGAAACTTCCTGGGGCTGGGACGGGAAGGGAAATGTGAGTAATGGGGAGCACGCATTTCCTGCTTGCTCAGGAATAGGGGTGGCATAATTCAATCCTCAAGCAAGGAGGTTACACCGGAGTGAAAGGTGCTGACCCGGCCCATCAGTCAGCAGCAACCCTCATAGCCGCAACCAAGATGGGTTTGAGGAGCCACTGGATGTATCTGCAGAAGGATCACCTCACTGCCGAGCACGGGTGTGCCACCGCTCACTCAGGAGCTCCCACAGCTTCATTTAATCAAGGCTGGAAAGATGCATCGGCACAGCATGTGTCCCTGCAGACTCACTCTATATGTTGTCCCCAAACACTATCTCATCCCTGCTTGTTACTCCAAACACGGCATCCCAAGGGCAGTGCCCTGCCTGCTCCTCCGCAGGAGAGAGGTGGGCTCTGGGGGCCAGCAGAGAGGGGCTGCAGAGCCCTCACCAACTGGGCATTAGGAAAAATTTCTTTACCATGAGGGTAGTCAAACACTGCCAAAGGTTTCCTAGAGAAATGGTTGATGCTCCACGCCTGTCAGTGTTCAGGAGACATTTGGACAATGCCCTCATTAATATGCTTTAACTTCTGGTTAGCCCTGAAGTGGTCAGGCAGTTGGACTTGATGATCTTTGTAGATCTCTTCCAACTGAACTATTCTATTCTACTCTACTCTACTCTATCCTATCCTATCCTATCCTATTCCATTCCATTCCATTCCAAGCCTCCCCAGCCATCCCCAGAGGGGCACATGCTGTTCCCACCACCTCTGCCCACAGGAGAAAGATGCTGAGCTCCTGCCCTGACCAGCCATGGCCACCTTGTATCAGAGCTGGATGCCTTGGTCAGCACTTTCACTGACTTCCTTTATCCTTTTCTCAGCATTGGTCCCACACAGCTCCACGTCCTAGTGCTGGGAGAGGAGATGGAGCATCCTGGGCCACCTTCCAGCGATGCTCTTTGCTTTGTTCTTTTATCAAATGATTCCCCACAGCTCGTGGGAAGAGTGTTCCCAGACGCTAATTTATGTCTGTTCCTCCCTAAGAAACTGGTGGCTGGGGGTTTTCCTGGTCATCTGAAGGGGGGAAAGAGCTTCTGCTGTCACCAAAAGGGCCCGTTCAGCCTGGACCTGAGCACACAAAAGCATTTCCGGCTCCAGAATATTTTTAATTGGTTCCATTTCAAAAAAAAGAAAAGGGNGGGGGGGGGCTGCACAGCTTTTGAAAGGGGCTTAATTCTTATTAATTTTCCCACTAGCAGACGTGGCCTTCTTTTGATGTGCAAATTTTAAACTATATTTTTTCCCCACTCGGCGTCGATAGGGATCTTTGGGAAATGACTATTATACCAGCGTGGGATGGGGCAGGGGGAAGGCAGGAACAGGCAGGGAGGGACAGGCTCCGTGTGAGCACCAGGAGCAGAAGGCATGCAGCAGCCAGGCCAGAGGTGACCAGGGGCTATTTCAGAAGCAAAGAGAAGACAGCTATCAGCGCTGTGATTTCGGGCATCTGCACAGCCGCTCCCTGCTGTACCAGAAGGTAGCCACCCACGGCACCACTGTAGCCACCCATGGGCTGTCTGCTGGGCATGGTGGCAGGTTGTTAACAAGTCCCCACAGCGCCTGCTCTTCCCAGAGGTGTGGTCAAGGCTGAGCAGTGGTCACTGATTCCAGCTGGGGCCGGGCACTCACTCCTCAGTGTCCAGCATGGGATAGAAAATACGCCATTCTACCCACGTTTTTAATTTATTGCACTTCAAATCACCAGGCCAGTGGAAAAAACAAAGAGGTTGATGCGTCCGAAACCCTCCCTCTCCTCCCACCCTTACCCTTGCCACCATGCGCAGGTCCCAAGCCCCAGCGCAGTCCTCAGAAATGGCGTGTCCTCAGGCAGTGCTCCCGTCACCATCACTTGGGCACCCAGAGCCCCCTGGGCTCACCACAGTCCTGAGCAAAACCAGGCTGTGGTGAGCACCATGCCCAGGAGGGGCTGTCTGCAATGAGAGCACCTCTCCATGGCTCTGCATGAGGCCACCAGCTGGTGGGATGCTCAGGGAAAGCCTCTCCATGGGTAACTGGGTGCAGGCACTGGGAAGCACCCAGAAGCATCAGAGGGTTCAACAACACCTGAAGCAACGACAGCCTGGGCTCTGCTTATACCGAGCTCCTGTGGCCAGGCCAAGGACCAAGCTGCTTCTTGATGTGCTCTGTGACCTGGTTTCGTGCATCCTTGGTGCTGCCGGGAGAACTTCCATAGCCAAGCTGTGGCTCTCTCCGCTGCTCTGTGAGCAACCGACAAAAAGGCCATGGAGGAAGGATGCTGCTTCCCTGTGGTGTCCCAGGAAGGAAGCTGGATAATGTTGAGGCAGTGAGCCAGCTGTGCTACACACTGCTGTGTGGTGGCTTCACCCTTGGCATGACCCCCCTCTTTCCTCTGTGCTCCAGGGGCCCCTACACACAGACCCACCTGAGGCTGTGCCTGTGCAGCAGGGATGTGAGGCAGGTCTGAAATCAAGCACAACCTCCAGCAAGTCTGATGGGAAATTCCAGTTTTGGTCACTTCTTTGGAAGAAAGGAAGGTCCTCTTCTGGGACGAAAGAAACTGAAGAAAACTCATTTATAGGCGATGTATCACCATTCCCAAATGTTGAAGCATATTTTAGAAAAGGAAAGAATGAATGAATATGTCAGAGATGTAACTATAAAGAATCAAAAACAAAAAATGGAGCAATGGAAATCTCCAAAGTGATCTTCCAAACACTCATCGGCAATTCATTTCTCTTTCTTTTATTGGCTAAGTGTACTAATATGTTGTTGCCAATAAATTAAAGTAGCTGTAAAACATTCTGTATGAGACCATCGTTATTTTTCCCTGTGTCTTACTGTAACTGCTCATTACCAGCCGGCATCTTTATGGACCACATTGGCTCTGCAGTGCCTGTGTTGCACGTTCCTTTGGTTCTCATGCTCACATCCATCTCAGTTTTTGTTCACTTCAGGGTACAGCCCTTCACTTCATCGATGTAAGTGGCTTTCTTTCTAGAAATATAACTTTGCGTTTAGCAATATTAAAACACATGCTCACTGCAGTCCCCGTTGCCAGGTAGTTCAGATCATTCTGTAAAAACCGACTTGTCCCCATGCACCAATTCGTGTCACCTGCAAAATTCATGTGATGATTTAATGTATGCTTGACTCTGGATCATTGCAAGGATTAAGACTGTCATAGCACCCTCCCAGGAACTCATACTAACTTTGCAGAAGTTTATGACCTTTTTGGGACATTATATCCCCAGAAAAGTATTCCAGTGAGTGGACTCAAAGTTATCAAAGGCTTATATATCAAGTCAACCAGAAAAAAAAAAAATGCAGTTTGGGAAAGGCACACCCAACTTGTCTATGAAAATTTCTTCTGCACAGTATGAATGGTAGAGAAGCCATCCTCGGTGAAACCAGGCCCTCACAGAAATATGTGAAAAGAATACCACTTAACATTCATGCCGTACAGTAGACTGATGAATTGAGAGCAATGCAATGGAGCTAACATGGAGAATTCAAGCTTGAACTTCAAGCAGAAAATAAAGGAGATGATAGCAAATGTGAAATGGAACAAATTCATTTGTTTGGTTCAGAAGTTTTGCTTTAAAACAAAACACAGATGCCCAGCATATCTCAAAAAAACTTTACCTAATCCCACCATGGAGTCAGCCTGCTCCACTGCGCTGTCTGCAGGGCATGTCCGTGGCTCTGCGAGCGTCTTGCAGGTTGGAGGAAAAGACCCCCCTAGATCAGGCGGGCACCAGGCATCTCCCCGTCCTTCCTCCCAAAGCAGGGCCCAACCCCATCCATCAGCAGACCTGACTGGCTGACCACAGGGCTCAAGGAGAGAGGCAACAGGTAGGCTGTAGATAAAAGGCAGCAGGTTAAAGCAGGAAAAAAAAAAAAAAAAACTGGGATCAGGAGGGATTTGCTCTTCCCAGGCCACTTGGAAGGACTTTCCCCATCCACCTTCCTCTCTCCACGCTGCTGGATGCCTTTTAGACAGATACTTATCTGTGAGTACCTTCTCTTGTGTCATCCTACTAGCCTTTAGAGGGAACCATTTTTTGCTCTGGAGGCACCTTGCTGACATCTGGCCACACAGCCAGAAAAGGAAATGGAAAGAGGAGGAAGGGCAGTGGATCCCAAGGGCAGGCAGCAGGATTTCTTGCTGGACCTGACACCATGCTATTCCTTTGCCGGTGCTGATGTGGCAGCATTATCAGTGGGGTGTACCATGACAGCCAACAGGGAAGAAAACCCATCAGAAGGTCGCAGTGAGTCCCTTACACTTTCCCCGCCTTCCCTTCCTGAGTGGGCCTGAAGTGGATTTTAATGTTCTGCATTTTAATGTGATAAACCAGATTTTAGGCAGTGCAAATCCCCTGCATTTACTTGCTGTGAATGATGAAACACGGGGGCTTTGTTTGCATTTCAGCATCTCCCAGCAGCAGATTTCCCTGGCAACTTTGATGTGATGTGTGTGTGAGTTATTGGGGGTGGATTTCAGCATACAGACAGGAGGCACAGTCAGCTTTGACCGAATGTCTTTAATCAGGGTTACCGAAAAAGATAACAGAATCAGCTCGGTCTCTCCTGATAGCAACTCAACCTGGGCTGTTGCAAGCACAGAAAGTGGAGGAGTGGCGAATTTATCAGAAAAGTTATACCCTAGGATGAGGTGGTGAAAACAGCAATTGTTCAGCTATTGATCTCCCACCAAAATATGTGGGAGTAGACTAAGCCCAGACCCAAGCCAGCTAAAACAAATCTAAAATTGCTACCCGGACGTGCAGCCAGTTTACACAAGGGTCCTGCAGACAGCATGGGATGTGCCTGCAGGAAAAGGCCACCAGTATCCACAGCAGGTATTTTCACCCCGAAATGGTCCCACCAAAGCCCCCCTTGCTCTCCCCAGGGGGGATGCTGGTGAGGAGGACTTGATCCTAGGGGCAGATGCTCAGACCTGCCCGCCACGTGCCCACATCCTGGCCCCCCACCAGCTCGTCCCCACTTTGGGCACCAGATGGGGCCAGCCACTGGGCTGACCACCAGGCCAAAGTGCCCTCTCTGGGAGGAGGAGGAGGAGGGCTTGAACTGGCCCAGTGGAGAAAGCACAACTCTGGCACACCAATGGGACGAGATTTATCCATTTAAGTATCAAAAACATGAAAACTAGCCATAGGGATATGACTGTTGAAGACAGTGGGAAGGAAGGAGGGGAAGTGATTGCTAATAATCATTTTAAACTTTCCTATATCTTAACTGAAGATAGAAGGTTGAAAAATTTAACAGGGAAGTCCTGTTCCTGAATGTTTAATTAGGCATTGGCATACAATATGCATTAAAGGTTCGTAAGTTTTAACCAGTGCACGGAAAACTCAATACACCTGAAATACAACCTGCCTCTGTGAACAGCGTGTCCATGGCACACCTTCCATCAGCTCCTGCACCATCCCAGGTGCAGCCAGATCCTCCTGAGGAACCACCAGACAAGCACTTCAGATAGATGTCTGGAGGTTTGCAAAGCGTCGGTGAGTGTCCTTCCATAAAGTTCAAGGGCATACTCGGGGAAATAAATTGATCAGCTGAAGGCTGTAAATATATGTCAGCATATTAAGAAGAAGTATAATTTGTGAAATTACCTGGAAAAATATGTCCCACCTGTCTGGTGCATTTGATACCCATGTCCTAAACCATAGTGAACAACATCAATACAGCAAAAAACTGGGCAGAACAGAACTATAAGGAGCTGATGTTGTGAAATTGCTCTCTTGGAAGTATGACTTGCTGATGTGGATAGACAAAGCCACCCAATATTTTAAAGCTAAGAGGCTAAAGGGCAGAATTACTTTCTAATACTTGTTTTGCTCTCTTTCAGCAGTATGTCCTAGCAGAGGAACTCTACCTAGGGGGTTTGGTTGATTCTTTTTAATTTCATATTCCCCTGCTTTTTGGGTGGCCAAGAGGGAACTGATTTTCAGAAAGTGTCGAACCCTTGCCCTTGAACTTTAATCTCCTTTGAGTTATTAAAGCAGCCAGAGCACCTAGCGACTTGTAACAACCTTGGCGTGAGGCCACATCTAAGGGCTCAATGAATTTTTAAAAGACAAATCTTCTGGAAAAGGAGAGATGGTGGAAAAGAAAAATGAGACATATTGCTGGAGCCAGGCCATATTAGAAGACTTTTACAGCAAAGCCTACAACGAAAACGTGGGTTTTTTTTTTT
>VXAA01000240.1:157505-187926 GCA_013399115.1 Anseranas semipalmata
GCTTGCAGAAACCCTGTGCATAGGAGAATATTTTTTGGCAAATATTTTTGCTCTCTCCACCCCCAAAGCAGAGAGACCAAAATGCCACAGGACAAAATATTTGTGCTTTGAAGAGCACCACCGCAGTTTCTGAGGTATTTCCAAGAGCTCAGACATTAGGGAGGTGGAGGGGCTTCACTCAGTTTAATATTGTCTGCATTTCACACAAACAACCCAAATCAGCATAAAAAGAGGCCTGCTGGGAGCACCAAGAGCCTGGTAGGGACATCACCATGAGAAAAGAGCAGGATGCAGAGGCTGTTGTGCAAATCAGCCATCCATCCTCCCCTCACCACTGCAGGCACAGTGTCTTTTATTTTCCCTCCTGCTATTGAAGTCTCTTCACCCTGTGCAGCTTGCACAGCCCTCCCGCGTGGGCACCTCTCGTCCGTCACCCTCTGGGAAGCATCGGGCACCGCGAGCTGGGCCCCAAGAGGTGGGTGACAAGGGGGGTTCAGCAGCCCTGAGAAGCTGCCTGCTTGGGAGAGGCTCCATCCCTGGTGCAGGACCTGCAGCTCCTGCCAGCACCGCTCTGGGCTGATGGCAAAGCCACCGGTGGTGCTTGGGATGGTGACCAAGGCATGGAGAGAAGCTCTGGCTTCTATCCCGGAGGCATTATCACAGCCACCTACAGCAGTTTGCCAAGTCACCCTGTGCCACCACCCAGGGACCTGAAGGGACAACCTCTGGCTGCCCTGAGCCTGTGCTGCAGCCTCCCATGGGAACGGGGGGGTATCCTTCGAGCACAGCCATAAAAACGCCTCTACGATCAATAGCCACAGTGCGCTGCAGTATATTCTCGTTCGCAGCGGTTAGCCCTTATGTTCCAATGACACGCGTTTGAATAAATACGCGTCAGGGTCCCTGAAGAACATATAAACAGTTCTTCAGGCTCATGGAGCATGAATATCCCTGGAAAGACAGTGCTTGACACACTGCAGCCACAGCCACCCTCCAGACTGGAGCAGCTCGGGGTCCTGGAGGTACCAGGTGTGTCCCCCAGTCTCAGGACAAGGTGGGGAAGGGGGCATTGGTGTTGTGCACTTTTCCCACAGGAGAAGCAGGTTCAGGTCCAGCAGCAGCTGATGGTGCCATGCCCAGGCACGAGAAGCATCAGCACAGCCCTACAAGACCAGGATCATGGGATCACGTGGGGAACATAGAACTCAACCACCCTTTTCTTTCCTCGGTCTGGATAAGATGCTTGTGTGTTCTTTATACCTGTGCATTTCTCAGGGGATTCTCCCAGGAAAATAAAAAAAAAAGAAGAAGAAAATACCAAGTAAAAACAAACACACTGGGCTCAGACTCGACTTGAAAGTGATACCCCCGGCTCCCGTAACGTAATGGTGGAGTTTGGCATCTGCTTGGCTAATAGCAGCACTGGGCAAATGCTGCAGCAGGGCAGGGGTACCGCGGCTCACATGCTTCACCCATCCCAGCAGCCAGGTTTAACAAGGATATTTTTGGTAACACAGATGCAGATTCCATCTCTTAAATCTTTAAAGCTTATCAAAGTGTTTTTTTTCCCCGTTTTCAGCCCTGTATATTCTTAACCACCAAGATCTTCTTATGTATAATAAATACAAAAATGCTTCTCTTCCCAGCTTTGCTGCTAAAGCCAAGATGATTATAAAGCTAAATCCTCAGCATATGGCATGGGTACTGTACTTGCAAACTTCTCACAGCATCTTGCATCGAAGGGTGAGTTAACCCTTGGTGGGGATCTCAGAAGTGTTGACTTGCAAGAAAAGCAAGGGCAATGCCCAGGTAGGATGGACCCTGGGAGCAGGGCATGGAGGATTGATCCCCCCCGATCAAAGCAGATGCCCAGGTTTATATTTCTTGCACTTTCTGAGGAAGCCCCATGGTGGGTAGCATGCAAACAGTGCTGTCCCACCACAGCTACCTGTGCCAGGGAAGGCACCAGGGGAAACAGGCTGACTGTGTGTGCAGCACAGTGTACTGGAGTCTTACAAAACCAGGGAAGAGATGAGCAGAACGGGCTGTCCAAGGAGAAGCAAGAGCTTGCCGATAAGTTCCACAGAAGGACAGCACATGGGCACCATCCCATTGAACAGGATGTGACCACAGGGAGCCAGACTCCTCCAAGCCCAAGTCAGAGTGCCAGGTGTTATCCCAATGGCAGTTTGAAGATGCTCCTCACCAAGGCCAGCTCCTAAAACTGGTACCCCCACATCATGCACAGCTCAGGTGCTTCCTCCACAGCAATGGGGACGCAGAGCAGGAGAACCTCAGCCACCGGCCGCACTGAGAAAGGGGAGCAGAGACCCAGCCAGCCTGCGTCCAGAGGGGCGGCAGACTCTGCAGACACCTCGAGGGGGTCAGAAAGCTGCAAGTTAGGGATGGGTTTGCCACAAAACGCAGCTGCAGGAAGAGCCCAGCCAGCCTCAGCTTTGGTTCATCAAGGCATCTTTCCATCAGGCGGGATAACAGCCCCACTGTGTGGCTCCGGCAAGAGCCGGTGCATCTCGCACGCAGTGCAGGAGCACGGGCACGAAGCTGTCAGCCTAAGCAGAGAGCTAGGGACAAATGCAGAGTGTCGTTCAGAGACAAGCCTAAAGGATGGAGGAAGGGAAGACGGATATAGCGCAAACTCTGACAGATTTGTGATTTTCTTGTGTGTGTTTGTGTCTGAATATACAGCGTTTTTTTTCTTTATAATTTCCAGTTTTCTGCAAAGTTTTCATATTTCTCAAAATATTTTTTTCAAAGGAAGGGGAAATTGCATATTTTTTTTCACATCGTTCTCTCTTGCTAGTTGGACGTGAGATGCCAGTACAAGTATTTATATCATCAGAAAGAGACTGAAATCCACAGATCCTTCAAAAATAGCTGAAGTGCCTTCCCACCTTACCTTGCAAAGAGCCTGAAGCAATGCTGGTCCCTACAGGTAGCTCTGGAGATAGTGAGCTCTGCAGAGGGACAGCTCGGGCTGCCACGGAAGGGCATGGAGACACCAGTGGGCAACTCCTCACAGCTTGGACATGCAGCTCCCCAGGGTCTCCTGGTTCATGGGCTCCCCTCACATACAAGGAAGGAGCAGGAGGGTAAGGCTGCACTTCAGAGAGCTCAGGAGGAGGACGGAAGAAAATCATCACTAAAAGGGGAGTGGGGAAGGGGTAGGGGAGAAGAAGGGAGTAGGGTGCCTGTGCTCACGGGTACGGCAGCAAATCGTGGGCACTGAACAAGGCTGCGCACATGTGCCGTGAGTAACAGCAGTGCCTTAACTCACCCGCTGGATGAATGACATTCAATTCTGCAATCAGTGACAAGATCAGTTGCAAAGCCACAGAAAGGACAGTTCAGCAGGTGCTCCAAAGCTGGGGAGAGGAGCTCTTCAATGATCTTGTCAATCTTAACTCAGGTCTCTGCTTAAGGGAAAGGCACAGGAAGCCAGAGCTGGCTTCTAGATGCCCTGAGACAGAGGAGGTTTCTCTGAATGCCTCCCGCAAATTAACAATACTGTGAATGGATGGGGACAGAGACTGAGTTTGAATGTGCACCACTGCAAATATGCCGTGGTCCAAACCCAATACTGTGTGCAACTTTCTGAGGAGCAAAGTTACAGCACGGAGCAGTGTCAGCACCAGCCTGTTTACACGCTTGTTTTGCAAGGAGAAAAACTTCAGCCCAAAGTCACTCTTAAGGCTCCACCTATTGCAGTCATTAGTGCTGAAATGGATGATTGCACAGGTTCAAATGTGCATTTTTGATCACATCTCAAAGAAAGGGTGCATGTGGCCAGCTGAGGTTGTATGTGTCAGAAGCTCACACAAAGCACCATAAATCAAGCAGTCCTGAAGGCAGTTCAGAGCCAGAGGACTTCATTTGAAAGTATTCCTGAGTCTCACAAGGAGGAGGCTGCATATATATAGAAGAAAAAAAAAAAAAAAAAGCTTTTGCTTCTGTTCCACTGAGCTCCTTCAGCACTCTGTTCACTGTGCATGTTTTTGTGTATACCATCAATAATCATCTAGATGAGGGCTTCAGACAGCTCTTTGAACAGTGGACACATTTTCTTCCAGGGCTGGTTTCTTCATTTCAAATGTATTTTAAACATGGACAAGGAGCTGGATACGAAGATGACTTGAAAGGTGCTCTCCCTTTCTGGCACTCATCTCTTGACGCATGGGACACTGTGGCATAATGCACCATAGCAGAAAGGATGTCAGCTGTGAGCAATCCTGGTCCTGGGTATGTGAGATTAACAGAATAACAACAGCCAACCTCCACGCCTCACTTACACCGCTGCCCATGAGCGTGCACAAGATGTACTCCCTTGTTATCCGGTACTTTGAGTATCTCAAAGAACAAGGAGTCCCGGAGAACTGCTGTCTTTGAGAAGATGGAGGAAGTGCTGAGATATCTGGAAATCAATTCTTTGACTCTGGAAGAAGCTTTCAGTAAGATCTTTTACAGGTAATTTGTCCCTGGGTAAAGAACCAGCCAGTTCAATGATTTAAAAGGAGCCAGTAATATCTCAATGGAAAAAAAAGTAGGATGGAAAGAGAGGTCAGTCAGGCATCCACTTTCTAAAGAACGACAGAGTGTTCAGTCCAAACAGAGTTACTTTCATGTCTCACAATAATACGTATTAGAGCTTTATTTCCTAATTGCATCACCAGTGCTCCTCCTGTTGAGTCAGCCGTCTGCACGTACAGCCTTGCTTCTATTCAGAGCAAAGTGCTCAGCAGTAATCTTCTTTGACCTCCAGTGAGAGACCATGTCCGACAGCAAATGACCACTGAAATGTTATAAAGAGGCTGAGGTAACCCATCAGGCACCAAATAAAGCAGCTCAACCTACAGCATCATCGTGTCCAAAGGAAGATGACCTGAGTCAGAACACAACTTGTGGGCATCAGTCTTTTCTATTGCAGCCGTGTCCATGATTTAGTACTTCATGGTCACTCTTCAAAAATTGACTACATTAGTAATGAAATCAGCTTGCTTCCCAAGCAGGAGCAAAACAACACAGTGGACAATCTTGCAAATTGGTTTTGGAAGAGGAATGTGAGCCCAAATGCTATGAAATTACAAGACAAGGAGAGGCAGACAGTGCATAGTTCTTTGGATGTCAGGTAGGAACAGCAAAGGGAGACCTGTAAATCACAGGCATGTAATCACCAAGCAGATCCGGGAGAAGAGCATGTCAGTGAGTCATTGTGACAAGAGGACTGCAAAACTAACTGAAGGTGGAGGAAGGCCATTTGTAAGAAATCATCTAAAAATGTCAAATGGGTCATCTGTGTTGGTAACACATCATGTGCAGCCTTTTTCTAAAGCTCATAGAAAATAGAAAATTATCTGATCAATTGAAAATGTAGTTTCACCACCGTATAAATCCTTGGTTCATTCATACTTTGGCTTCTGCACACAGTTTTGATCCCCTCATGTCAGACGTGCTTGAACTGGGGAAGCATGAGAGGAGGACAAGAGGGTGATCAAAGGTCTGGAATGGCTTCTGTATGAGGAAAACTGGAGAACAGGACCCTTCAGCACAGAAAAGAGATTCCCTTAATGGACATATGAAGGAAGTCAACAAACTCATGAGAACCCTGAGAGGATGCGCAGAGCTCAGCTTTCCATTTGTCTTCCTACAGAAGGACAAGGGGCTTCAAATTAAACTAGTGGCAATCAAGCTCAAAGCAAACCCAAAAGAGCTTATTCTTCATGCAAGAGGTCATAGATTTGCTGACCTCTTTGCCAAAGAACATTGCAAGTGCTGGAAAGCTTGCACTGGCTCAAGGGAAAGGATTTGGAAGAGAGATTCACCAGGGGCTGCCAGGCACCTCAGCACCTCACAAATCTGCAAGACACCGCTGAAGCAAGAAAATGGTCACCAACAAAGGCTTGTAGAGCATCTATGGTGCCATAAGAGAAGGTCCTCACAGATAAACGTCTGTCTAAAAGGCAGGAAGAAAAGGACTGGAATAAGTGTTCAGTTTCCAGAGTGCAAGGAAGTGGCTTTTTGAAGGGATCTGTGCTTAAAGCGGTGCACTTATGCATGATCTACAAATGAAATGAATGGAAACATAATACAATTTGCTGAACTGAGTTACTGAAGGTAGTAAAGGCAAGGGCTGACTGCAGAGAGTTTCAGGAGGAACTCATAATATTGAGAGAGTGGATGACAAAATGGCAGATGAAATTCAATACAGATAAATGTAAAGTGATGCACACAGGAAAAACAAATCCTAACTTCAGATATACTGTAATGGGCTCTGAAAAATTACCACTCAGGAATAAGAGCTGGAGGTATAATGTACATTATAATGTTCTGTGAAAATGTCAGTTCAGCTCTCTGCTGTGGTCAAAAAAGTGAGAAAATTGAATGTTGGGAATGAACAGAGAACAAAACAGAAACCTTCCTTGTAAAACACCCAGGTTCACCTGCAAATAGAAAATTGTCCCCATCCCAGCTTCAAAAGGCACTTGGAAAAGTCAGAGAATTGACTGAGAAGAGCAATAGGGAAAACCAGACATTATTGGATCAAGAGCTATTAAAGAGAGGCCAATGGAGGAGGAAGCCTGTCCCTGAGGCACAGGCTGTTGGAGCCGAGGAATTCTCATGCCCACATGCTGACGCTGTTCTCAAAGCCTTCCCTTAGCAGAGAGCGCTGGGTGGGCAGACCCAGGAGAGTGTTCTGCTTGGATGAGGCATGTGGCCAGCCCACGAACCAGAGGGCTAGAGAGGTCAGGGATGTACGAGCACCATCATCTGGAGCCTGCTGGTCAACAGGCTCTCTTGTCAGGCTTTGTACTCTCTTGCATGCTTTGCACTCGTGTCTCTTGACTTCTGTTGAGGATGCCCCAGCTGTATTTTTCACAGGCTGTTTTAATGGGCACTGGCTAAGACGTGCGTATTCTGTCGCAGTTGGAGTCACGGCATGGGACCATAGGCCACTGTTTTCCTCTTTGTTCACGTTTCAGTTGTGGGCCCAGCCTGGAGCCTGAGTTTTCAAATATTACCAAGGTTAAGCCTTGTGGAGCTCTTCACCATGCGGGCTGATCTGTATCTCCTTCCCTTTGTTTCCTAGCCTTTAACCAGCTACACCTATAGGAGGACCTTCCTTCTCATCTCAGCTTTGAGCTCCTGTAAGATTTCTTTAAGATCCTTTGATTAAAGAACTTGTTAAAACTCTTCAGAAAACTCCAGCAGACTATGTCAACTGGATCTCTGAGCATCGCGGTATCTGTTCCCCTGCCGACTCTTCAGAAACTCCCAGGAGTTTGTAAGGTAGGAAATCTATTCTCAAAAGCCTTGCTGACTTTTCCCATAAATCATGTCTCGCTTACATGCTCCCTAATTCCCTTCCATACTGCAGTTTTACCTCATTTGAGGATCAGTATTAATAATCTGCTGTTCCTGGATCTGCTCAGAAGCATTTTTTTAAAATCAAGGTCTCACTGCTTTCTTGCCCTCTGATAGTGAGAAAATTTTAAGTGAGAGGCTTCACAGTAGACTTAATACAGTTAATAGTTTAGCTATTTCATCCTTGAATTCCTTTAGAGCTCTTGACTGAATACCATCCGGTGCTGCTGAACTGTTACCGTTTATTTTGTCAAGTTGCTTTATAACTTCATCTACTGAAACATCACTTCGAGACACATTTTCTGACTCGTCCCCCGTAAAGAAAGGTTCCGGGCTGGGGAATCCTGTAAGCTCCTCCACATGGATGTAAAACATTTGCTCAGCTTCTCTGCTGCACTCGTATCCTCTTCACTAGGTGCTTTTGCATCTAAACTATTAGCTGGCCCTAGAGCTGTTCTCACAGGCTCCCTGCTTGGATGTCTTTGAGAAAGAAAACACCATTAGCATGCAATGCCTGAGCTAGAACTGGGCACTGGGGGAACAAGTGGCCCTACAGGAAGTGTGGATGATGCTTTGGGAAGCTGTCTGTCATCCCAGAGACAGCAAACCTCATATTTTCAAGGACAAAAGTAGGCATGTGCATGGCCGGTGGTGGCTTTACCATTGGCTAGCTCGTGTGTGCTGACAGGGTGGTGGGGACTGCTCACAGGTGTGTCCCCCTGGCCCTCATGGGGCAGATCGGCTCCAGAGAGAGGATCCAGGGGCCTGAAATTGTGTTGCTGCCAGCCACCCTCTTCTGCTGCTGGCCTTTTCTGCAGCCTGCCTTCCACACCTGTGACACCAGCCATCAGCTATGGGTCAGCATGGATCCCACATGGGAGAGTAGCCAAATCATTATATAGGTTCAACATAGGAGAGGTGACTGGTGATCAGGAAAGTATCAGAAAAGTCTTGGGGGACAGGCATCATGCAGCATGGACATAGTGGACACACGACAGCTTTGGATGCCTCAGCCAGGCCCTCCAGAACCAGAAGGGAGCAAAGCTGTGTGGTCCCTGTGTGGCTGCAATGTGCATGCTTGGAACAAGAATCAATCTGACTCCTTGCACCAGGGAGGGATCAATCATGGATACCTTCCTTGGACAGGAACCTTCCTCTTCCTCCTTGCCTTTTCAGGTATCTTATCCCAGTTCCCGAAAACGTGATGTCCCCGTCACCAGCCAGAAGAAACTGCCTTGGGCCAAGGGGCTGACCTTGGAAGTATCTCAGTAACAACCAAGGCATCAAGTGACCTCCCGGTCAGCTGCACTACAGCTTTTTCCCTCCCCCCATGTCCAAGCCTACTCCACTGGTGTCACAGGGCAGACACGCAGGGCAAAAGGTCCTCATCAGGACTGCCAGCTCCCACCTTGCCACCATCAGAGACAGGATGCCTCTCCTTCTCTAGTGCTGAGTTGGGGGTCGCTGTAACCCTTCGTTGCTGCCTGTTGTGTACCCATTTGGTCACACCAACATTGTTGGCCATTGTTTGGCCATGCCAACGTTATCAGCCATGCCAACATTGCAGTCTCCTGCCTTCACCTACATCTGGTCTTACGGCAGCACATCTCCTTGCTCTCTGCCAGGCAGCTCCATGTTCTCCCACCTTCCTCTCCTTCTCCTGCAAGAGCCTCAGTGGTGCTCCCAGAATCTCCTTCCACCTGGCCCAAGGCTGCACTTCCCTCCCCAGCCCCTTACAGCTCAGAGCCACAGCCTTTCTCCATCAGCTCTAATTCAATTACAACCTCTTCAAATATTTCAGTTAGGCTTTGAGCTGTTCCGTGGAATTTGTTTCTAGCAAAAACTGGATTTGCTTCTCTATTATAGGCACTTCCTATGTATGAGAACGAGTTCCCACTGCATTAGCATTCTGGTCACCCTGTCGCCACATGCAAAAGGTGCCACTGCTTTTTTAATGCTTTCCTCCCCCTGCTCCTGAGAACAAAGTACCCTCCAGATTCTCCTTGGGGTTGCTCCATGCAGAGCACGAAACAGCGGCCTCGCAAGCAGTCCATGAGTGTCAGTGATGATTATGATTCATAACCGGAGTGTTTAATGCATGATTTTTCCATCCTCATTTTTTCTGTTGGACACTGCAGTCCAGGTGCTGCTGGAAGGGGTTGGTCCTGACACAGAAAAGCATTTTCCATCTGCTTTACAAATGAGGAGCATAAAGAGTTTCATACACCAACTCCCTCTCCCAGCTGCTTGCTTTGACTCCAAGCATATGATGGAGTCAGGTCACAGCAGCCTCTGTGCAGGCAGGAGTGGTCCAAGAGGGAAGGGTGCCAACAAAGAGACAAGATGAACATGAAGGAGAGGAACATGTGCCACTTCAACTAAAACACCGTTTGCTCCAGTGAGGTTGGACATGTTTATAGAAGAGATTTTCCTTCACATTGCTTTGGTTGTGCGGGTAAAACCTATGTGAACTTACCAGGGAAGAGGATATGCTTTGACAGAGGGTGAGATGTTGGCCAAAGCTTCTCTGCTTGCAAGTGGTGAGCAGTGAGAGGTCTGCATGGGGAGAGGCAGCAAATATTAGTGAGGAGGGGTAGCTGCATCTTATCCCCTCTTTGTGGGGCTACATATAAGCCCAAGCTTAAAGCTAAGGGGTTGGCTTTTGGCTGCTGGATCTAAGATTTGGATCCTACAGATGGCACATTGGACATGTCCTGTGGGATTTGAACCCTGGCTGTTGCTGTTTTTCCATGTCAGGTCTTCATGCTTTTGCAGAGGTCAGTATGTTCACCACCATCAGGTGGTAATAAAAAAAAAAAAAAAAAGCAAAAGGTAGTGCTTTGGAAATAGTAGTCTCCTAGGGGAAAGAAAGGCTATCACACTCAAGATATACTCAGTCATGGTCTTGTATTGAACTGTGCAGCCAGTTGTCCCAGAAGGAAGAGGTGCGTCCCTCCCCGCTAACCTGCAACCTGATGTGTCCCTCTAAAGCAAAGCCCAGCTGCTCCTACATTTGCCACTTTGGCTTATAGGCTTGGTGCTGCTTTATATCCTGTTGTTTTTTACAGCAGAAAAATCCTTTAAGTCTCTAAGTAAATAGGACCTGCTGCCTTTTTCTAATGCGTTTGCAGTTTTCCAGGCTGTGCGGCTGAGCAGTGCTGAGCACAGCATTGCACGGAGCTAACTTGCCATCTAGTGGGTGACAGCCCCTCTGCAGAGAAGGCTCTGGTTTGTTTGCCTGTAGCAGTCACCAGAGAGTGGGATTTGTCTCCAGTGGGGATCATCTAAAAGGGAGAGCTTCCAAATGAGCTAGTTTTGGGGGTAAGAACATGATCTTCCCACAATGACCAATGCAACCGGTCTATACCCATTAACTGCAATAAGACCAGATGCCCAGATTTGATTCCAGGCTTACTTTTAACCCACTGATGTTAAGCAAGATGGATCTTGTGTGCATGGCTATGGGCAGTAAAAGGCCACAGGACGGTGTCCTGAGGACTTGCCATCTGTCTGTGGCTTTCCTCGCCGTGGCTGCAACCAGAGCTCCAAGGCAAGGCTCAGCGACTGCAGAGATTTCCTTACTGCTTGCCTGATTGCCATATTTCTCATAGTTCTAATTAAAGCAAGAACTCTGCATAGTTCCAACACATATTCTATGCATCTTCAGCAGGTAATTGGATTTTAAAAAAACAAAAAACAAAACAAAAAAAAACAGACAAAACAAAACAAAACAAAAAACACAATAACAACTCTAATTTCTTCTAGGAGCTCCTACAAATTACCAGAGCACAAACTGGGTTTCCCTACGGCATTATAGTGGGTGCCCTCCATCAAGCATCCATGAATGTGCTCAGAATGTAACACCACAGAGCGGTGGCCCTTTCACAGCTGCATCTTGTGTTGGTTATCCCCAGTTTTGAGAGGATTTGGCAGAAGCTACGATTCACTTCCTCGGAAGGAGCAAGCAGCAGAAATGCTCCAGGAAGAGCAAAGCACCCCCAGCTCAGCAGCGGGGCCAGAGCAGCCTCACCTGTCCTCTCCCTGCTCCTCCGGAGTCACCTGGACCCTCTGGGGTTGCAGAAGTACCGGGGACATCAGCAGGAGCAGGATTTTACTACACAGGGACTCGTGCAGGATTTCCTTAGCAGTGACACTTGCATAAATCAGGGGCTACTGAGCTGAGAGAGGCTCTCATCTGCAAATTCAGGGGCTCTTTGCGCTCCGTAAAATGCAAAGGAGAGTGTGAAGTGCCATGCTGAGCAGGGTGAAGGAAGTCCTTGTTGCATGGCAAGCATGAAATATGTCAGGTGTCAGGTTATTACTGGCTTTCGCCTATTGTAAAAACAACTCTTGAAAACCATTTCAACATTTTTATTAAAGTTGCTGAAAGAATGGGAAAACAGTTAATGCATTGGAATATTAAGCAAGAAGGCTCTTCATTTGATGGCAACCGTTATTCTCATTCTTTTGAGCCCTAAAGAGCTTTTATGGCCAGGAACCTCCTGTTTGACAATGAAACCATTAAACAGGAACAGGTTCCAAGCAGGGTTAAAAGAAGGCAGAGAATGAGCAGTATAAGTAGCCGAGCAATGGAGGGTGCTTGTCCTCCTTGGGCATGGGGAGGAGGGCCGGAGGTCCCAGGGTCTCTGTCTTCCTAAACCAGTGCCCTACATGGATTTTGTATGGATCGATGAGGCCCCATTTCTCCCCCGCGACAGCCCTCCTGCAGGAAGGGCTGTGGGATTTGGGGCTCTTTTGGGGTGTTGGGAGCATGATGCATGCCTCAGTTTCCCTGTGCCAAGCACTTGAGCTCGTTTGCACAGGGGGGTGTTTGCACGTGGGGCTGGTCCCACATTCAAGGGGAAATGGATCATTTTTACTCAAGGGGTGAGTTTTCCTTATTTGTTTCTTCTTTTTCAATTATTCTGGATTTTTTTTTTTCCCCTGAGGACTGAAACGTCATTAATCTCCTTTGATTTTTTCTTCATTTTGCTGTATTTTTGGTGGTCTTACAAGGATAGGGGGAGACACGTGCAGCTTTCATTGTCATACCCCATGGTGGGAAAGACGAGGTTCATTGCATGTTCCTAGCTCTCCTTTCTCCCCAGGAAGGCCAGGTAACACCTCCTTCTTTGTTGCTCTGTTTCTTCTCCATTTACTGATAGTTCCCTGTTTTCATCAAAAGGATATTAAATGTGCTTCTATTCATCACTTTTTTCCCTTTGATTCTCTTGATATTTTTCATAACTAATGAAAAAATATCCTTATATTTTTACCTTATTTGTTTTCCATCTTCTTGTTATCAACAAAGAAAAGTTGCCATTAAACATATTTTTTCCTATTTCCATAGTCTTTCTAATTGATTTTCTTTATATTCTTCCTCACCTTCTTCATACTTTCTGTTTTATTCAGTGAATCACGGTGGACTTTCCTTTTATTTCCACCACCCCCCAAATTTTCTCTTATTTTGCTTCACCTTTTCTTTGGGGCAATGTGAAGGGATTTTTCCTCATTTTGTCCCAGAAAACAGGTTTTTTACCTGCACTGCTGCTCCTCGTGTGTTGCTTTCCTTAAGCACTGCAAGGCAGTGTCAGCCTTTATCTCACTTCTTATCATTTTTTCCCTGCTGGATAAAATAGTGGCAAATATTGTTTCTCATTTTTCTCATTTCTTTACCATCATTTTTCATCTTTTTTTTCATGTGATCCCTCCAGTGGAACAACATGGCAGTAGCTTTCTTTCATTTTTCTTTTCTTCTGTTCTTTAATTTTCTATCCAGTTTCTCATGTTACCCAAGCAGCAACATCTTTTTTTTCCCCCTTGGGTAGTTTGAATTTTTTTTTCTTATTTTTTTTTTTTCACCTCAATTCTCTTTTCCCAGTGGATGAATCAACAGCATTTCTGATGCAGGGGCACAGCTGCAACCATCCCTGCACCCACCATGTCCAGGGCAGGAAGCGGGCACTGGGGGTCCCCTTCTCCGTGAGGTTCATTTCTAAACCCAAGCTTGCTGAAGGCCATCAGTACATGCAACAACATGCAAAACATGCTCCAGGTAGGCATGCAGAAGACCTTTGAGCCTTTTGGATAGTGTCTGGGTGGGACACCTGTTTATGGGGTTGGGGATGGGCAAGAAAAGCTTGCTGCTCACTTGGAAGTGGCTCTCATGGGGCTGGAAGGTGGGGTGGGAGATTGTTTTTCCTAAACCATCTCCAGGGATCATTAGAAAAAATGTTTTGGCATTTGCAACAATTAAATGAATAAGGCAAATCTGAGTAGGTGTCACTTCCCACAGCTCCCTAAGAAGGATGGGAGCTGGTTGGATGGTCACCCAGTGGTACCCATGGTTGGATGGGGAAGGATGGTCACCCAAGGTTACCGAATACCCAACGTTTTCCAGAAATACAGGAAAGTGATCAGTAGAAAGAAGGAGGAGGCCAAGAGGCAGCTTCTGCTCCTTGCAGCTCCCTGAGGAGGGAAGCGCACAGGGAGGCGCTGGCCTCTGCTCCCCGGTGAGCGGCAGCAGGACGTGCGGGAGCGGCACAGAGCTGCGCCATGGGAGGGACAGACAGGGCATTAGGACAAATTCCCTTGCTGTGAGAGTGGTCAGACGTTGGAACAGGCTTCGTAGAGAGGTGGCTGATGCCCCACACCTGCCAGGGTTCAGGAGACATTTGGACAATGCCCTCATTAATATGCTTTAACTTCTGGTTAGCCCTGAAGTGGTCAGGCAGTTGGACTTGATGGTCTCTGTAGGTCCCTTCCAACCGAACTATTCTATTCTGCTCTGTTCTGTTCTGTTCTATTCTATTCTATTCTATTCTGCAAGAATTAGGGTATGTACGCAACACGAGCGGAAAAGCTTGTTGCCAGGTGTTCTCCAGCACCGGCGAGATTTAATCACCATAAATCAAACATCTTCAGTTAATCACTGTGACTGGCACTTCCTCAGGGACGGTGGGAACTATTAGGAAAACAACTCTGATTAATCCACATTACCTAGAACCAATGGGAAATCCTCGCTAAAAGCCACCCATGTCTCTGCTCAGCCATTGTTAACCATGATGCACAAAGCTAAGCAGTATGACCCTAGGAAAAAAATGTCTTCACAGAATTCATTAGAAAGCTGAGAAATTGCCACTAGAAGGTAAGTGTGACTCATCATCACTCTCCTTGCTCAAAATTGACAGGAATAAGGAGAGTGCCTTATCCAGAGTGAAAACAGACACCCTGATCCCTTGTAGAGATGATGGTGTTTATCTCCATAAATTACACACATTTCCACTGCAGACAGCTGCCTTGGCATAATTCACCCCTGCAGAAAGCTGCTGGTCCCTTCAGCATGCCCTGCCTTCATGGCAGCCCACCAGCGCGCGACGAAAGTGGCTTCCAGAAACAGCCACGTGCTTATGAATGCTAGGAGCTGGGTACATTAAGAAGAGGCATTGTCTGGAATTCCTAGGGATGCTGGGAATTAACCATGCAATGACAAATCTGCTCCTGCTCCACCACCATTAGCTCCCATTTCCCTGGGAAAGGGGGAGGCACAAATGCCTCCAAGGAGCAGATGTCTTCTGCAGAGAACGGGAGCGAAGCCGCTTGAGGCGAACGCGCCGCCAGCTGACAGCCAGTGCCCCACGCATAAATAACAGTGGGATTGCTCTGTGTGAGCACAGAAAGCATCTAATAAATCTAATTACCTAGAAATTAAGAGAATTAATCAGCATAAGACAAGCCTAGCCCTGCTTAACAGCCATATCCCCCTTTTCATGCAAATGATTGAATTGTGCATTATAAGCAGAATTTGTACCTGATTGCCATTGAGGAGGGTGGGAGCTGATGGGCGTGTGGAGGAAGGGGAGGAAAGAAGAGCAGAAAGCGCGCTGCAGGCAGCTTTGCCACGAGACAAGCAGGTCTCCCAGGCACCCAGACCCGTCTCCCTCCGAGCGGAGCTGCCCTCCGTGGGCAAAATGCTCTTTGCTGCTTGCTGGTTTAGGGGGTTTTAGTAACTAAACGGATTCAACAACAACAGCAAAAAAAGGTGAGCAGCTGCAGCTCACCCTGATCATCCCAAATGCCCTAGAAATGGCGGGAGACCGCATCGGCAAAAATGCTTCTGATTCAGTAGCATCCTACAGAAATTATTGGAATTAGATCGTTGGCAGCAAATATGCTGTTAGTTAAGCCCTACTGCACACTGCATTACTGTATGACACTAATAACTAACCAGGAGAAAAATGTCTCTTGCGGGCTGATACTGCCTCAGAATCACAGAAATTAATCAGCAAGTGGCAAAGGTACTTGCATAAAATCACCATGCTCCACACTCCCTATTGATTGGCTGGATTTAGTCATGATAATCACAGAAATACTTCTGATTAACCCGTATTGCCCAGGACTAGTGGGAATTAGTTAATTAACATAAGGCAAGTGCATTTCCATGTAGTCAACACTGACTAGGAGCTGTGGGTATTTCTCATCATAAGCAGAAATTGCCTGCTTACCTGGCACTTCCCAGGAAACCACTGCCATCAGACAGGACTAAAATTAACTGCCACCCCCAAAAACGGCCTGAGCACCAGCCTTTGTCAGCACAAAGTAAATATACCTTCAATTAGCCCGTGCCTGTAATTCATACAAATGATGGGAGCCATTACCACGGCCCCAAATGGCTCTGACTAACCAGAATGGCTTAAGAAGTAGGAAGGTTAATGAGCATAGGGGAAAATGTAAGTAATATATAGAACAAAACGCGCCGGTCCCCATTCCCTGGCGATGACTGGTGTTCCTCTTGTGCTCTTTTTCTCAGCCGAGGTGCCCCAGAGGTGACTGCAGAGCAGCTGAGCCCCTTCCTCCCAGCCCCACGGCAGGGCTGCGGGGGGATGCTCCGGCCCTGCGGCACCAAGGCTTCTGCTGAGGGATGCTGGCCGGGCCCCAGCTGCATTAATGCTGGGACACACGTGCCTGCTGTGCTTGGCAGCAGCTTTTTCCTTTGTGAGTCCTTGTCTGGGGTCGCAACCACCGCCCGGCCACCCAAGTCCAGTCCCGGCTTGGCCAAGGAGGACGTCAGCCTTTTCTTGCCCTGGTGAAACTGCCTGTGGCTGCAATCTGTTCCTATTTAGTGGCCTCCAGCTTCGTAGCACTCTACCGTGCAGTCAGTCCTTCTCACATCACCCGGGGGTCTCAGTGCTGTTCCTAGCGCGTGCTTTGGCTCATAACCGTGATGCTCCTGCCCAGCAGCAGGACCCGGGGCCGGCCGTGGCCGCGTTGGCAGGCAGCTGCCCGCAGCTACACCATGAGATCCAACCGCAGCTATTAAGCACCACGAGAAGCTCTGGCTAACAGCGTGCACGAGATGCAGGCACTAACTGAACAATTCCCCACATGTCTGTGCAATAATTCTAGCTAATTACCCTCACCAGCAGTTCCTGCGGAAGGATGGAAATGACACCTCCCTTGTGACAAATGCCACTGATTATCCAGACGTCTCCAGCCTTGCTGGGACATCATTAGCCTGACACAACTGCTCCTCACTTCTCTGCCCGCATTGGAAAAGAATTGTTCACATGAGATGAGGATGCCACCGATTACCCTGCATTCCTCAGAGGGGGAACTTAATCAGTGCAAAGCAAATATATCAGCCGGGAACCACAAGTGTCTGCAATCCCCAGGCATTAGGAGATGCTCTCCATAAGTAAATATCTCTAATGGGTGAGCACTCTCCATAAAAACATACAAAATCACTCAAGCAGAAGGCAAGTAATCTTGCAGCTAAGCAGCACTGCGGTGGGTAGGCAGCTCTGTTGATAGTAGAAAACCATCAATTTTTGAGTATCAATCTGGCCTCAATTCATTTCACCCAAGCAGGAGGTGGGCACATCCTCACCTTCACCGCTTAGAAGTCCATGGCCACCACGGAGAGTAGGGCTGAGGAGCTCCCAGCGAAGGTCCCAGGTCCTCATGGGTCCACGTGCCTGTTTCAGCACTACGTTACTTTACACATTATATATATTTTAGTGTACTGGATTCTTCTCTTCTCTTCTCTTCTCTTCTCTTCTCTTCTCTTCTCTTCTCTTCTCTTCTCTTCTCTTCTCTTCTCTTCTCTTCCCTTCCCTTCCCTTCCCTTCCCTTCCCTTCCCTTCCCTTCCCTTCCCTTCCCTTCTCTTCTATTTCATTCTATTCCATTCCATTCTGTTAATATTCTAATTCTAATTCTGATTCTAATTATACTGGATGAAGATAACCATTTCTGTTCTTCAGGCCTTTGCTTAGCATAAGCGTCTCCCAAAAGCACCCTCAGCCCTTTATTACTACCAATTCCACTTCAATACTAATTCAGCATCTCTAGCTGCTATTTTTGTATATTGTTTCAAAATTGTTTTCAGATATAGCCCAGCATTTTCTTCCAAATTGCATATTATACATTAACATTTCCAGGAATTCAGCAGTTTCCAACACTCTCTCTCAGTCCCAGAGACCCTGACTTGTGGGGCAACACATCTTTATGTGGGGTAACCATGGCTGCTGAGGAAGTCCGAGTTCAGCACAGACCCCACAAAACACCACAATTAAAAAAAGAAAGAAAGAAGGAAAACCTTTAACTTCATCACTCCCATACACGCAGTTTCCTAGCTGTTGGCTAACATGCCAGCTACATAGAAAAGCTTGCAAAGCAATGGTAGCACTTAAAGGTACTTAACAGTTTTTGTTTGTATAAACAGAGGAATTTTTCTTCTCTGCTGCCTCTGTTTACTGGAGGGGAAAATGGCTTATGAGAGAGAACTTCAATTTGCGGTCCTTGCAAAGGCTGCATCATTACAGAACATTTTAAAACAGCCAGGCACATTATAAACAAGTATAGGCTATGTGATAGCAATCCTTTATAACCCCCGTAAGTTGCTTCTTCCGACCAGGAATTCTGCAGGTGTAAATGGAGTTACAGGCTTGCTGCTGCCTGTCAAGGGCTGTGGGAGCATGAGCTGCCCTGTCCCACGCAGGGTTTTAAGCACAGAGGGCCCAGAGGCATGAGTACCAGCCCGGGGATTTTCGCAGGGCAGGGGCACCCAGGTCCTTTTGGTCACTGATACACGACCGGCAACACAAAGAGCACAAAAGAAATTCCCAGCTCAGCTCTCCATCCTGATTGAAACGAGTTGTGCCATAAAAAGGGAAGATTTGATTCGATTCTGTGGTATTTGCCAGGAGTTTGTGATGAGCAGCTCTCACCTGGGGGTGTTTGAATAGAGGGCTTTCAGTCCTAGCAGCTGTTCTACAGCTCCTTCTGTTAAACTTCCTCTGCTCCTGAAGCAAAGGCTCCTTGTTACCCAGACCACTTTATTTCTGAAAGCTCCTCCTCACGCATCCCCCACAACCCACGCAAACCTCTTCCCACCCCGACAAGCGCTCAGTGCATGCACCAGTGTCGGTCTCGGGTCATGCTCTTTGCACCCAAGAGGTTTCAGCACGGGGCAGCTTTGGGAAGTTTTAGCTAAAAGTACGCTGCTGAAAATGTCAGCCAAGGCCCATGGAAAGTGCCCAGCAGGGCTGACATCCACGGCTTTCCCCATGCTGGTGTTTTCAATCCCTGCTGGAGATCCTTCAGATCCTCCATAGGCTGCCCCTTGCTACAGAGACACAGGAAGTTATAAAATGGACATCGCCAGGTAAAAGCTGGTACAGAGGACTGTTCCTATGAATTACATGTTGTCTCACCAGAACATTACAGATTCTTTATAAAAACATCATTTTTTACTTTTTTTCTACGTGACAGCTCATGATTTCTGGCACAGAGCATTGGCTCTCGTTATTTCATCCAGCTTTGGGTATGCTAAATTAGCAAAAACATCTGTTTCCAGAGTCTTGCATTGCCTTTCAGGGGATGCATTTTGCACCAGATGCTTTCAAGGTTGCACCCATATCCCAGAGCTTCCATGCACGAGTCAAGGCAGAACCATCAAGTTTTATGGTTTCTGAAGGCAGGAGCGTCACGTCTTCTGGTTCCCAGTGACACCCGCTGAAGGCACGGGGCCCGTCCCTGCCAGCCCCCTCCACACACCGTGCAGCTCCTCCTCTGGGCAGCCATCACCATGCAGGGGCTGTGTGTCCATGCGGGACCCGGGTGCTGTCACCCAGCACCCAGCGGCCGCCCGATGACCAAACACCCCGTCCCACACCCCGTGTGATGCTTTCTGCAGTGGCTGCCTTGGTTCACATGCGCACAGGGGTGCCTAAGGAGCCCCGTGGCGTTGCTGACCCCAGTGGGGCGCAGGTAACGTGGTGGCACCCGAAAGGCCAAACACACCCATGGCACCAACCGTTTGCTCACCCCATGCCCCACGGCTGGGGGGCTGCGTTTCACCGTGGTTTGGCCGTGCCACTGTGCTCCACATCACCCGAGCTCTTCTTCATGTCCATCTCCTTGGCCCTTTCTCTGCTCGCTGGCTGGAGGACAGGTCATGCTGAGGAGCTATCTCAGGGGCTTCCTGCGGAGGGTGCTGCTGTTCCCCATTTCATCCCCTGACCTGCTGAAACAAAGAGCAAACCCAGACGTGACTTGAACACGCAAAGGACCTTGAACACGTAAATGCAAGATGAGATAAAGAACATGAAGCTGTTTGGAGGACAGAAGAGTTCACTTTGCTTGCCTGCTTCTTTTGACGGGGATCTGCTGGAGCGAGCCACCAATGCCAGAGGCCAAAAGCTCTCTGCGAGCCCAGCTCTTCCTGCAGCGAAGGTGAGAAAGCAGCCCCCCCCCAGGCCCCGTGACACAGCCCCGTGCCCCTGGAGCTCGCCCTGCGGCAGGGTCCCATGCCCCAGCGGGGGTGGCTGGAGCGGGCTCCATCCCATGGACACTGGTGGGTTTAGAGACATCCGGGGCTGCCTGGGGGAAAACGAAGTCTTGTGCAGAGCAGGAAGGGTGAAGATGGCACAAGAAAAAAGAGGAGAAAGCAGCGGTTCGCACAGGGTCACAGATGGAGGCAGGGAAGCAGACGGAGGCAAAGCAGCTCGGTCCAGCGCAGGAGGCGGCAGGGGCAGTGCCGACAGCATCAGCCCCAGCAGGGCAGGCGTCAGTGCCAAGCAGGTCCCCGCCTGCACCCGAGCATAAAAAATGGTCAAAACTGGGAAAAAGAAAAAAAAAAAAGAGTGTATAAATATCTCAAAGCAGAAAAGTGCTACGGTCTCGCTCTATCCACTGCCCCTCACTGTTCATTAAGGCTTCTCCCACGCATGCATTAAATCAGCCCCCACGAGCCCAGCCCTCCTACAGGACCGCGAGCTCTACGGCTCTGTGTAGAACTGCACCATGGGAGCGCTCAGCTCAATTCAAAAGGAGGCCTCGCACTCCAGCATCAAATCAAATAAAGAGACCTCAATTAGCTCACGTAGCTCTCAATTATTTTTTTCCCCATGAAACAATTGCCAATTAGCACTGCCTCAAACCAAACCAAAACTCTGCGGCAGGAGTCGGAGCAGACTGGGAAACTCGAGGTGAGGGTCAGCCGGGCTGAAGCATCGGTATCTGTGCATTAAAACTGAATTAACACATTTGCACTTGATGATGGCTGGGGAGGCTGGAACCGGCGCATCCCACGGCCACCCCCGCTGCCCCCATCCCCTTGAGCCCCCCTCGTGCCCATCCCACCGCTCCTAACCCCACAGCACCCTCACACCTCGGTTTACCCGCTCCTGCTGAGCCCAAAAGCCAAAAGAAGGAGGTTTGTCACTGCCTGCGAACCCACGGAGACAGGGATGTTACAGCAGTGCCCACTTGTGGAGGGAAGATGAAGACAAGAGGATGTGCGGGAGACCCCTGGGTGGCAGCCACCTCGTCCTCGTCAACAAAATGCTCCCCTCTGGGGAATGTCCTCTCTTGTACCTTCAGAACCACTGGTTTGACCGGAGCCCTGCAGATGCCGTCTCTGATCCAGCCAAAGCTCCTCTCTGGGCATCCGCTGGTGCTGCAGGCGGCGCGACAGTGAGCAAAGCTTTTGGCACGCTGAGCAGCGGGGAATAAAAAGCAGGTGGTTGGAGGGGGGAGGCACGGTCCAGCCGGGCAGCACCGCTGCCGTGGGCTGCCCTTGGGGACCGAGGCACCTGTGATGACGGAGGACATAGCGGGTTGCTCCGCCTGAAGACCCGTTGAGCAGTGCACAGCAGGGAAGGAACAGCACTTCTGTATTTTTTTCTCATTTGTGCGGATTCGCATCACTTTATGAGCAGTCCCGATATGCTGAGCAAACACCTTCACCAGTCTGCAAATAAATCCTTATAAAAAAGGGGTGGGAGGACGAAGAGGGTTCATTTCTAGCCCAGCCCCGGGGAGAGAAGGACCTCGTCCTAACCCACTGCCCGTGTTGCCGTTCCTATCCCTCTGCATCCTGCTCCGAACAGCAGCTGGACTGCAACCGGCACAGAGAAACCACGCCACAGGAGCCTGGGAGTGAGGTGGGTTGAGCCGCAGGTGGAGGAGCATCGTGAAGTGTCCGGGATTCCCCAGCCACCAAAGGGAAACTGGAGAATGCGAGATGCTCTCCTCGGTTCCGTCGGTGTCCACACTCAGCAGCTGGAATAGGCTTTGTTGTGCTTGGAACACAGCAGCAGCGTGGCTTGGGATGTGGGACGTGTTGGGTTTGGTCACGGGGTAATTTAGAGAGAAAATGTGAGCAAAGGGTGTTTGAATCGCCATTGGCCAGAGCTGTTCTTTACACCAACAGGTCCTCCAGAGAAAGGACCAGAAGAACATCCAAGATCTGAATCTCCCCTGCATATCCTGCAATTTCACACCCCAGGAAGTTAACGAAGGTGAACAAATGCCTGTCAGTTAAGCCCCTATAAAACATCGTAAAGAAAAACTCTTTTCTCTACACTTCAATCTGACTCGTTGTTGCATTCCTTCTTCAAAGGATCGAGGCATATTCTAGCTATCTATCAAACTGTCTTCAAACCTCAATGTCTCCGTGAATTTTTGAAGAACCAGCAAGTTCTCTTACGAAAGCCCACCACTAAAGCAAAGTTAACCATGGTTAACTTCCACTTAATGTGGCTTTGGGCCCTCCCCTGGGTCAAAACCTTCATGCATGTAGCAAAGAGCATCAGTGATGAAAAAGCTGCTGCGATCATCCAGAGATCTGGGAGCCAGTTCTGCATCAGCCTCCTGCTGACGGGTGAGTATTGCTCGTATGCTCTGACCAGGAAGCTCAGGTCACTGTCTGCAAAGGCATCCACGGGGCCTTGCAAGCATTTGGGTTTTAATTAAAAGCTCTTCAGAAAAAAAAAATAGGAGCTTTTACCTCAGTTCCCTCTGTGAAAATTGAAGAAAAAAAAAAATGTAATAACTTCAGCAAGGGCTGGGCATCATAGGTAATTTCAGAAACCTCCCCAGTCCAACATTCCAGAAAAACGTAATGAAAAACATTTCTATTTTAATTGGAAAGAAAGCATACAAATATTGCAGTTCTCATTCCCACTCTTCCTCTGGAAGGAGGCGCAGTAATCAAGTGCTGCAAGAAATTCTCATTTCCCCCCTTGCACACAGAGAAACTCTCCTTGGACATTCTCCTGCAAATTAAAAACAGTATTTTCTCCGACGCGATGTGCAAAGACTGAGAAATAGGTTTCTCCTCTTTCAAATTAAATGAAAGCTTCTAAACAGAACAATTTCCTGTTAATTTTTTTTTTCATTAAGCGTTTCTGCCTGCAGCCATCCCAGGGCTGGTGCCCCTGGCTTGGCTGTGTGGCCGGATCCTGCTTGCCTGGGGGCACTTGGAGCTGCAGGAGCCACCACGACTGCAGGGCGCTTTTCACTGAGATGTCTGCAGGAGCTTTGCAATTGCGCCCGTTGCGAGTTCACACAACCCTGTAGCTGCTGCACCCAGGCTTCCTTGCAGCCCCGGCAGAAGTTTTGGGGTCCAGGTGGAATGGGATGCGCTTAAGACCCATGTGCACCTGCAAAACAGCCCAACGTGTCCCAGAGACATGTCCCGCCATGAGCAGAGGCAGATTTCTCCTTGCTCGCTCCCAGGACCACGCTGTGCAGAAAGCGCAGTGCCGCTGGAGACACCCGAGCCAGCCCCAGCCCCAGGGACCTGCCTCCTCCGGGAACCCAGCGCTTGTGACATCTCCCGAGCCCCTTCCCTCCTGCCAGCCAGCCCTGCCTCCCGCAGGCCAAGTTCTTGCCGTCTGAAGACGTCTTTTTCCACCCGAAATGCTGGCCTATGTGGAAGCCGGAGAGCTCAGCCGACCTCCCTGGTAAAGGCTTGTCAGCATCGCGATGCTCTGCCTTCTGGGTGCTGGATTTGCTGGCTCCGAGCCCCCATCCTGCTTCCAAAGCACCCGCAACGCACGTGGCCCCAGCCCCCCCTGCCTTCTTCCAGCCCCTGCACCCCGTCTCCTTCCCCACAGCTCCTCCCAGCCCCAGAGCATCGTCCCAGCCCCACTCTGCAGCCCCCCGTGGTGGGGACCTCCCCACCCCGAGCTCCTAAGTGAATGTGAGGAAACCAAAGCTGCTGGTGGGGCTCCCACGCTGGCCTGGCTGGACCTGGACAACAGCCCGGTGGAGACCCAGAACCGTACCAGTTGCACCCAAGACAAACACTGTCCCCTCGGTCACTGGCTCTGGAGCACAGCCAGGAGGACCCGAAGGGACGTTTCCACTCGGGAAGGTTTGTGGGAAATGTTCTGCAAAGGGAGGGTCCGGCAGCTTCACGACTGGTCCTGGGCATGCACGGGGACAGGGAGCAGCCAGGGATGTCCCAGCACCTCCGTGCCCCAGCCCAAGTCCCGGTCACAGGAGACAAATCCTCCTGCAACCGTGTTTGCTTCTGCTGCTCGTGCTGCGGCGTGGGGGCTCTGGCACTGGGACCCTCAGCTGTGAAGGAGAAAGCCAGAACCCATGAAGGCGTGGTGGAACAGAAAGGGAAATGCCACTTCCAACCCATGGCTGCATCCCAGGGTGAGAGATGGGAGGCTGAGGAGAGCAGAGGAGAAGCTGCAGAGCGGGAAGAGGCGTGTAGGGACCCCGGGCCTGGTCCAAGCAAAGTCAGAAAAGGACTCCCTAGGACCTCTGTGGCCGTCCCACCAGCAGGTCCCATCCCACCAGCAGGTCCCTCAGCCCTCCTCAGATGACCCCAGTGTCCCTAACCCCATACGGTGGTGATGGGATCTGCCCGAAGCCCCTAGTTCAGAAACAAAACCCCTTGGAGTGCTCGATGGTGGATCTCTGCACCTCTTGCTCTGGATTAGTCCCTTGGGTGAGGCTGTGGCAGGGGGTGAGCCCCTTGTCCCGGGCTGTCCCCGTACCTCCTCACTTGCTGTGGTGCCCAGCTCTCCTCCCAGGACGTTGAGGTTCTCCAGGCTGCCCGGGCGCTGTGTCCTCACCTGCAGCTCCTGCAGGCAGCGCTGGACATGGCGCAGGAGCCCCAGGGACCCACGGTCGCGCTGTCGGAGGCCGGGCGCGGTGCTCGGGGACAGGGAGGTGGCGGGGCGGAGGCGTGGACGTTCACTCCACCTCTGCGCACGCTTCAGCCCGGGTGTGGAAGGGGTGGGAGGGGATGACCAGGCCGGGTCCTGCGCGCACATCCCTGCCTCCTGCGGAGCGCTCGCCTGGACCCGCTGCTCCTGCAGGGCTCCCAGGGCTGCCGCCTTCTCCAGGTGAGGATGCTCCTGCTGCTGCCTCCGTTCCTGCTCCTGCATGTGGACAGACACACAGACGGCCCCAATCGCCTGCGGCCCGCATACGGGGTAAAAGCATGGTGGAGAGGAGCCGCTCTGCGGCAGACATCCCCACCTCCAAGCTGCAGGCTCCAGGGATGAGGAACAAGGATTGACCCAAGGGCTGATGCCCGTCATGGATCCCATCTGCTTCGCAACCGCAAGGAGGGGCTTTGCAGCCAGCAAAGAGGGAGAGCCCACCCATCTCCATCGCTGGAGGAGCAACCGGGGCTGCTCTCCGGTTCAGCTGTCTGAAGCCCGCCCTCCCCGCAGCACTGCCAGGGAGCAGGTCCTGCCCCAGAGCTCCCAGCTCCCACGGGGACGTGTCCCTGCCCCTGCCCGTGCCACACAGGAGGTGCCACAGCCACTGGGTGCTGCCACCAGCCCCCTCCTGGGGAGTCGCCGCCGGGGGAGAGACGCATCGGAGCGGTGCCCGCGCTGCCCGGATCTGCCCCCGAGCCCCCGGTCCCGCACCCCCTCTCCCTTCCCTGACCTTCTCCAGGGCCTCCTGGAGCTGTCGAAGCGCGTCCGCCTTCTCCTCCCGCAGCAGCACGTGGAGCCGGCCCAGGGCCTCCTGCCTCTGTTGCAGGAGGGAGCGGGTTCGATGCTCCAGCTCGCGGAGCCTCTGCAAGAAAAGACGGGTCACGCCGCCCCATGGGGCCACCCAAACCCATCACCCAGGTCCCGTGAGGCTCCTCCCAAGTGCGGTCCCCACAACGTGAGCTCGGGGTAGGGGATCAGCACCCCAGCGTCGCACCAGCAGTATGGGAGCCTCAAGCCCTGCCTGCGCACAGCCGTGGGGCTGCTTTCCCCACAAATTCTCTCTCTTTAGGCTCCTCTTGTTAAAATCTTCTTGCAGATAAACTCAGTTTTAGGAATTTGGGCATGTCCTAGCATGGGACACGCAGGTGGCTGGATGAGAGGCTTGGCCTTGACAAGGGACGCGCTCCCCCTCCGGGTCCCTCCCGCACAGCCCCAGACCCACGGCACCCGCGGCTCCCACCGACCTCCTGCAGCTCCAGTTTCTCTTCTCGCAGAGCCGACGCTTCCCTTCGCGCCCGCCCCGTGCAGCCAGCGCAGCCTCTCTGCCCCTGCGGAGATGGGACCCCCCCTTCTCCACCTCCCGCCTCCTCCGTGCAGCAGCAGCAGCTCTGCACTTCCCTGCCCAGGCACAGCCGGCAGCCCCAGCCCACCCGGCCCCTCACGCTGCTGCCCCCCAGGGTCCCCCCCGGCCCCCATCCTGTCCCCATAGGCCACCCCGCTTTGGCCATCTCGGGGTGCTCACCGCCTGCTCCAGGTCCAGCCAGTGCCACGTGCGCGCCAGCAGCCCCCAGCCAGCCCTGCGGCAGGGACAGCGTCACCCGCATCCCCAGCAGGACGCCCTGGAGCCCACCCATGGGGCCCTGTGGGGTTTCAGCCCCATCCTTGGGGCCACGTCACCAGCCTCAGTGCACGATGAGTCCCTGAGGGCTACAGCGCACCTGCCTCCGTCCCCTTCGCTCCGTGTCCCCTGAGCACCAGCTCCCAGCTCTTGCGTCCCCTCCCAGCTCCTCCGCAGGGATCGGCGCAGCGATGCCAGCTGGAGGGACAGAGATGGACGTGGGTGAACGACACCGACCCACGAACCCTCAGGCAGTGCTGCCGCATGGAGCCAGCACCTACGCAGCTAATTAACTTGAGGAAGGTAATGACTTTCACAATGATGAGCTGTTCTTGAATACTGGAAGGCTTTCCTTCAGGTCTTCATTTGCAATTATTCATTTCTTTGATAAACGTCCCCATGCCGACAGCCTTTCTGTGGCCACAGGCAGGGTCTGCTGCCAGGTCCTGGGTGGGATCCGGGGACGGGGACATCCTGGCTGTGTCCCCTCCACACGGCAGCAGCTGCCCCTGAACACCCGCCCCGCTGTGCCCATGGGTACCTTGTGGGACACGATGGCTTTCTGCCTCCCACGCTGCCACCGGGGCTCGGTCACTCCACCTGGGCAGGACCCCCGGCACGGCACCGCTGCATGGGGGCTGCATCTCCCAGGGGGTCCCGCTGCTGCCTCGGTACCTGCGGGATCACACAGCGTTTGGGGGGACACCACAAACTCCATGAGCAAGTGGGGCTGGTCCCTGCCACTGCGTCCCATGCGTGGACCCTCCAGGACACCCCAGCCCCAGCCCCTGCCACCCTTCCCTTGTCCCCTGCTCACTCCGCTCCCCACCGTCCTCTCCCAGCCCCTGTGCCCCGGGGCCAGCCCCGACTCACGGTGAGCCGAGCAGGGAGCTCTCCTCCACCTGCTGCCGCCTCCTTCCTTCTCCACAGCAAGGGGGACGTCCCCTCCGTGCCATCCCCGGCCAGCTGGTGGCTGCTGCCATCTGGTCCCCGTGGACTTGCTCCTGCGATGTCCCCTGGCCCCGGCCCCGCTCCTGCTGGCCGAGCCGCCTGGGGGTCTCCAGGGATGCCCCGTGTCCGGGTCTCCACCATGCAAGGCGATGCCCAGCGGCTCTTCCCCAGCCTGTGCCCCCCGGTGGGATGGGGCGCCCCGGGCCAGTGCCAGCTGCTGGGAGGGGGCCAGGCAGGGACCCCCCCGGGCTGTCCCAGCACCGCTCTGGCTTAGCCAGGAAATCCTCGTGCCCAGAGACTCCAGGCTCTCCCGCCTCCTCGGCCACGGGGACGTGCCCCGCCAGGGACAGCCCGGCCCTGCAGGCAGCAGGGACTCATCCTGCCCACTGCCATCGTGCTCGGTAGGGAAAGAGAGAGCCTTGGCCTCGTCGGCCTTGTCCTCAGAGAACAGCGGGGGCTCCACCATGCCCTCCCAAAACGCGGCAGCCAAGTCCTCGGTGCAGACAGAGCTGGAGCTGCTCCCGTCGCCCCACCGCTGCCTCCGGGCGCCGCGTCCCGCCGGCTCTGCGCCATGGGAGAGCAGAGCGCCCTGAGCCTCCCCAGCCTCTCCAGTTGGAGCCTGCCCCTGAGCTGCTTCCAAAACATGAATAAAGAAAAAGCCGCTACATGGGTTTTTGGGGGGGCAGGGTCATTTTGCAAGCACCGCCACAGCAGCACAGCTCGGCGAGGGGCGCGCAGGCAGGGTGCTACAAGCTCCACTGCTGTGACAAGGAGGTGGCTGCCGGATGCGAGGTCCCTGGTCCCAAACTGCCCCTTTGCACCATTCCAAAAGCCCCACAGCTCTCCCCTCCAGCAAGGTTTGCGTGGCAGCCACGGGCTCCCAGGGCGCACTTTTGCTCTCTAGTGTTTGCTATTTTGGTCTCTGTGGTGCGCTATTGTTTTACTTAAATGGTGACAGCTGCTCAGTGCTCTGTGCAGCGTCCTTGCCAGCGGCTGCAACGATCCCTGTCCCCACTCACCGGCCGTCCCGGAGACATCAAGGGTGTCAGGAGAGGTGTCGCGGGCTTTGCTGTGTGCCCCAGCACCCTGCTGCTGTGGGTGGGACAGGGCCGGAGCACCCCAGTATTGGTGCCTCACCGTCCCCCCACATCTCAGCTCCACGCCGTGGGGCTTCCGCTCTAGGAGGCTTGGCGTACTCATTAGGCTTCAGAGTGAACGTGCCAAGAACGACGCAGCCAGGCTCACCCACCTGCCGGCTCCGAGTGCCACGCTGCCGGGGTGACCGGGAGTCGCCGGCACGGTGGCAGAGGAGAGGTTGGCGCGCTCGCTGCACCTGGGAGCCGCCGGGCCCTCGGCCCCGTTGCCTGCACCCAGAGCGGGCCGGGGGCTCCTCCCGGCACCGCAGGGCAGGGCGGGCAGGGCTGCGCGCTGTTGTCTGTCACCTGGCAACGTCGCGGTGGCCCGGCCAAGTCTCGGCCTGCCCTGGGCTTCCCACACCCACTCCTGGGCTCCCTGGGCCTCATCCCTGGGAACGGTCCCCTGGGGCTCCTCTCCCGTCCCTCCCAGCCGGCCCCTCCTTCCCTGGGCAAGCTCCGGTGTGTCGGCTCACCTCCTCCCCCGGCCCTCCGACCTCCCCAGGCAACCCCTTCCCTGGTCCTCTTTCTCCTCTGGGCCACCATCCCTGGAGAACCTCTTCCCCTGGGCACCTTCCCCTGGGCCACCTCTCCTGTCCTTGCTTACCTGGCGCTCCTCACCTGGGCCAGCTCCTCCTTTGGACCACCTCCGCTTGGCCATCTCCTCCCCTGGCCCTCCTTCCTGCCCTGGGCTGCCTTCCCTGGACCATCTCCTCCCCAGGGCAACCTCCCTCCTGATCCTCCTCCTTCCCCGGACAGCCCTTCCCTGGGCCTCCTTGTCCTCTAGGCCACCACCCCATGGCACCCTCCCCATCGCCCCTTGGACAACCTACTCTGTTGGGCCACCTCCCATGGTCCCTTCCCTGGCCACCTCGCCCACCACGTGCCCACCTTGGCGTTCCCCCAGGACCTCCACCTGCAAATCTGGGGAGCGAGCGATAACCTCAGCACTGCGCCTTTTAAAACTCCCGAATCCAAGTTTTATTACCGTGTAGGAGAAGAGGGATCACTCACAATATATTGTTCAAAAAGAAATACATTCAACAGCATTTACAGTAGAATGACATTAAAATCCTTTGGGGGGGGTAGAAAGACCAGGAGATGGTGCTCAGATTAAGTGTTGCCAGTAGATGATCTCTGGAAGATATTGCAATTTTTAAAATTAGCCTAAAAAATGGGGGATTTATGGTTTTGGGGGTGCTCCTCACACTCCCCAGGCTCTGCTAAGCTGTGCAGTGTCCGTGACGGTGATTTCTGGAGAGACGCATCGGGGGGGACATCGCAGAGGAGCTCCCAGTGTCCCAGAGCCCAGCAGGACACTCGGTGCCAACACTCCCTGAGCAACGTCACCTCCGCCGCGGGGACGCTCGGGTCTGGGTCTGGGACAGCCCGGGCAGGAGCCCCTCGCCCTTCCCAGCCCTCGCGTAACGCTTGCATTGACAAAACAAGGAAAATAAGGCATTTGGAAGTGCTCGATCTCGAGTCCGTTTTACAAAACCCATTCAGCGGAGCAAACCCCGCCGTGCCACTTCTGCTGCCGCACGCTGAGCCAGGACGGGCGCGGAGCATCTCCGGCGCGGACCTGAGCCCTGGGGACGGGACATGGCACAGCTCGCGCCAGCTACGGCCAAGCAGCCTGATACAGCAGCAGTTCGGGTCACTGAAGAGCTCCGGAGCAAAATGTTGCTTCTCTGCTTCGGGAATGAATCACCATCACCCCTACACCTTACCTCAGGACAAGCCTAGGGAAATGGCCGTACTCGTACTACAAAAACTCAGACAGACGCTTCTGTCTTCATCATTTTTCATCTATTGTGTACCATAGAAATTTAAGCAAAATAATTTTATATATATTTATATATATATATAT
>VXAA01000240.1:188179-224203 GCA_013399115.1 Anseranas semipalmata
ACCATAGAAATATACGAAATATATTTTTATATATATATATATATATATATATATATATATATAAATTAGAAGCAAATAAATAAGATTAAAGGGTACATTGAGACCAGTGGGTGTTGCCACTCCATAGCCACTCACTACTGTTACGCCATACGAGGTCTATATATACTGTACACAAGGGTTTGCTGTAAATAACAGGGATGGAGGTGCTGGAAGAGAAGCTGACCAGGAGGATACTGACGGTAGAGGAACCTGATTGCATAAGTGTTCCATGTGCAGCCTGGGTTTTCCAGTTCCCACTGCCTCCAAGTTCATTATTGCTAATTATCTTCTGACGTGGATGTGACAGTCCGGCTACAGGTGGCCTCTGACCCGCGGGAGGGAGCAGTCAGCGTGATATGATGAAGACCCAGAGAAGAAGACACCAAAAATGAAATCCGAGGAGGCAAACGCAGGCGTGCAGGTAGCTCCAATTCCCTCTGTCCCGGCGGGATCCACTGGGTCCGTCATCTCCTGGGGCCTCGCTCTCTGTGCTCGGGGACCACACGTGCCCAGTGCCCAAGCATCGCTCGCTCCTGGTCCTCACCCATCACCTGCAGGGCTTGCTCAGCTCGTCCAGGAGAAGAGCTGCAGGAAGCCTGCTGTTTCCATCCGGGGGCACGAGGGGTATTTTAGCCATGACCTGAAACCTGCAATCTGGGGAAGACACAGGGAGGGGACAGCAGGACAAACGCTGCCTCCCGGGAGCTGCTCTGATGGAGCAGCGGCACCACCGTCTCCAAAACCGGCACCGTGCTGCCGGCTCCTGCCACCCGTTGGTCCTGCTGCTGCGATTCGGAGCAGAGACCTGGTCTGCGAACCCTAGAGCATCGCTGGGCAACAAATCTCTTCACTCTGTGCTCAAGCACCCCCTCGCACCCCGCCAGCTCGCTGTCTCAGCCCCCTTCGGATGCAGCTACAGGAAAACCAAACCAAAACTCACCCCAATCACAATGCATCATGTTAAAGACAGTCCTAAACCTTTACTGAACACAGCAGACCATGGGGAATCTGCTCAAAGGCTTCTTTAAAGTAAAAACAAAAAGGAAAAAATGGTCACCAGCTGAAATATCCTGATTGGTATTACTGGGATGACCGGGCACTGCGGGAACCACCAGCAGCCTCCAGGAACAAGCACCTTGGCCACAGCCCCTGGAGTTTTCTGAGCAGGATTTGGAGTTGTTTGTGTTTGACTTTGAAGGAACCTGAACCAGGAGCAGATTTTTTTTTTTTTTTAAATCTCCTTAAAGTCCACACACAAATGGGGAAAAAAAATGTCAAAGAAAGAACTCACACAAATGCACAGCATCCCCATGACGTGAGCATCTTTGGAAGTCGATGTCTCAGCCGATACAGCCGAGGCATTGAAAGATATAGGCAGCAACTCCTGATTGCAATAAATATACTAGGCTAAAAACAAACCAGATTCATGTGTCCTCATTCCTAATCAGTAGCTGAAAAAGCCACCATTAAAAAAAAAAGGATGCTATTTATTAATGCGTAAAAAAATAGGTTTGGAATCCCTGTTTAGATTTCTTTTTTCAAATTTCTGCATGTATCGACTGTGTGTGTGTGTGTTTATTTGCACTGTCAACCGCCAGCAGGACGCTGCCAGCGTGTCCACGCTGTCCCTCTGTCCATCCCGCTGCAGAGGTGCCCGGGGCCGGCCACGCCGGAGCGAGCGGAGCAGCTCAGAAGATATCGGGGCACACGCTCCAGTCCTGCTTGTCCTTGGCCTCCCAGTATCCGCCTTTGTACACGCAGATCAGCTCCCCCGTCACGGGATCCACCTTCCGCTCAAACCACAGCGGGATGTAGCCTTCATAGTCCTTGCCTACGCGGGGATGGAGATGATGAGGGCTCGGTCCTTCCTCCCCAAACCCAGCGGGGTTTCCCCGTGGCACCCCCTCCTCCCCATCCCGCGTCCATCCCGCCGCATCCCACCTTCCTCCAGGGCTTCCACGGCCTCAGCCTCCCTCCTGCGGCGCACGGCCCGCTGCTTCTCCTCCAGCCTCTGCTTCTCCACGTTGGCCTCGTCCCAGCGGCCGCTCTCCATCAGCCGCTGGTCGGGGCGCAGCCGGCTGTCTGTGGGGGCCACCCGCTCCTCGGGCTCATTGAGGGTGAGGGCCAGGTCAGAGAAGAAGTACATGTTCTCGGCGTTCTCCCTGCGGCCAGAGAGCCCCGATCAGGACCTCGGAGGTGGTGCCTGCCTCCAGCAGGGCTCCCATCCCTTCAGCTGCTCGTGTCTCACCCCAGCCCACCGAAGCTGCTGTATCTATTATTCTGATCCCCCAAACGCCATGTGTAGAGCATGCTTAAGAGCAGCCCCGCGTCCCACCCCCTAAGCGGAGATGCCAGCAATGCCTCCAGGGGGGTTCTGGGGGGAGCACAGACCCCTCCTCTATTGCTTTGGTGTGGGGAAGCTAAAAACAAAGCCTACGAGCTCCGGTATCACAGCCGAAACACGAAACAGCCCAACCCAAGAGCTGCCAGATCAGAGCCCGCAGAAGGGGACGGCTCAGCCCCGAGGGCCACGCGCTCTCCACTGGGGACCACTCCAGCAGCACAACTCCCAGGCAGGGACCAGCTGCTGGTGCTGCTGGAGACTGGTTCGGTGCCCGACAGCAGGGCTGGTCCCCAGGGAGCTGAAGTCACGAGCGGGACAGGGACTCGGCAGCGAGGCAGAGCAGCCAGCGCCTCTCCCAGCCATGGCCAGCAGTCAGGAAAACCAAAACTCAAACCGAAACAGCTCCCTGGCTGCCCAAAACCTCGCTGCCCAGCACGCCGCGCCGCAGGACGGGACTCACGGGAGGGGGTACTTCTTCCACAGGACCTTTGGAGACAGCGTCTGGTAGACAGTTTTCTGTTTTCCCTCCGAGCTGGTGCTGCCGTGGCTGCTCTGCACTATCTTGGAGCACTCCATCTTCTCGTCCCACGTGCCAGACATGACGTAGTGGGCTTTACCATCAGCGTCGCTCACCACCCCCGTCACCTGGCAGAAGGAGAGACAAAAGTGCAGGAGGTGGCTCTGGTGGCTTCTGAAAGTGCCCAGGGGACAAGGAGGTGTGCAGAGAGGAAGAACAGCCTCCAGGAGTGAAATACCTGGACCTGGTGACTCAAGTGGTGCTGGGTGTCCTCAGACACGAGGACAGCACCCAGCTGCACCCAGCACTGGGGGCCCATCCTGACCCAGCCCCTGCAGTTGGCTCTCCAGCCCATCCAACCCTTCCCAGGTCCCAGACACAGATTTCAGTGCTGCAGCTCAGTCCCCCCCAGCCCTCCCTGGTGACCTGCATCACACGGAGGTGCCTGCGCAGCTCCTCGCCCCCTGCTGGGCTTCATCCCACCCACAGTGCCAGGACCCCGCGAGCCCCAGCCCAGCTCGGAGGGAAGAGTCGGGTACCAAAAGGAGCAGGGAGATTTTTGGCTACGTACCTTTCGGGGGACGTCTCTGGAGAAGTAGCTGTAGGGGGTAAATTTCAGCTGGCATTTATCTTTTGATTTATGGTTAACAATCTCTATTTCACCAGACTAGATAAAAGACAGAACCACAGCAAGTGAGAGACTTCGCAAGGAGACAAATGAGCCGTTAGTCACCGTTTGTGCAGCTACACATCACCCTCAGCACCACTGCTGCTCCCTGCTGCAGCCCCACGGTGCGCCCGCAGCCGAGTAAAACCCATCCCGTGCCGGATCCGGCCCCACGTGGCCAGCGCACCTCCCCGCTCCTCCGAGGCCGGCCAGAGCGCTCGCCTGCACCCGCAGCCACCCACCTGGTCAATCCAGAGCTTGCCCACGATGATGTTGTGAACGGTGGAGGTGACCTTCCTCCAGACGTAGTGATTCCCGCTGGAGTGAAACTCGAGGTGGATGGCGCCTGCGGAGAGCGCACAGCCCCGGACTCAGGGTGGGGACAGGACGGGTGGCCCGAGCGCCGCGAGCGTCCCACGTCCCCATCCATCAGCCCCAAACCAGCGCGGGGTCTGCGCCCACCCCTCCCCGTGGTTTGCCGCGCTGAAGAAGCTGCGACACCCGCCAGGTCCCGTGCCCTCTTTCTGTCCCCCAAAAGCTCCAATTTTAAAAGCTGGTCAGGGACGTGCTGCCTGGCTCTCAGTGCCGTGGGACCAGGCAGAGGGGACCGGACCCAGCTGTGCTGCCCAGCCCCGGACGGACAGAAGGCAAACGCAACACTGCAGGGACGCAGGTTCTTGCCTCTGGCTGCTGGGGAGAGGGCTGAAACAGGCAGCAAGTTAACCTTTAAACAGCATTTAAGGAGAAATCAATTTATGGGCAAGCAGGAGTGCGAAATCCGCTGTCTGCTGGCCACCGCACCTCCCACTGGCCAGCTCAAGTGCCACTTTGGCACGAGTTAAGCCAGGAATGGGGATATTTCCTCAGCACCTCAGCAGCGAGCAAAGCAATCTCCCTTTGCAGCTGGCATAGTTTCCATTTCTAGGGTTATGGTTGGTGTTTCAGGATTGTCTGTGATCGAGAGCACAAGTCTGAGCTCCTACGAGGCTCAGGGTGGAATTCATCGAGCCCTACATGAGCCCACGGGACCGGCACGCTGCTTTGACCTCTTGGGTACCGCACGAGCAAGCCCCGATCCCCTCGGCACAAGTCACCTACCCAAAGGCATGATGGAGAGGTATTTGCCCCTGAACTTGCTGGCGATGGTGATTTCCTGCCACAACGTCCACCCTCGCTTGGAGAAGACGTGGTGGGCGGCCGCCGGCGGGTGGTGGCTCACCTGGGAGGGAGAAGAAAGAGCCCGTAAGGTGCCAGCCCCCCTTTCTGTCTGAGCCTGGGGGTGACTTGTGCACCACTGCATTCAGAGATTGCGTGCACCGCTGTAATTACAGCCTGAGCGCCCCAAGCAGCTGGATTACAAACGTGAGCAGAGCCAAAACTTCTCCATTAAACCCACTGTCACCAGCAGGAGAAAATCCTATTTGGATAACTGGATTTCAGGCACAAGATTATCAACACTTTGCTCAGCAGGTCAGTGGGCTGAGAGCAGACGCTGCTTCCAAGGGATGTTCAGAGCAGTGGGAACAGTGTCTGTCCGTCTGTCCGCCCCACGCTGCCAGCACAACCCAGGGCAGCCCACACCGACCACACTGCCAATGCTGCACCAGTGCAAACCCAAACTGTCACAGAATTTGCCCTTTGAGATAGGTCCAGGAGGGAGATTTAGCGGCTTTGCTCATGGATCAAAGGCTCTGGAGTGCTGCAACAGAGCGGTTTTGGTCCAAGTTACAGCAAACTTAATTTTGGATGAGTATCTCCAGCCCCTACTAGTTGTGAGCACCCAAAATCCACATATCACCAAGGCAGCCAGAGCGGGCACATGGAGGTGTCAGAAATACCAAATCTGGGTACAGACGCAGCAAAACTGGGACCCACCGGAAAAAGTAATTCAGGGCAGGTTATCTATTTGGGAGGAGATGAGGATGGAGAAAGGGAGGAAGAAGGGTGGGTGAGAAGGAGGGTGAAGAAATAGGAAAAGGGATGACAAGCACACGAGTGATGTGGGGGCTGTCCGTCGGTACCCAACAGGCGGCGCTGGGCTTCGTCACCGCTGCCCAAATTGGGGTAACAAACCAAACCTGCTGTTCTGACTATACAGAACCTGAAGATGAGAGGTGGCCACGGCTAAGGATGGAACGAGCATCCTGGTACCACTGTGCTGGCACCCACCCACCGCTTCCTACCACCGGGCTGAGCAGGGTCAAAGCCCAGGGAGATGTGGCACCAGGGAGAACAGAGACCCCCATTTCTCTCTGCTTGCATAAAGCCAGTTTGGGAATTTGGCTGTGAGGCAGGAGGGGTGAATCAATGCTGGGAGTGGCACCAGACAGAGCACAACGGGGACGCACCCTCGTGGCCACAGCTCCTTACACTCGGGTCAGCAGTGTCCGGGCTTGCTGCAGCCCAGGGCACGAGCTCCCAAGGATGGGACAGGCCATATGGGTGTCACTGGTCACTGGGGACAATCGCAGCTGCCCACCATCGGACGTGCAGCTCTGGATGGCACAAAGGGACATCAGGGACACGAGTTCTGGAGGTCATCTACTGAAGCACCTTTACTTTTGTCACTGCAAGGAGCCACTTCTCCAGGAGACCCCACGCAGCCTGCTCACCGTCACTGCCCGGAGCAGCGCAGATGAGCGAGCAAGGCCGTGTGCAGCTTGAGAGCTCACAGTGGCACGGAGGGACACGATGTGACAGGAGGTGCCATCCTGCCTGGGGCCAGAGCTTTGCTTGAGCAAAGCACCAAGCACTAGGCATGCATTACCATGGAGTGGTTTTGCTTGCACCTACGTGTCCTGCTAGGAGCTGACTGCAGATCATAGCGCCTGCTCCAGCTGCTGCTCTGTGTCTGGACTAGCAGCAAAACCCTTTCCCCATACTATGCCCCTCTTGGGAGCTGTCTGAGCTGCCTCCCCCAGGCCAAAAAGGCTCCTGCCCCAGTATGAACAAGGTGCAGCATCTCCAAAGCCCTGCCAAAGGGAACTGAGCACCTGGAAGACGTGGCTTGCAAGCACAGCCCCACAAAACTACTGACCCACAACCTTCGCCCCACAGGTCTCAGCAGGCACGGTCTGCTGAGCGGTGCTGCAGGTCTGGGACCTACATTGGCCTCTGCAGAGTGATAGAGGTTTGTGGGTTTGTTTGATGCTTCTGAGCGCTGAAAGATGTGATGGTCGCTCTACCCCGAGATGGCACAGCCACCTCCTGGAGCTCCCACCAACATGATGTCCTGCCTGCAACGGTGATAAATGGCCCCGTCCATCCCCAGGAGGATGGGACAGACCAGCCAAGCATGCTACATAATTAAAGAGTCAATTTTCTTCACAGGTCTCAACCCATTAAGCGCTCCAGGTTTTTAATTAAGACCTGCTGTTTGACCGATACATGTCAGATGCACTCTGTGGTTAGCACATGGGGATGTTAGAGGCTCTGAGGTTGCCCCCAAGCTTTGAAACTAAAACTTTTCAGTATAACAAGAGAGAAATGAGATCCTGAGACTCTTTCCAGCCATTAGATGCACTGAAACAGGGAGGAACCATGCCAGAGCTTGCAGGCATCACTGATGTGGCTGCAAGGACGAGGACAGCTTCTCCCTTTCTGCTCAAGTCTGGGGATGTTACAGAGACCCCAGCCCCAAGCAGGCTGCCAGGAGACCCGTCATGGTGACAGACGCCCTTCTCCTTCCCTTTCTTTCCCCATCTCCTGCTCTGCAACGCTGGGACAGCCACACTATGCTCCTGCTTCTGCAAATGGCTTGGGTTGTGCTTGCTGCTGCTTCTGCCAACTCCAGGAGCACCAAGCACCATGCTGGTTGTCTCGGCCAGGAGACAGGCTCAGCGCGAGGAGATGCCAGGTCTCCTTCGGGGAAGGGCTGCTTTGGCTGGGCACACAGAGCCCTTCTGAAACCCGTGACTCACCTGCTCGCACAGGGAACGGAAGCCAAACTCCTCCAGCCGGTCGAGCTCGTAGGTTTCCCCCAGCAGCGGGTTGAATGGCTTTGCTGTGCGGTGGACCGTCGTTGAGTAGGAAGACACCGAAAATGCAGCCACGAAACACATCTGCTCCGTGGAGCTCTCGCACTTGACAGCTTTGTCCAGCAGCTCGTGGTACTCCAGGTCCTCCGTCAGCCGCTGCAGCATGGAGAGCGGCTCGTTGAAGTTTACCTGCAGGGGGAGAGGAGAGGGGGTCAGGAAAATAGACAGGTGCCACGCTGGGCACTTCACCGTCTGCCTTTTGCCGCTGGCACCGTGTCCTGCTGCCCACCGGCACCCCACGCCATCAGCTGTCCCAGCACGGGGCTCATGGCATGGGACTGGATGTGCCAGGGTGCCCTGCATGCATGCTGCCTCTGCAGCATCACACAAATGTTAAAGAAAACAAGAAGCTCGCGCTATAATGTGCTCCCTGAACCGTACCACGAGAGCCTGAAGGCTTTGAAGTGCCCAGCTGGGCTGAGCTGGGAACAGCCCAGCCAGGGAGCCGGCAGCCCTGCAAGCTAACCAGATACCATCCCAGGTCACGCATGCTCCAAATTGGGCACCGATGACTCCCAAAACGAGCCTCAGCAGTGAGACCAGCTCCTTCCCGGCCAGCATCCTGCAGGCCAGGAGCAAGAAGCAGCACAGGGGTAGAGATGAGCATCCCTGAGCCACCTCCATCGCCCCCAGGCTGCAGCCCGGTGACTGGGAGAGCCTCGAAAACCTCATTTAGGGGCATCCCGCCCCTCGGACTGCAGCCCCACGTCAGCACCTGCACTGCGTGTGTGAGCTACAGGCAGAGACAGCAGCAACGCACCGCGGGGCAAAGGGCAGAGAGGCAGCCCTGTCCCGAGAGAGTCCCCAGTGTGTCTTATTTCCAGCCCCAAATCATTGCTTTGTCAAGTAGAGAAGTTTGCAGTATGTTGCCAGGTTGGGCAGAATTCCCACTGCAAATGTCTTTGGAAAAAAAAAAAAAACAGTTGGTTTTAGCAATCTTTTTGTCTGAAAAGAATTAGAATCATAAAAGAAAAAGAGAAGGAAAAGTGAGATATTTTCTGCTGCATGAGTGGAAAGTCTTCTGCCTCAAAACCATCTGAAATTCACTTTTTGCTTTCAGTTCAGAACAAAAAATATATTTTAGAATGAGCAGATGGTTGAAGGATGGGAGAAACGCTTCTATAAGCCAAGTTACATGTTTTATATTACAGAAAACAAACCCCAGATCATTCCACTCTGGGATTCAGCCTGTAAACAAGAGGGATCTTCCAGCATCCAAGAAAGATGGAGTTATGCAAAGGGCAGCACCGCATCCACAAAGAAGCAAATCACTGCCAGCTCGAGATAACTCTCAGGAGAGATGCAGGCAAAGCCGCCGCTGAAGCAGGCAGCTCGAGAACAAAGCCGGCAGCTGCGTCCTCTCCATCGGCACCACTTAGGAAGCCACGAAGCAAAACCTTCTGATGGAGGAATGAAGATTAAACCCCCTCAAAATGCAAAATCCCTACAGCTGTTCTGTTCCATTTCAATGCTGCGGATCTGTTCATTCACAGGAAAAATTAAGGAGTGCGGTGTTTGCATGGGGAGATTTTCCAGTCCATCACGGCCCCAGGGAGGGAGAGGAGGTCTTTGAAATGCTCCTAAAAGGCCAAGAACTGGGTGAAGTACATGGAAGGAGAAGCTCCTGCTGCAGCCATCCCACAGCACGGTGCGCACAGCGGGCTCACCGATGGTTTGTACTGCAATCGGCCGGGTTTCCGAAGAGCCCTGCCCGGCCGGCTGCTCCGCTTCCTTCCCGTCTTCCCTCGCTCCGTCAGCCTGCGAGCCCTCGTTAGATGGCTGCGCTTCGCTTCGCCGAGCTGCAACTTCCCCTCCTCCCCAAGCACATATACTACGGAGAGAGAATTTAAACAGCCATTCAAGGCAGATTTAATTGCCCCTTGGTGCCTTACCGCAGGCTTCTTGTTCTTGGGGCGAATATCCCAAAGAAATGCCACGTGCAGGGTGCAACGCCTCTCCCTGCCCTCCAGCTGCAGCTGGGAGGAAAACCCATCCTGCCTCTGTCTCCCCGTGGCAGAAGGCAGATATCCATTTCTTTGCAAAGAAATAGCCATTTCTTTGCAACCCATGGCTCTGTTGAACACTTACAGAGACAGCAGTGCTGGGAAACCGCATCCGCTTGCCCCAGGGAGGGATGGAGTAACTGCATCCCCGAATCGGCACCGGGAGCTGCTGTGCGAGGCAGAACGCATCGCCGCCAGGTTTTGACTCTGCTTTAGCAGCTCCTGGAATGGTTTGACTGATAGGGAAGGTATATATTTCCTCTCTCCTGGCACCGCAGCTGCTGGTATTTCACATCCTGAGCTTATTTCTGTACCCATCACGCCTTTATCTGATATTGATGTTGCTGCAGAAATGCTAACGGACAGCACTGGGCTGCGGGTCTCAGCTGGAAACGGCACCAGGAAGAAACAAGCTCATCTTTTACTCCAAGTGTATCAGGTACTGTTCTAAGAAATAAAATATATTCTCCCAAGCTTGCCAGGATTTCATGGGTTTTAGGGAAATGCACTACTTACAGAGGCCCTCTTGCCACTCATTGGGCTGGTCAAGACCTGCTGGCGAACCAGCAGCCTGTATAGGGCTGTTTTGCTCTGAAAAACTCCTTCTGCTACAGTCCTGGGGGAGCTTTGGTGTGGGCAGCACTGCGTCTGGGTGGGTACCCCAGGTGCGAACCAGCAGTGGGATGCCCCTGCCCTTATGCAGAGGATAAGAAGTTACCTATCTCCAGCCCAGACCAGCGACAGCAGGGATTTCTCTTCCTCTTTTCCAAACAGAGGAGCAAAAAGGCTCCATACACATAAGTAAATGAGGCAAAGGATTATTTACCTGCAAGAATTAAATGTACTCCCCACTTAACCTCTGCAGCAGCCCATGTAAGAGGGGTTTCTCCAGACAGACCCCTGCCAGCAAACCCTCTCCTCTGAACACCTGCAGGAAGCCTTCACCCCCAGGAGTGAACCCAGCAGCACCCAGCAGAAGGGCTGTCTGTAAGTTGACCCCATGGCACCTCCTTCACTGCAAAGTTGCTCTTTGCAAGGAAAATAAAGGTACTTTGGGTCGCTGGGTTGAAACATGCTGCTGGTACAGAACAGAGAAGGGCACGCAGGGCTGCTCGCCAAGCATCATGTCCCCAGACTCACAGGGGGGAAAGCGTTACCAGCAGCAAGGTCTCTTCTTCTAGCCCCTGGGTGAAATGCTTGAATCCACAGGGATTCAAGATGCCCCGGTTCCCTCCTTGCCTCTGCAATGGTTGGAATTTGCAGAGGACGTTCAGGCAATGTCCCCCTGCTCCAGCCTGCCCTGGGCACCACACAGGTGCTCCAGGGCTCTCTGCAGCCAGTACAGAAGAAGGGATCAGTCCCAAAGAAAGAGCCAACCTGATTGAAACAGTCCCTAATTCAAACAGCCACGACATCGGAGCCATTTACCGCAAAGCAATTAGCAATTAGCAGCACGGCTCCATGCCGCTGAGGACAGCCTCCTGCCTGGCTGCTTGAGCCTTCTGGCTGTGCTCGCTCTTCATAGCAGTGGACAATTTCAAGGGGCAAATAAACTGCTGCCAGCCCCCAGGACCGGTGTGCCAGTTGGTGACACACTCTCCATCCTGCTCAGGGGCTGCTGTGCTGCCACAGCACCTGCAGGACCACCCGGACCAGTAATCCAAATTCTTTGCACCAAACCAAACCCTCGGTTTGGCACCTGCATCACGGCAGCAGCCTCTCGGGGCTCACTTACGGGCATGGGGATCTTGGAGAGCTCTTTGCCGATGCAGTTCTTCATGATGCTCCAGAGGTTAAGGCTGTAGTTGGGTTTGTCGGGGATGCGGGTCCGTCTCCTTTTCTTCGGCAGGAGATCTTTGCAAGACTCATTGTAGCTGCTTTGATTTGAGCTTTCAAAGACCTGCGGAAGCAACAGAAGCACAGGTCTAAGCCGCACTCACCCAGCACGCCCAGGGACCTAGATGGAGAGTCCCTCTTCCGACCTCCTCCTCTCCCCGCATCTCATCCCACCGGGAGCATCCCTCCTTCTCTGCCCAGCCAACTCACGCTGTCCTCCAGGTTCCAGTCCTCGGGGTGCCCCTCGCTGGCCCCGCTCAGGTTACTGCCCGAACGCCTGCGGGGAAGAAAGTGCCGACTGGTGAAGGTGAGGGAAGGCAGAGAGAGGAGCCAGGGGCGGTGCAGCTCAGCCACCACCACCAGGGGCATCTCCCTGCACCACCTGGGGTGCTGCCAGGAAGGCAACGGGGTGATGGAGGCTGTGCGCGGGCATCAGAGGGGGCTGAGAGCTTCTCCTTTTGCCAGCAAGCACAGCGGTGTGACCGTGGTTCAGGCCACAGGTGCCTCTAGCCCAAACAGAAACCCCGGGAGGAGTAAGAACAGGACAAGGCAGAAGAAGACAAGATACTCCCCACCTCTGCCCAGTGCTCCCAGCACCGAGGCATCTCCCTCCAGGCTCCTGCCTCCCTTGAGCCCCCGTCTGCTTTTTGCAGACTCAGATGCAGCTGGCCAGGGCACAGGGTTTGCTGGGGGACGTGCATGCACGAGTAACTCCCCCTCGGGAGGGGGTGCTGCCCTAAAGCCCAAGGACAGCACCGGGCAGACTCTTGCCACATGCTCAGCGGGTTTTGTCAGGCCCCAAGGGCAGGGGCTCGTACCTGTGGTGCTTGGGGTCTGCGGTTACAGTGATAAAAGCTGGTGCATCCTCCATGGCATCAAAATACTCCGTCTCTTCATCTTCATCACTGGCCTCTCCTTTTGCGGACTGCACGCTCCCTGTTGGCACAAAGGGTTTGAGACACTCAGTTGCTGCCTGTCCCCTTTCGAACCCATCGAGCACAAGTCTCACTGCCACCGCTGTCCCCAGTGTCCTCTTCCTGCTGTGTCCCGTTCAACGCAGGCTCCCTTCGCAGCTCATCTCACGCCAGCCTTCCTCGCACGTCCCCCTCCTCCTCTCCGTTCCCCTCCACAACAAGAGGATGCTGTGCTGGCTTCCAGCTCCTAAAACCAAGAACGTGCCCTCGCAGCCCGCATCCTACTCCCCGCTCGAGGCGAGCAAGGCTCCCCTGCCACGCTCGGGGCCACCTCCATAGTGTCACCAAGCTGCCCGAGCCAGTCGCACGCCCGACCATGTCTAATGCAGCTCCTGCTCCAGCACCGCCACGTCTGCCAGGAAATCCGCTTTGGGTTAAAACAGGAAAAAAAAAGCCAAGTGTTGCAGGTGTTGCTCAGACAGACTTCCTGGCCCTTGGGTTTTCCAGCCACGCACTTATAAACATTTCTCTTCCCTGCTGCTTGGGGAGAGGTCACCAGGAAGCCAGCCGGGAGCCACAGCACGAGCTGCACGCACCCCACAGGCATTAAACACAAGGGGACTTTGGGACCTGGTGCTGCTCCCCAAGCACAGCCTCACCACGGCCACTGGCTTTGCCGCTGTGCCACGAAGGCACCGTTCGAGCAGCCAGCGGGCGATGTCCCTCCCCATCACGGAGCCACGGGACCCCGATGGGACAGCGGTGGTACCGCTGTGCCAAAATGGGGACAATGCAGGCGTCTGTGCGCCCTGCAAAGCGCTGCCGAGGCTGCGTGCAGGGTCCAGGGTGGGTGCCCCGGCTCCGGCCCCAGCCCCGCAGCGCCCCGTGCTGCTGCGCCCTTTGCAGGGTATGGCGGCTTCCTTCCCCGCGCCGTCCCTGTGTCCTTGCACAGGAACAGGATCACCCCACGCAAGGGGGTCGGGCAGGATTTGTGCCTTCCCCTACACCCGCCTGGCACCCCCCTCGCCCCTCCAGCAGCAGCTCGCTTCTCCCTCGAGTCCATAAATCCTTTTAAAATAAGACACAGCTCTACTTGCAGCTTTTGGCTACCAGGCTGTAACTAATGCCTCCTGCAGGGAAGGAGATTTGGCACTGCTATCCAGGGCTGTTAGATTTTATTGCCCAACAAATAACTTTTGCAAACAGCAAATGAGTCCTGGCTGGGACAGTGCCACCCCGCAGCCGTGACCTCAGCAGCACTGGGGACCCCGCGTTTCCTCCGAGCACCGCGGCTGCCCTGCAGCAGCCTGAGATGCACCTAAGGGTAAGGGATAAGGCTGCCAAAATAGCCTGAAATAGCACAAGCAAGTGCTCTGGGGGCACAGCGCTTTCCTGCAACCACATCCTAAGGTCTGGGGAGATCCAAGTCCCCAAGCGAGGAGCAGCAGGACAATTAGGGATAATGATGGAGCAATAGGCTTCGTAAAAACAAACATCACCGACGCACAAAGCGTTGCTCATGCATCGTCCCCATCCCCGGTGCTGCCCTACGAGCAGCTCTGCCCCATCCCTGCTCACCCTTGGCGGTGCCGGCGCTGCCTGCGCTGCCCGGGGCCCCGCGGCAGGCTCGCTCCAAGCTGTTGTGCTGCTTGGCTAGCTGCTCGATGGTCTCCTCCAGCCGGATCCTCTGCTCCCGCTCATACTGCAGCGCCCGCTGCCATTTTCGGCTGTGAGTCTCCGCTAAGTCCAGGAAATCGCGGCAAGCCTGGAGGGAAGGAAGGGAGATGTCAGCCGGGAGCTCGTCACTGGAGAAACGCCATCCCAGGGCTTTGCACGATCCCCGGGGCTGCAAAAATGGCCCTGACCATCCGAACCCGAACCTTCTCAGAGATGGATGCAACACGGACAAGGGTCCCCAGGTCCCCAGCCGGGCTCACACGGACACGGATGCCCCCAGGTCCCAAGCAGCTGCCTCCATCCCTGCTCCTGCAGATGCGGAGAAGCCAGGCAGGATGACAGGTGACAACCGCAGCCAGGAGGAGACGCTGAAGCAGGAAGCCACAGCCCTCCACCCACGGCCGAAAGCCCCACTGTCCCCACCACGTGCCCTTTTCCAGGGAACAGGTCCCAGCAGGTGCAGGGACACGGACAGACGCGCTCGGCACAAGGACAGGAGAGCCCACGGGATGCACCAAGCGATGTCGCGCAGGACGCGCGGTGTCCATCCCGCGCCACCACGGGGACAGCAGGGACGCTGCGATGGCCTGCCAGGGTGCAACGGGAGATTTCCGTGCACAGGACGTCCGCTCAGCACAGGGACACTGCGTGTCCATTGTCCGAGCCCTCCGAGCTCTATTTTTAGGTTATTTTTATATCAGACCAAAACAGCGAGTCTCCTTGGCTTCGCCTCTTCCTCTGCGATCAACCCCGGGTTAAGCACAGAGGCAGGGCTGCTCGTCCTCTTCCCTCCCCTAAATCTCTGCGAGCTGGGACACGTTAAACTTCTTACATCTGGAAGCAGGGAAATGGGAAGTTTGTGCTCGCAGAACATTTGGCAGGGTTGGGAGGCAGCGGGCAGGCAGGGCAACGGCGCCTGCGCGAGCGCCGGCTCAGCACCGCCGGTGCTTCCTCCCGCTCGAGATAAACGCTGGCCTGGAAACCTCCAAACAATCCAAATGATAAACTGGAGAATTCTGAATGTCTGATTTTCAAGAATCCACAAGACTCGGTTATTTACAATCTTTCCATCCACTTGGATTTCAGATGTGATTTATTCAGCTCTTTGCACGTTACTCTAAATTTGGGCTGGCAGATGGCACCTGAATGTCGAGTTATCTCCTGGCCAAACCACATCAGGGCTTCAGCTTCCGTAACGTGGTTGGATTTTACCAGGATTTGTCCGAGAAAAGCTCTGAATCAGCAGGGTTCCATCAAATCCTTGGACGGGAGCAGGATTTGAGTCTCATCCAGGGAAAGGAGTTTTTCCTTTAATAACATCCGAAATGATGCAGCGCGATGCCGCAGGCAAGCAGCACAGAGCGACAGTTTTCATGCTTCGGGTGAAGCAGCCCAAAGCAGAGGGAATGAACACCCCACAGCAATATGGGAAAATACAGGGGACAGGCACGCGTGCCGACATCCCAAACAGCCAGCATCCAACCGGCTGGGGTGAATTTAAATCCTCAGGCTGCACGCTGCTGCCAACCTGCTCCTGCAGAAATAATTCAGCTGAAAATCGCCTGCGAGCTCTGAACAGGGGGGGTTCCTACAGCCTCAGCCCCTGTGCTCCCATCTGTGGCCATCAGGGACTTGAGGAAGCGCCGTCACAGCCGCGGAGACCCGCACGTGCCCACGCTCCATAAACGTTCCCCCACGCGGGTCCCTGTCCCCCCGCGCCCCATCCACGCTCCCATCCCACGTCCCCCAGCCGGATGGGACCACTCAGGGTTTCCTGGCCCTGATGCCTTCATTCCCAGCTTCAAGCTGGAGCCTCCTTCCAAGAAAATCCCTTTTCCCCCGCCAGCACCAGTGCTCTAAACCGTGCCCCGAGCTGGCCGGCTCGCCTCTTTTATTACGCTGATGCATTGCAATAAGAGGATGAAAGCAGAAGGGCAAGTAATCAGATAGCGGCCGCGACCTTCCCAGCCCGGGAAAGCTCATTACCTGCCCTGAAGGTCCCAGTCCCACTGCGGGACCGCAAACACCCATTTCAGCGCCGCTGGCCAGCACCCAGCATGGGAAATGCCAGCTGTGCCCGGCTCAGGGCTGAGCGCTTTAAGACGACGCGCTGCGAGAGCACCTGGCGTTATCCTGCTGCGACCGAACGCGGGTTTTAAGGTCGCGATGGGACATGGAACGTCGGCGTAATGGTAAATTAGGGGAGCAGGAGGTAATTAGAGATGGGCTGTCCTGACCGTGTCTGCGGGGAGCTGGAAGCCAGGGGATGCGGAGGAGAAATCCCGGGACCCTATGGAGTCTATGTCCTAAATAAAAGCCCCAGCGGAAAACACCTCGGCTCCTCCTGCCCCAGGGCTGCAGTTTGGCTGAGGATCAGGCTGTAGCCCAGCCGGGATGTCAGCACAGACGAGCTTCCCTGACAGCCATACCAAAAATCCACGCGACTGAGAAGCAGCCATCAGCACCACACGCTTTCTCCCCAAAATCTCAGCCAAGCCCTGAGCGTGGCCAGCGCTGGAGGTGTCGGGCAGATGGCTGGGACAGTCCCTGCGCTGCCAGATGTGCTCCAGGGCTCTCTGACACCCCAGAGGCAATGCATCGGTGGCAGTGGTGGCTCCCAGCAGTGGCTGGGGACGATGCCGGCTCCTTCCAGCATCCCCTAGCCTGATGTCCGTGCAGATTTAGGGGATGGCTGGGGTACGGGAGAATGGAGAGCTTTGGGGAACAGGAGATGCTGAGGCCGGCCCACGTGATTGAGATGCTGGCACAAGTGCCCTGCGATGCCGTGCACGCACCAAGGGGGTACCAGGAGAATGTCCTGCAACAGAGATCCTCCAAGCCCCCCCGAGCTGCAAGCAGCAGCCAGGCGAATTAAAGTTATTAATTTGGTCTTACACCTTAGAGAGCCCATTCCTGTGCCAAAAGGCACCCCGGAACCCCAGTCCCGAGTGGGGGAGCATCCCAGCGGGTGTCGTGTTAAGGCAGCAGCGCCAGCTGGAGCGAGGAGCAGCGACGCCGCGCTCATCTTTCCCCGAGACAAAGAACCGCGTGCGCAAAGCACCACGAAGCGCCGTGCGATGGTCTCCGAGGCTGCAGCCCTCCCCAGCTGTCAGGAGCAATAATTAAAGCACCGCTCACCGCTGCCTTCCACCAAAGGACGTGGCACGACTGACTTCTTTCACATGGTTAAAGCTGCAAAAGCCCAAAGAGCTGCATCTTCCCCTTCCACGTGCCTTCCTCTTTCTGTAAAGCCATCGGCAGCACGCTGTCCCCGAGCCCCTGGATGCACCGGAGGTGGCACCGCCAGCAGACGGAGATGGCACGCTGCTGCACAGCGTGGGGACACGCAGGCGGGTCCCCGCTCTGGGCTGGGACGGCGTCATCCCTCTCGCTGGCATCCATCCGGTGCTTCCTCCAGCTGGATGAGGCCCGCGGCCTCGCCGGGTGCTGTTTGGTGCCGCTACGGAGCTGGAGCTGTCGCACACTTTGCAAATGGCACCAGGAAAGAGCCCCTGGAGCCCGGGGACAGAATGCCTCCAAGGGACCGGAGGGGTTGCAGCAGCGCCAGGAGACAGCGGCCAAGGTTGGAGCGAGTGCGAGAGAAGGGCAGCGGAGCGGAGAAGAGGGAAATGGGGGAGAAAGCAGCAGCCAGCAAGGGTGAGGATGGAGAAATGCCCCAAAGCAAACCTCTGGAGGGGATGGGGAGCAAACAGGGGAGAAAGGTAACGCAGGAGCTGAAAGGGGGACCAAGGGACAAGCAGGCAACGGACAGAAAGGGATGTGAGAGCAAGGGTGGCCAGGAAAATGGTCGGGGGCTAAGGGGAATGAAGGCAAATGAGTGACAAGGGGGATGTGGTGGCAGGGCGGGTCTGGGAGAAGATGGTGAGACCCTGAGCAGGGAGCAGGCATTTGGGGAGGGGAGGAAGGACAAGCGGCGTTCCTGGAGCCCAGCGGCTGGGGCAGGAGGCGGCACGGCAGCGGGATGCTCTCCGCACGCAGAGCGGCAGGAGCAGCCCCCGAGTCGCTGCTCGCGAGCCCGAATCCTCCCAAGCCCAGCGCGGGATCTGCGGCTTCCCACGCCGAGGTGCCCAGGACCAGTTACCAGGGAGCCTCGCATGCTCAGATTGGCATAAGGGGCATGGGAAATACCTGCCATGGGAAATACCAGTTTCCCTAACCCTCAGCCTTTGCAAGCGCAAAAGCTCTTTGAAATGCAGCCGCTGGGAAGCACTGATGTGGCGCGGGAGCCGAGAGGATCCGTCCTCACCCAGCGCGGCCCTGTAGAGAGCACTGAGAGCGTCCGAGGTGGCACAGATGGGACCCCAACCCTGAGGGTTCATCTCTTCTCCAGCCCGGACAGAAGAGCTGGGGTGCAGCTCAACGCACCCTGCCTCGCAGGATGCCAAGGGTGGGAGATGCTGTCAGCCTGCCCCACAGACCCGTCCCATGGCCCCATCCACACCAGCAGTGCCCCGGGTGCTTGTCTGTGCTCCAGCCATCCCAAAACAGCACCCAGAGCAATGCTGCACCACCCCATTTCGGGATGCCTCCCCTGTTCCCACCCTACCTCAAATGGGTGATGGCAGCACCGGCGGGGAGCCCGCACCACCCGCTTCACCGCTCACGGGCATCACCGCTTCCACGCCTATCGGTGGCTGCGTCACCTTGTCCCCAACAGTGGCCTTCAGAGGCTGCAAGCCGCCCTCCACGGAGCCGTCAGGACCAGAGGGGTGGCCCCTGCCACCGACCTCCTCGCGGTGACAGTGCAGGGCAGCGAGCAGCTGCCTCAGACCGGTCCTGGCGTGGATCAGGGCAAGGGCAGGGGACATGAACCTGAAACGCCAGCACCCGGGGTCATCGCCCATTCACTGCGCTAATCCCTCGGTGCTCCAGAGGTGCCGACAATTGCAGCCGCCGGGCTTTCTCAGGAGCAACGCCACGAAATCCAGCTTATAAAACCCTTACGGAGCGATGGCTAAATTTAGTTAGGGCTGAACCTGAGCTGGATTGCAAGAGAGACAGAGCCGCAAATCCACATTACACGGGGAGACCGGCCGTCCTCGCAAAGGTCAGCGGACGAGAGGCCCCCAGGTGAGCGCACCACAAAGGAGAGCACAGGAATGGTTTGCAGGATGCAAGCAGAGCAGAAGGAATTCCCCAATGGGGTGCAAGGCTAAGCGTGGCGGAGGGCGCAGACGTCCTATGGCTATCACAGCCATCCGCAGAGCTTGTTGGGGCAGAGCACGTCGCGCCCCATGTGCCCACGTCCGCCCCGATGCAGCCACCACGGTTCAGCACGCCCGGATGCTGGGGTTCAGCCGGTGCCGATGGACGCGCCGGTGCCGGGTGTTCCCAGCCCAGCCCGGCGCCACGCTGTGCACCCAGGGTTTGGGGAGCCACCCAAAGGGGCTCCCTCGCGGCTGCTTTCGGTCCCTCCTGGAGAAAACGGCAATTTCTGCCTCCCGTCCTACCCCGCCTGCGCGAACTTTCCGTGCTGCCCTCCTCAAAGGTCCCCCGATGCCCAAGCCTCCAGCAAGGCAAACCTTGCAGCCCCGAGACCGGCTCGCTTCTTGGCATCCTCGCAGCACGGAGTCAGGGTCTGGGAGCGGCAGCCAGGATGCTCCGCACTCCCCGAGCTTGTTTGAAAAGAATGAAGCAGCAGCTCTGCTGGAGAAGGCCAGGCGAGGAGGCTGGGCTGCTGAGTCACCACCGAATGTCCCAGCCGCTCGTCGCCCTGCCATTCGGGCACATCACCAGTGACTACGGACGACAGCAAGCTCTGCGGTATGGGCACCAGGTCCTGGGGAGCCCAGTGCCACCTGTGACCGAGTGGCAGAAGGGACGGAAGGCTCTTCCCTCCGTGGCTAGCACAAGGTTTTCCACCAGGTCCTAACTCAGCACTGGACGGTGGGGCTGCAAATCCCCGTAAAGACATGGTGGCACAGCCAGGGTGACCAAAAGAGCGTGGTTTTGTGGAAAAGCACCCCTGAGGCTGCTGCAGATCCCCGTGGAGGGAGAGGCAGGATGCCATCGAGACCCACCGGGGAGCAGGGCCGCGGCCGGGATGGGCAGATCCAGCACGACTCATACATTTGTCACAGCACATACACCGGATTTCACAGCTTGTTACAGACTAATAGGAACATCATTAATGTCCCACGGATTATTTATGTAGCTGAAGGCGACCACCCCAGGTCACCCGCATCCTGCTGAGGTGACAGCGTCACACACCCACAGGCACCTGGTACCCCAGCGGGTCAGTATGAGATATGCAGAACACAGATGAAGCCAATTAGCGTGAAAGCACCCAGGTAAATGATCACATCGCGGCGTGCCAGATTTCTGCCCCGGGGTTTGAACCAAGGGGGACAACAACCTCTGGGGAAGTGCTACCGAGGCGGAGATGTCCCCAGCTCCAGTCCAACCCTCTGATGATGGATGCTGAGGGATTGCGCTCGTTCCCGCGATCCCTCCCGCACAGGGTCCCAAAGGAGCAGCCCTGCGAGTCTGATGCTTGGGAAGGAAAACACCTACCCGGGAAGCACAGGTTGGCGTGGGAGCGACGTCTCCTGCTCCTCAGCCAGACCCTTCCTCTGCCCGCATGGGAGACGGATCGCTCCATCGCCCAGGCGTGACGCAGGAGAAGGGAACTGCCAGATGCGCTCAATCATCTCTTTTTCTAAGGTGCATTGTACAGCAAGGGCTGATGCTTCATTCATCGCAGGAAAGAGCATCTTGCTGCTTTGCACGCGGCTGGTGCTGCGTAGATAAGTGCTCCCTTCCTTCCTGGACTCATCAAAACCCAGGGACACATCTGCGCTGCTGCTTACCAGAAAACATCCCAAGGGAAGGGCCATTTCTGATCCTCTTTTTAGCTCAGAACACGTTAACACCACGTCAGCGCCCCAGTCGCGGGGCACAACATAAAATGTAGCAGTTTGCATTGAGAGCACTAAGATATGCACAGCGTTTGCACCAGGAGAGGGTTAATTCGTCCCCCTTTCCCCCCCCCCCCCCCAAAAAAAAACTCTGAGCAGAAAGCAAAAGGGAAAAGCAAGGAGTGCAAACGATGGAGCCGGCCTGAATCCCATGTCAGCTCGCACGAGATGGCAACGAGACAGCAGGTCTCGTGGCTGCCTCTCTGTGGGTTTTACCAACTCCCCGGGCTGTTTTGGGTCGCCCACATAAATGCTACGAGGACACGGATGCTCCCACCAGCCAGGCAGGCTCAGCCCTGCTAACGCAGCCCCACCGAGGGCTGGTTGGATGAAGTTCAAGTCAACTGAGGCTCTTGGCTGGAAGGTGCAATGCAAGGGCAAACGAGCATGGACTGCTAATTTGTGCCCACGAAGTGGAATAGTCGCTATCCGGGTTAACGGACTGGCAACCACGCTGCTTTAAAAGAAAACTGCTGCCATCGTGGATTACTCACCCCAAAGCCACGGGCTTGTGCATTTGCGTTCACCTGGTACCCCTGGTACCCTCAAACCGACCTCAGCCCAGGTCCAAGCAGTTGGGGCCGGCGCTGGCTCGATGGCCGGATCCTGCCTGCAGCTCCGGCCGTGTAATCCAGCCCTCGCAACAGAGGATTAGTGTGGAGACGGTGGCAAATCCCTCGGTGCGGCTGCGTTAACAGAGGCTCCTGTGATCCCCTGGGCACGCAGGCTGCCGAGCCCATCACCGCTGCGTCCTGGGCAGGACAGAAGCCCTGGTTTGTTTTCCAAAGCATCGCTCTCCGACAGAAGAACAATTAAGGCATTAGCTTAATGCTTTGGCACGCCCGCAGCACTGCCGGCGCTCAGCCCCGAACCTCGCCAAGCAGCACACCGCAGCCTCCGCCGGCCGTGCCAGAGGCGTGTGGGGTCGGGTACAGACGATGCACGGGGAGCTGAGAGCCCGCAGAGCCGGGCTGCCACGAACGGCTCCTTGCAGGGTGTTGCTGCTCTCCTTCGGGAACACTCAGCTTTCCCTCCGGAGCTCTCACTGCCCGCAGCCAGAACCCCCAGCTGCGCGCCACGGCTGCTGCGGTCGCTTCCTTCCTCTCCGCTACCAGCACCACCAAAACCAGAGCGGGACCCGGCCCCCGGAGCAGGAACCTGCTCCCCAGCTCTGTCCAGACTCAGCCAAGGGCCCCAGAAGGCCAGATCTCATCCCCGGCGCTTGCCCTGCCTTCCGAGCAGCCCGAAATGCCGTTACGGTTAAACACAGAGCCAGGCTGGAAAGCCAGCACGCTGCTATTTCACTCCCTGCATTTGGTGAAATGTTGTAGGGGAGGGAAAGGGGTTTCTGTGCTGGCTGTCCCTGCACACCCAGGGATCTGCTCACGGCTTCAGCGCGCTCAGCTCTGTCCCGCAAAGATGCCGCACGCAGACAGATTTAATGAGGCTCTCGCCTGTTGCCAGCTGCTGCTTTTCTCCGACGAAGCGAACTGCAGACTGGAGGGGCACTGGTCCCTGAGCACCCGGTGACAGCAAGCAGCTGGCACTGCCCGTGGGCAGTTCCGACCCTGGGAGCCGGACGTTTCACTTCGTACCTTGGTTTCGGCCCCATGCCATGCGTGTAACCTCACGGACCGGCTTTGCAAGGCACTCCGCTGCACAAGACGCCGCAGGAGCAGCCGTCGGTGCCAGCAGCTCATCCAGCAGCAGCTTCCCCCATCGCGCTCGTCTCCAGCACTGCCCGGTGCCGCTAACCTCCTCCTGGTTAAATCCGTAGGACGGCCGTGCCACCGCTTCAGTGCATTCTCCTTGGACGGATGCTGGATGAAGGATCTGGACAAGCAGCACGCTTCATGGTCCGTCAGCCCAGGCGAGAGGTGAACAAAGCCCAAGTGATCCAACCAGTGAACCACCGCAGGGACGAATGCGGCGATGTGTCCCTTTGCTATCAGCCCTGCCACGTCCCCATCATGTCCCCAAAGTGCCAGCAACCACCGGGCACGGACCGGGCTCACCCAGCTGCTGCGTTCAGTGTCGCAGGCACTGCCCGGCCGGGCTGTCTCGTCGTTTGGCAGCGCTGCTGATTAACGTCAGCCATTTCTGACGGTGTAATTCCTGCCTCTGCTGTGCTCAGGCCACAGCAATCAGCCCCTCTCACCCAGCAGCCGCCTGGGCAGAAACGCTCAAAACTCTCCTCTGAAGCTGCAACAGAAACCGTATTACGCTTGGCCAAAAACCAGGAGGTCAGAGCTGTGAGAGGCATGCTCGAATGCTGGTGAGAGACGTGTCCCCCATCTTCTCACACAGGTGTCCAAGGAGAGCCCTGGGACAGAGTCCGAAGCCTCTCGGAGGTCTGATGGACACGGCAAGCGGGAGGAGATGGAGAAGAGGTGAGAAGCCCCGAGACACGGTGAGGACAAAGCTGCAGAAGTCACCTGCAGGAGCACCACCAGCTCCAGGAAAGCCCCGGAGGTCCCACGGCCACGTGCGAGGTCTGAGCGTGAAATACGTGGGTGGAAGGACTCAGAGACCCCGGAATGGTGACGGGGGAGCTGGGCTCGGCACCGCCTGTTGGACAGATCACGGCGCCGAGCCCAGCCGCAGGGGCACCGAGGAGCAGCCCCCACGGTTACTCGTTCGTCAGCGCCCAGCACCCTCAGTGCCGCTGCCGTGGACACACAGACCCCTCGCCGCGGCCTCCTCTGCCGGGGATTAGTGCTGGGTTCGAGATTGAATCGCAAAAAAAATCGTTTCTGGGTCGGTGACATGGTTTTCAACGCGCCGATTAGAGCGCATGGCACGGCGCAGCACAGGTAATTAACGCGGGCCACGCAAGAACGGGCTCCTCCTGCGCCTTCACCCCTGCACCAGTCCCAGGGAGGAGACACCCCACCGCGCCGCAGGGCTTTGTCCCGGTTTTAGGGGCAATGAGTTAGGGGACCCCGAGGGACAGCACGGTCCCGTCACGCTGCCCTCGTCCTCACGGCCACCCAGGGCAGCCCAGGACACAGGGAAGGGAAGGAAGCGAGTGCCGATGCGCCGGTGCGGCCGGGCCTGGTGCAGCACCCTGTAGGGCAAGCAACCCCTTCCCCAGCAGCACCCGGCTCCGCGCAGGGACCCGGCTGGGTTTGCAGCAGCATCACCCAACCACAACCGCGGTGGCTTTAAAATGCGGGGTGGACACCCAAGTGCCCGAGCCTCCCTGGGGAGGAAATGCCAGGGACCCCACTCCCTACCTGCTTTAAGCGGTTTTGCAATCCAGCACAGGCAGGGGTTAAGCTATCGCCAAAGCCATAAAAATGACGCACCAGGCCGGAGGCTGCTCTGGTGAGCCCGGTGCCGCTCGGAGCACGTGCTCCACATGGGTCTGGTTTAACGCTGAGACAATTTTAGGAGCACAGATTAATCACACCACCATCCCCGCGGGGGCACGGGAGGCTTAGCGCTGCATTAAAATAGCAGCGAATTTGGGCAGGGCCAGCACCGGGGCACAGAGGAGGCCCGTTAACAGCACTGGGGAAACGCATCCTTCGCGGCCTCGCGGAGAGGCCGCGGCCGCATCCTCCTTCCCCGGGGGAGAGGAGGCGTGCGCTGCTATTCACCTCGCTTTGGGCTCAGCCGCCGCGTCCTGCAGACGTGCAAGTCCTCGCCGCAGGCTCAGGGGCTGCAGGATGCTCTTGGCCGGTGCCTCGGGGTGTCGGGAGGGGTGACAGCACTCCGGGTGGCTGTTCCCAGGCCTCGGGGCACCACAGCAGCCCCACAGTGACACCCGGCCCTGCCCGAGCCCTGCCGCTCCCTGTGCTCACACCAGCCTTAAAAAAGCACAGAGAAAAACGAAGAGTGGATGTTACACACTTGAGCGTGGCTCAGCTGCCTCTGAGCCTTGCCGTAGCAAAATCCAGTCCCATTAAAAACCTATTTCCAGCAACACCCCCAGCATTTCGAGCTCTTCCCGACGCCCAAACCGGCTTCCTCCCCGCGTCCGCGGGGCCCCCTGCCTGCTGCTGAAGCATGAGACAGGAGCTTTCTGCGCGCGTTGGCAGAGTCCACGCCACTCAGCGCGGTGCTCTTCATCTCCTCTCCTCTAATTATCCCCTTCATTTGTTTCTTCTTATTTTGACGTACCTCCCACTCCTCCCTCATGGCAGATTGCTTTTCTGCGTCTCCGCTTCGTCGCTCCTCGACATCGGGCTTCTCTCGGCTCGGCCGAATTCTCCCACGTGTCTCACCCGGTGCGTTATTACACAAGATTTCGAAAGAAGTACGGGAGAGGAGAGAACGGGCAGCTGCCGGAGGTCTGGGTTCAGATTTCGGGGTTCCCAATCCTCGCCTGGACCGCAAAGCTCCGGCACCTCCTGCTCTCCCCTGCCCAAACCTTCCTCCGCCATCCCTTGCGCAGGGATGGCGGGCGAGGAAGAGGGGGGTGAAGATCTCCCAAGGAGAAGGGGGGGCTGCGGAGGGCACGCAGCGCATTTGCAGCGCGGAGGTCACCTTACCAGCGAGGCAGTTGTATTTCCGTGTGTATTTACTTCTTTCTACTCGCCTGCTGCCGCTCCCCGCGGCACGGGGACATTTACATAATCCCATCGTACGCGGCCGGGTGGAATCGGGGACCGGGGACAGCCCACTCGTCACACGGTTCCCGAATCGGAGAGGGACCCCAAGGAGCTACCGGCCCACTGAAAGCAGCTCGTGTGGCCCCGAGGGGCCCGCCAGGACCTCCGTGGGCACAAGGAGAGCGTGCTCTCCTCTACAGCCAGGAGGTGGCTCGATCCCACGTGCTTCTCCGCAGTGATGTTTAACGCTTCCATATGGGACGTTTCGGTGGCTCTGCCCCCGCCCCAAGAGAGGCTGTCAGCAGGGGCTGCCCAGAGGGCATCGCCCCATGTTAACGAGGTAAATCGAGGCGCAGAAACACCCACGGGGTCTGTACAAGAGGAGGCGATGGCGCGGCTCGGATGGCTGTGCTCCTGGCCCCGTCACCCCACCACAGAACAACGGGCTCAGCAGAAAGCAGGGAGAGCCACAAGCTGCCACCCCGCTCCCGTCCTGCCTCTCCCCCGTTACAGCCTCTTCCCCTCCGGCATCTCCCCCAGCGGCTCAGCCGCGAGCTGACGTGGAAAGGACGCTGCTGAAACGCACCTCGGACGCCCACCAGAGCCACAGCCCCTCCTACCCTGTGCTTTGGGTTCACCAAACCACGCCGGGTTCCTCCCATCTCTCCCCCGCTGTTTCTGTGCTGTTTCTCACCGCCCAGGTGGCCGAGCCTCCAGCCTTTATCACACCGCGACCACCACCGCCTCCTCCTCTATGGCCTGGAGGCAGCGGACATCGCCCTGCTCCTCTCCCCGGCTGCTCCTGCACCCCCTCGCCTCCTGACCCCGGCCGGGCACACTGCGCCGTCCCCGCTCTCAAAACTTTAATGAACTCTGTGCAGTGGCAGCGCTGCGCAGGCACTCCCCAAAGCTGCTCCCCAGTGCCAAACGCCGGCTCGGGAAAGCCTCTCCCAGCGAACACCCAGCGTGCAGCCGCCGGGATGATCACCGCTTCGAGCGCACGTAAAACGACGCACGACCTCCTTTTTGCTCCAGCCCTGCTCCCTTCGCAATTCCCCAAGCTCTGCCTTCATACATTATTCCACGTCGGTCGGGCTTTCGTTTCTTTTTTCCTGTCAATATTTTCTTTAGCTCGGCTCCCTCCTCCCCTCCCCAGGGAAGGGCCGTTCCGCTCCGACGGAGGCAGCCCCGCATCCACGACCAGGTCGGAAAGCAGCGTCGTGCCACGCGGGGCGGGGAGCAGCGACGGGCTCCAGCAAACGGCTCGGGGAGCACGCAGCCGGGCACGGGGCAGCCTCGAACGCCGCGGGCTTCAAGCCCTGGGTCGTGCAAAGCAAGCTCTGAATCCGCAGCAGGCTCTGAATCGCTGGGCCAGCCTGAAAGCCACCGCCAGCGACGGCCAAAAAGCCCTCCGCGCCCCAAGCCTCTGCTTTGCCACGCTTCCCATCCAACCTGGGAGCGGCTCGCGCAGAAAGCGCCGCGCGCGGGCTCCGCAGACCTGCAGCCGCCCCGAGGGGACCCACGCAGGAGGGAAGGGCAACGGAAGAGGAGGAAGAGGAGGAGGGAATGCCTCCCCCCCTGCCTCCCTGCAAGCGCGGCGGCACTTACGTTGATCATAGCATTGGAGGTGATGCGGAAGAGCGTGGCTCGCTCGTTCACCGCCTTGATCTTCTCGCCGCTCTCGGCCGGCAGCTTCAGGTTCTCCAGCTCGCTGAGCGAGCGCTGCAGGGCCGCGCCGTGCTTGGCGATCAGGTCATTGCAGGTGCTCAGGTCCTCCAGCTTGCTCGAGAGCGTTTTCAGCGTGCCGTGCAGCTCGCTCTTGTCTGACTGCGAGGCGGGCTCCTCGTCGCCCGAGTCATCTGCAAAGGGAGGGATGGAGGAAAAAAAAAAAAAAAAATCAGTTTCCATGGTTACCCCCGGACTGTACCAGCGGGCAGGGGGACCTCCTGCCTCCTCCTGCCTCCTCCGCGCACGCACGGATGTGCCGGGGCAGCGGGAAGGGGCACGGAGCCCAGCCCCGACCCCAGCTCGGCCGTCCCGCTGGCATCCCTCTGCGCCGGGACGCGGAGCCTGGCACGGGGAGCAATCCGGGACAGCATCCCGAGGGCTCCTACCGCTGCCACCGGGACTCAGCTCAGAGCTGCTAAGCCTGAGGGATGGGGGTGACATGGGAGCGGTGTGCTGGTGACACCGGGGAAGGTGGCACCTCTCCTTTTATGTGCTCACGGGGCTGAAAAGCGAAGGCTCCGAGGTGGCCAGAGCCGCTGCTCCCTCTGGCCCTGCCAAGGAGCAGAAAAATGCTTTCACCCAGAAAAATGCCAGAAAAATGATTTCACCTGAGGGACAGCTCCTAAAAACAGCCTCTACCCCAAACCTTCCCCCCTTCAATGGGCAGAAAATCACGATCAGCATCTCTTCGGTACAACAGGAAGAGGTACAGCTGCAACTCCAGAATTCTTAGGTGATCAAAAACAGAAAAGCAGCCCAAAACGGAGCAGCACATGTAACGCGTGCATTGCTACGAGCGCCCGGGCAGGCGGAGGTGAGCGGCTCCCAGGCACGGCGCCGCTGCAGCAAACACAGAAAGCAAGCACGGAGCGGGTCCTGGGCATGGGGTCATCCAGCGCCCCATCCCCAATGCTCACAGCTGTGGTTTCCCCAGTGGCACCCAAAAATCACGAAGGCAGCACAGTGAGTAGCAGCCCTTCGTGTCCCCTCCCTGGTTTGGGATTATGCAGAGCTGACGTAGCACGTCGCCTTTCCGGGCTGCCAGGAGGGGAGAAAAGCCTCTGCTGACATGTGACAGCCAGAGCCCTTCGTGTGACAGCACCGAGGACTGTGACAGCGGGTCCGAGCCATGCGCTGGGCACTCCTCCTGCTGCAGGAACACCCGGCGAGACGGGGCGATGCGAGACGGGGCAGGGGAGGGACCGTGGGCGGCAGGACCGGGAAACCAGCACCCCCGGTGCTCAGCAGCCGGGCCACGAGGCCGTTTCGGAGGGATGGAACAGGACAAGGAAGCAGAGCCCAGGGCCAAGGCTTGTCCTGCACAGCTCGAGGATGGGAGAACGGAATCAAAGCCCTGTTGGAAACTGGGCACGGAGCGAAACGCAGGCGTCTGGCGAAGGGAAGCGCCAGGGCAGCATCTCCAGCAGCACCGTTTGATCCGTCGGCGACCGAGCCCCGTGCCCCCAAAGCACACAAACGCCCGGTGAACATCAGGAGCAGCCGAAGCCAGGAGCGGAGCGGCTGGCGGGCACCGAGGAGGAGCTTTGGTGAACGAACAGCCACCGGTGCCCGCCGAAGAGCTGGGGAGCTGCCGAGCCGTGGGCACCGGAGTGGGCTCTGAGCACCCCCATGGCCCCAGGGAGCGTCTTGGGGACGGGCACGGGGCGAGGAGAGGGAACGCACAGGGTTTGCAGGACGTGTGACGGGAGGGTGCACAAGGCTGGCGCTGCTGGCATCCTGAGCGTGCCAACTTCAACAGATCCAGCGGGAAAACTGATGCCAACAGCAAGGAAAAGTAACCAAAACCTCCCTAAGGTCCGCTTTCTGTTTCGGGTGTTTCCATCGCAGACACCATGCAGAATACCACCGCCACGCCAGAAAACACCGTTACCGCTGCGCGACTCCAGGGGAAGAACCAAATCTGGGATTTTTCTGTTCGCAGACGATGAGCGATGCTTCTCAAAGACAACCTTGCCTCGCAAAAATTGTGCTGTAGGAGCGCCGAGCAGCGGGAAGCGTCTCTGTGCCTGTCCCCAGGCAATATTCAGCCCCCACGTCCCCCCCGGTCTCGTTTCTTGCCTCTGTGCACCCGGGGCCGGCCGTGCCGCGTGCGGTGCCGCTGTTTTAGCTCAGCCGGAGGCCGCTGGCTCAGAGGAACATTCCTCCCCTTCCCTCCTGCACAGCGCCCGCGAGCGCCAGGGCTCAGAGAGACCCCGCTCGAATCCGGTAATTCACAGTAAAATAAAAATATCCCCGGCAACAGAATTTGCCGTAATTAACTGAAATCAAAGCACAGGAGGAAGGAAACACGAAGTCACGGTTACAATTAAAGCAGAGCGAGCTGAAGGAGAAACGTTCGTGCAAAGCACCCAAACCACCTCCCACCCTCACCAGCACCCCGCTGAGGCTCTGGGGACGCGTTTCCAGCCCGTGACCACAACCGCCAGGACCCTTCCAAGCCCTGACAGACCCCGGTCCAGCAGCTCGGTGGTAAGAGCATCCCCGGGGCTGAGCGGAGGAAGCCCGGCTTCCAGCCAGCACCCGAAAAGAGTCGAGTTGGGCAAGGCCAGGGCAGGGCGCTCGGGGAGCTCACCCTCGTTCAGGCCTTTGTAACAACTCAGCCAGGAGAAAAATAGATTTTAGTTTGCTAAGGCACGTGGCAAAACACCCTGGAGATCAGGAAACACCCACAGAGACAGAGACCGTTCAGGTCTCCTCATCTGAGGGCAAAAAATGCCCCAAATCTGCAGCAGCAGGAGGCGGGGATGCATGTGCTACCCGCCGGGCAAACTCACACCTCCCAAGGCTTCCTAATTTCTATGACTTGAGATCACAAACGCCCTCGGAAGCTGGAGAAGCCGATCCTCGGCGGTGCCGGGGAGCACGGGAGGGAGGTGGCAGAGCTGGGGCCGCAGCGGGGCGATGGCAGCGCCCGAGCGATGCCGCCCCGAGCCTGGAGGTTTCCAGCCCTCCGGGAGCACGCGCGACTTTTATTTCGATGCGTGCGCTTCGCTCGCGCGCTACGCACCCCGACAGCCGCGAGCCCCCGCGACCCTTTCATTCCCCATCTCGTGCTTTGTTTTGACTTGGGAACAAACTTAAAGGAAATCTGTTTGGATTTGCATTTGTAGGGCACTGGCATGAGCCAGTTGCTATAGGAACAGCCAGCCCCGCCGCGAGCTGGGAGGATTATTTTTGGAGCCGCGATGCTATTTAATCTACGTAAAATGGATCAGCAGCCAGCGGCCCTAAGCCTCCTCGGGCTGCTTCTCAGCCCAGCACCCGGAGCAGCAGCTCACGGGGAGCCCAGTAAGGCACAAGCTCCCGTTACGTCCCCATTTTCCGCCTCTTGAGCTTCCCTCAGCTAAATACCACTCGCCGTTTCCCCAGTGCTGGTGGAAAACCGCGGGCTGGCTGGAGGGGGAGGCATTTCTCTGCGCTGCAGCCCGCAGGGACACCGGTGACACTGGAGGTGGCATGCGAGTGGCCGGGGCCCCGCCACGCCGTGCCAGCCACGACAGCAACCCAGGGTGCTGCTGCTCACGGCCAGGGTATTTCCGTGCTTCCAGGGATGTACGGAGCAGGATAGGCTTTTGGGAGAAGGGGATGGACTAGGAGGAGGCCCTGGGATCGAAGGGGTCAGCTTTTATTCTAAAATTCCCAAACCGCATTCGGAGTCCAGCAGTGATGTCTCTAACCCGAAGCCACACCTACAGCATGTGATTAATCCCCAGAGAGCTCCCGTACTGCTTTGCTGAAGCCCCCAGAGCCTCTCAAAGGCTCTGCTGAAGAAATTCCACCTGGCTTTCTGCTGGTGGGTGAGCCGACACGGGGGCGAAGGTGTGGGATCGAGCGGGGATGGGCTCCCGCGCCGACACCAGCCACCAACGCACACGCAGCCCGAAAGCAAACCGCGTGCTGCGAGCTGCCCTCCATGGCAGGAACAGAGCTGGGTTTTGAAGCACCTGAGCCACTGCAGGCAAGAGTTACAGCCCCACGGAGGGATGCAGATGATGCTCGGCGATGCTGGGCTGTCCAGAGTGCTCCTGGCGTGTGTCCCGTGCTCCTGAAGCCCGTTCTCCCAAGCACGATGTGTGTTAGCATCACTGGGCCCCGCCGCCAGAGCAGTTGGGTGCAGCGTCCCCCTTCCAGCCGCAGCGTCCCATGGCACGGCGGAGCTCAGCCAGCCCGCCGCGCTTGGCATCCAGCTCTGCAGCTCTGGGACGGGGCACGGGGGAGCTGCAAGCCATCGGGCATTAGAGCCCCAGCGATCAGAGCCGTCCCGAGTTTCTTCTTCTCCAGCATGGGCAGGAAGGTGCCGGGGGAAGCTGGCGTCCCCGCTCCGCAGGCGGCTCCGGAGGCATCCGCAGCCGAGTGTCACCACCGGTGCCGTGTCGTGCCGGGGGTACTGCAGGTGTCACCGAGAGCCGAGGCCATGGTGCTGTGCTGCAAATGTACAGCGCGAGTCACTTGTGTGCATGAGAGATGACAGGACAATAATTCCTTCGTTTCATCCAAATAAAAGCTGAATCAACGTGCTGGCTGCAAGTCAAAACCGGAGATGGTAGAGCCACAAAGTTCTGCTGCTTACGCCGATACAAGCCAGCCACCAAGGGTACGTTTTGGCTGCCAGAAGTCCCGCGACTCCTCTGACCAGCAAGGAGCAGCGTGTTGGATCAGCCTGCCACAGAAAGCACGTTTCCGAGCCGGGCAGCAAGCCGCACAGCCCAGCTCCAGCGCACGCAGCCCCAGCCCTCCGGTCACCGCTGCTCCCAGCGACGTTCTGCTGAAGCCCAGAGAAAGCTGCCAAGGAAGCCCCACCGCCACCCGATCCCACAATCCGCAACCCAAACCGCTCACCTTCTTGCGGCAGCCTGGAAGCCCGACGGCACAAGCGACCGCGCCAACACGCAGAGGATGCTGAAGCAGCAAATCCGCAGTTCCTGCGCGGTTTGGAGAGGGGCTCTGGCACGGCCGGCTGGTGCCGACACCCCCGAAATGTTCACGTGGTGCTTGGCCTTCCTCCCGCTCGCTGCAGTGCGGTGACTCCGGGAGGTGACGTGGCCTGCCTGGGGACAGAGGCACCCAAATCAGCAGCAGAGAGCCGGGAGCTTCGTGCCACCGCAGCTTCCCACGGGGAAGTCAGCGCTGCCCATGCCCTGTCTTGGTCCGAGCTTTCTCTTTCCTCTCTCCATAGCTGTCACCAGAGGTCTCCGGGAAAGCCCCAAGGTCCCTTCATCATCTGAAGCACACCTGGAATACTGCCTGTGCCACAGGTCGGGGGCTGCAGGAGCAGCCAGCTCGAAGCTTCCACCTTGGTGTCTTTAGGAGCTGGATCCAACCAACCTGTGCTCGATGCTTCCAGGGCGCCAGCCAGCAGCACGCGACTGCCATCACACATAACAAGGCTTCCTTCCGAAAAAGCAGAGCTTCATCTTAGTAGGCTCGGATCTAACGAATGCCGGTGTTTATCACCGCCTGGGGTCACCGCAGACGCTTAGCGCCCGGTTCCTCTGCACCGGAGGACGCATTTAATGCCAACGCACTTCTCCCACCTGATTTTGGGGCTCTGACCGCCAGAGCCTTCACCCAGCCCCGGCAGTGGGGAGGCTCCAGTGCAGTTGCTCCTGCCTTTTCCCACACCTGTCTAGGAGCTCTGTATGCAAACGCACGAGAAACCCCACGCTGACTCGGTAGGAGCCCCTTCTCCTCCCCAAGCAATGCGGAGCAGGTCCGTGAGGACAGGCAAGCACCAGAAGCAACCCCTGCTGGGGCAACCGCAGGCAAAAAAACCACCGCAGAAACCACCACCGCTCCACCAGGAGCCTCCCCGCTTGTGCCAGCGGTCGGTCTGCAACCGCTCTCCCATCCGACCTGATGCAGATCCAGGAGCCTTCCCCACCGGGGATTATCCGCAGTGCTTGGACACGTTGGTCTCCAGCCATTCCTCAACTGGAGCAATTTCCACGTTGGCTCCAGAAGACTCATTTGCTTTCCTCACTTTTAACAGCTATGAATATTAAATGGAAACTGGTATCTATATTTAATAGGCTGGCCTGGCTGCCAAGAGAGGGACGAATTTTTACAGCATCTGCAAAAGCAGGCACAGGCGGTACTTTTTTGGTTGTAAAGAATGATGCTGGAAATTAATCATCAAAATAGCACAGCAAATAATCAGTCATAAATCGTTCCAAATTTGGGTGATCACTTAGCAATTATCACCAACCTGGCAAGGATATTTCTTCTACTGCTAATGCAAATGGAAAGCTGTTCAAGCAAATGGAGGCCCAAAAATAGCAAATATTAGCTAGTTGTGACAAGCTGCGACATCGCCTGAAGTCACACTCGGTGGGAGCAGGTGGTGGGAGCGAGCCCAGGGCAGCACCGCAGCCCACCGCGGGGCTCCGCAGAACAGACCCAGGGCTCGAAGACCTTACAGAACGTCCCAGCAGCTCCGCCTGAAAACCATAAGGATTGCGGAGAGAAGCGAAATGCTCCGGTTTTGCAGAAATTCAAACCTAAGGACTTGAGAGCGCTGGTTTCAGCTGGCCCAAGGTCGGAGCAGAGAGCTCCAGAGGTGCCCTCCGACCCCAGGTGCTGCGCAACTCTGGGGCAGGTGAAACCCCGTCACCTGTAAGAATCGCTTTTGGTTAATCATCAGACATAATGCAAGTCGTAATAAAAAGGGGAATTTAACACACGGAGATGAGAAATATTTGCATAATCAGATCTGGTTAAAAATGTATTTACATACGTATGAGTATGTAAAATAGGTTAGATACAAGAATGGTACAAAAACGGGCTTAAAAGTTTTTGGAGCCTTTCTTTGGATGATAGCTTGGCCAGCACAGCACCCTGCCACGTTGAAACAAAGCAGGAAAGCAACTTCTTCAGTTCTGATTATAAGAAATATTATTTCTATCTCTTGAATTCTGTAACTGTGATTTCATTAACGCGCTGGCGCAACTGGTTGGAGCCAAACCTAAGAGAAGTGACACTGTTACATGGCCCTATATTTCTTGCTTGTTTTTTTAGGTCAGCAAACACCCCAGTGACACAGGGACTGAAAAGACAAGAACCAAAGACCAAAGGGCTAACAAGCAGCTGGGGTTAATGGTTTTGCCTCTCATCCGGGCTAAATTACAGCTCACTAGGCAAATGCACCCTGGTCCAGAAAGTCAGAGTGAGCCGAGACCCCAAAACAAAGGTAGCGAGGCTGAGCCCAAGACACGTCCTTGGAAGGAAGGATGCTGCTGACATGCTGCAGGAGGCTGCAGAGGTAATTTCTTCCAGGACATCAGGAAGTTGACACAAACAAGGAGGCGAACCGAAACGATCCAAAAGGATCAATAGGTCCTGACCTGTTCTGGCACCAGCCCCTCGCTGGTCACCCTGCGACTGATGCTCCGGGGCTGCGAGGACCCATTTCCAAACGAGGCGAACAGCGCTGCCCGTCGCATGGACGCTGAGGAACACCTTTGTGCCGTCAGCCTGGACCAAAATCTGCTTTATAAAACCAGGGCTGCCTTCGGGCCACGGCCTCGGTGCAGTGCTGGCACCACCAGCCTCCACGAGACGAAGCTTGCTGCGGTGCCAGAAACTTCTCCCCCCCACTGCAGGAGCACCAGGGGACCACAAAACCCTGAAATTTTCAGAATTTTATCAGGAAACAAATAATACTTGTCCCTTTACAGCACAAGGCCGTATAGGTTCTGGCAGTGGATGTGTGATGAATTTTGACCCACCTGATGTTATCTGCTTCCTTTCCTAAGAAGAATTAAAGTACCAGCCCGAACGGAGAGGGGGCATCGCAGGCCATTAACGCATGGAAAGGACTTCTGCTTTTTTCAAAGAAAAGCACGGGGACAGCACAAAGTATTTTTGTTATGATGAGCGCAGTCCAGCCATCGAATGTTTTATTGCTGCAATTAGAAAATGATGCTGTTTCCAGTCAATAACTCTCGGCAGTATCTGGATTGCAGTCATTCTCCCTTTCCGGCACATACGGGATTTTCTGATTACCCCATCACCTAAACAACGCCAAGACAGCGGCAAGTTAGGCAACAAAGATGGGCTGAAAACACATTGCAAGAAGGGGTTTAAACGCAAAAGAGTACGGACACGCTGCAGAAACGGTGATGGAAATACGGGACGTGGTAAACGCAGGACACCGCAGCGCCCCAGGCGGAGCGCACCGACCCAGCAGGCACCCTGGCGAGGCTGCGGCAGGGACCGGGCACTGTGTGGCCCGCACGGCTCTGCCCACCCCGCTGCTGCACAGGATTTCACCGTTTGCAAGAAAAAAAAAGGCTAGAGAGCCTTCGGGAAGCAAAGCTGCGAGGCCGGCAGCGATCTTCCCTTGAGCTCAACCAGCCAGGCAAGGGCAGTGATTTATAGGGGATGAAACGCGGGCGGGCATCAGTGCTGCTCCCACGTGTCTTGCAAGTGGATTTCTTAAAAAGCTCCCCAAAACTCTTCTCCGGAGAAGGCAGGAGGACTTGCTTTGCAAGCAGATCGTGGCACGCTTGCTTTCAGGGGGGCAGAGGGAGGGTCTGCCCTCTGCTTCCAGAGGAACACGCCGGGCAGCCACCAGCACCGCCGAGCCGAGCGCGGAACCGGCAGGGAGCACAACCGGAGATGGAAACAAATCCACAGCTGATGCTATTGTGCCAACGGTGACAAGTTGGCCGCGTTGGACAGGGCCAAATGCCCCTTCCTGTCCCTGACAGACAGTTCTGAATAAAAATATTAAAAAAAAAAAAAAAAAA
>VXAA01000240.1:233535-271127 GCA_013399115.1 Anseranas semipalmata
GAGAAGCTGTCCTTATTCAGCGACCGTCCTTATGCAGCAGGCAGGGACACGGCCGTGCGCGGCCCCGCGTCTCACATCGCCACTTCTCGCCCCATGCTGACAGCAGAGCACTACGGCACCGGGCTCGCAGCAGCCACCAGACCCCGTGGTACCGGCATGCACCACTGCTGGCTTCAGCACACACAGCAGCCCTTAACTCCATCCCTGCCGGGAAGAGGCACCCTCCTCCCCAAAAAGGGGCAAAACGCTGCCCCGGGTAGTAGCAAGGGCAGGCTTCGCCGCGGCCGCCTCCGGAACGACACACAGCTGGCTAGGGGAGCTGCGCTCCAAAAACCAAAGGGATGCTGTTTCGTGCAGAGGATGATATTTGGAAGCTTGTCCCTTTAAATGCTGCTGGAGGTTATTTTTAGGACGCTCGCTTAAAACATACATCGGAATTTCTTCGGTTTTGTAAGAAACTTCATTATACATTTTACTCACGCAACTCCATGTCAGATCACCCCGACAGCCCCACAATAAAACCTCCGCGACTTGCACGCGTGCCCTCCTGACGGCCGATTTCTCGCCCCTCCGCTGCAGGAGGATTGGATTTTCCCAGCCTTTAATATTTCCCTTGTCCCGGGGGAACGAGCAGGTCCGGAGGCGAAATGCGGCACAAATCACCGACATGGGCAGTGCGGCACCGCGAGCGTTGGGACCGGCACGGCGCGGGGACCTGCGTGGCCTCCAGCTCCAGCTGGATGTCAAGGTTTGTACGGCAGCAAAGTGAAGGATGATATTCCATTTTCTGTGTGTGCATATAAAAAACCAGATGCCCGGACTTTCAAGGCAATCTGGGTGGAAACAGGGCAAAAGCTGGAAAATCGAGCTCTCACCACGCACTGCACACTCGAGGGAAAAATAATGCTGGCAACACACGTACACTAAGATTTTTAGCTTGGGGTGCTTATCCAACGCATGCATACTTCTGCTTTGGGTAAGAACCAACCGTTTTTTTCAAGGGAAAACCCACAAACGACATATGGACAGACGCACACACACGGGCACGCGCATCCGTACCCACCGTGCGAACACACGCACCCAAACCATGCCTCAGCAGCGGAGCTGTGACTTCCTCCAGGCCCTCAGTTCCCGTTTACATCAGGGCATTAAACGACAGCTCGGGGCCACCTTCCAGTTGGGGCACGCGTGCCCGACCCCACCGAAGCCTCTTCATTGCAGCGGCTAACCGCGCATCCCTGCTTGTTACACCGCGATACTCTGCTCGCTGTGCTCGTGAAAGCAGCCCCCTGGTCCTGGTGGTGACTTAAGCACAATTTAGTTATAATCCTGCTGCAGGAACTGCAAGGGAGGATTGTGGAAAGCAGAGATAAGATGCTCTCCATCAGCTCGAGGTTACTGAATCTCTATAATCAGCTCCGCGTCTCTTCTGCCAACTGCCACGAGCCTCCTCCTGCAAATAGTTCGGTCACAGCCGCAGAGGTACTCACCTAAACGCCCGAAGAATTAGTCTGAAGTTCCCTGCTTAAAACCAGATTGCAGATTTATCCCCGAGTTTAATTCACTCCGCTCAAAGCCAAGAGTTACCGAGCAAAAGCCTTGGTCCCTGGCTCAGCAAAAGGCACCTGGGAAATGCTTCGTGTCAAGGGGATTTGACACGGGGATTCCTTCTTGGGATTCCCTCCTTGGGATTCCTTCATGCTTGCTTCCCCCCAAGAATACCCAAATTAGCTGAATTACGTGGCTAGTTTTGCAGGCAGCAAACGGCGGCAGCGGGCGCGGGTCAGCCCGGGCGGAGGCGGCGGGCGAGGGGACGCGGGAGGGGAGCGCTCGGTTCCTGCCGGCACCTCCCGCGGGCACGCACGGCCTCCGGCATCACGGCCTCCACGCTCACCCGCCCTCGCAGCCTCTACCTTCCAAATAGCGCGGGAGGAAACCAGGCAGCAGAGCTCGGCTGATGAGTGCGGTTTTGCTTTTAGTCTGACTGCTTTGTCCAAGTTGGATGAAATCTGAAAACAAAGCGAAGACACCCGAAGTATTTTGTTTTCCTGAATGTGACCACCAACACCCCAATAAAACAGACATTCGGGGGCTGTGTGCTTTAACATTTCCTTTTGTCATCATTATTCACCTTATCTTGAAAGCATCCACACTCCTTAATTCTCCCGCATCACTATAGCTGTACCACATCCACTTCCAAAAGCAACCACCAGAAACATCAGAAGAACCTAAAAAACCCGGAGCTCTGATAGGATTACTTGTAGGAAACCAGCTCATTCCTTAAACCCTCCAGGTTTTCAAACCGCGGCAAAGCCCTTCCATACATCCTACCCCCACAGAAACGAGCACAGCCGCTCGAGCTGCAAAACCCGGCACGCAGCAAGTGCCAAAATTTACGTGGCCGAAGTCCCCCCGCCTCGTGCATCGCCCGGTTTGCGCTTACACGGCTACGTACAGCGTTTGGCACCGCGCCTCTTCCTCGGGCAGCGCTCGGGATGGACTGGGGACGTAGCACCGAAGATCGACGCCGCACAGCTCCGGCCGAGGGCGATCCGTGTGCCGGTGGGGTCCCAGCAGGCTCCATATCCCCGTTCCTTTCCTTCCCCTTCACCCCCGGGGGTGGCGGTGTCCCCGTCGGTCACCCTGCACCCGGAGGAACGGCACGGGCTGGCAGGAGACAGGCTGGGGAAATTTCAGCTGTTCTGGAGTCAGTTTCTAATGGCAAAGCCCCCACGTCCCCTTTCCGCAGGCCTCCCCTCGAGCACACTGGGCAGATTTGCATTTCCAGAGGGACGAAAGGCACACACAGACGGGCACCTTGCCGAACTCCAAGTCCTCGCTTCAAACCGTACGGGAGGCAGCGCGGCAAAACCACCTTGAATGATGCTGGTGACTTTCGCCTGAATCCAAACACCGTGTTTTTCCCTCACCAGAAACGCACAAATATTCCAAAAACATCAAACAAACAATCTGCCACGTGAATACAGCCAGGATACAGAGACAGGAGAAGCGGGTAATGTTTAATCCAGGGAAAGGGAGGATCCCGTAACAGAAAGCTTTTTGCAGAGGTACCAGCGGAAGGCGGCTGCGCTGTTCACGGCAGCGATGCAGCACTGGAAGGGACACGGAGAAGCACCCTCCTGCGCCCGGGCAACATCAGGAGAGCCCTCAGCACCCCCAGCAAGCCCCCCAGAGCTGCTGCTCCCACGCGATGGCTGTGCGTGCCCTGGGACGCGCGCGTCTCTCCGAGCAGGGATATTCCCCAGCCCAAGGGATGCTGCACACCGACGGGGCTGCCTCTGCCCCCTGCAGCCACGAGAGAGAATCGGTCGCCTTCCTCCTGTGCAAAAACCTTCAGCGTGTTTGAAAAGGCTGGTCACACCTTTGTATTTGGTTTTAATAATTACTTTTTTCTTTTTTTTTTTCCCCCCAAGTACTTTTCTCCTGGCTTTACTAAATTTCACCGTATTGATATCAGACAACTCACCAATTTCCAAAACCTCTTCCAACTCCAGCTCCCGTTCCTATCCTCGCTTCTAGGAGAAGTCAGTCACGCCGTGCCTACGCAGCAAGAAAATTCTCCAGGCTTTCAAAAGGAAAACGCGTTTAGCATTTTAAACTTTCTCCTGCCAACCAGGTAACACCATACCTTCTGCTGCACCTTCTCGCAAGTCCTGCGCATTGAGGGAAGAAATAATCCAGGGGTAAAAACCAAAGAGGAATGCAAGATGTACAACACATGGTAGCTTTGCTCCTCTGGCTCTTTAGACTTTCTTGCAAACAAGATTTTTTACTCACTCACTGAAAAAGCATCACCACTTCTTTCGCCAAGGTAATTTTAAATGTGACATCCAAAAGCTACCCGGGGGACACAGCACTCACCCCCAGGTGTCACTGCAGCATCAGACTGCCACCGCTCGCTGAGAAATGAATGAAACAATCGGCAATGCCCAGAAACCTGTAATCTGTGTTCTAATCATCGTGCTGCTTTTAAATCGTCCCACGCGTGGTAGTGCAAACAAGAAAATGAGCTGTAGTATCGTTCTGAATGGTTGATCAAACAGTTACTGCTCTTTGCTCTTGAATCTCAGCATCGGGAAAGCACTCAGCAAACAAAACAGCATTTATTTTCCATTTCTAGGTGTTTTTTTTTTTAACCCAGATGTCCCTAAAACAGTGCAAACTTTATCAGCCGGGCTCCAGTCCCTTTGCTCATGCCGGGTCCCTCTATTCAACTAATTCAGGAAACTTCTTATCTTAAAACACAGTCGCACACACTCCTACAACTTCCTCTCCTAAGACAACCATCCACGAACCAGGAGATCAAACGCACGGAAAAAGCACCGATTTCTGAGCCGTCCACCCAAATTCCCGTATACACCCAGATATAAATCCAACGAGACCGCGCTCTTCCTCCTCCGCCCCGGGGCTGAGGGTCAGCGTGACAGCTCTGCCACCAGGCAGGCAAAACCTCGCTGCTGCCGCGCTTGTTCGCAAAAAAACACACGAGAAAAAAGCAATAAACCCCAATCCTCATCGGTGCAGACGTTCATAACTTTTTGTGGCATACCAACGCGACGTCTCCTCTTTATTCTTTGCTTGTTTCTGGTTATTTACCATAACGCATCAGAAATACGTAAGTACTCGACAAAAAAAATAACAGATTTTTAACAAATTAACGAGACAAGCAGCAGGATTTCTCTGGCTCCAACCGGCTCTCAAGCACCGGGAGCAGCCCCCGTCCCACAGCTGCTGTGTGGCAGCAAGGAACGCACGGGTTTTGTTGCTTTTTCCAGGAATTTGAAGCCCAGGGACGGGTTTGCAAGCAGCGCCCTGCCGAGCAAGATGCTGGAGTCACCGAAAAGGAAAAGAGAGGCGATTGCAGAAGCTGAAACGGAAATTACAGCTGCCTGCAGCCTGCCGAAAGAGCCGCCCCCAGCAGGTTTCATCACTCGGCCCCATAGAGACGGGGGTCCCGGCCCTCCCAGGGGTCACTCGGCCCCACAGCAGATCCCAAAAGCCATGGAGCTGGAGGGGAGCAGGAGGCCGGGGGCTAGCTGCAGCTGACTGCACCGCTAACGACTGCTTTACTTTGTTGACGACCTGGTGTTTGGGATGACCTCGCATGGCAGGAATCAGGACTTTCTCATTTTCCCCATTTTTCAGACTGTTTCGGTCTCCAGCGCCAACACCAGTAACTACACAACGTATCCGACCATTTGGGCATTTTAGGATCCGGAAGACCTGAAGGGGTATTGAGGCTCAGGTAGGAGCTCAGCGCTCCCGTCCAGTTCCACAGCTGCTTCTTTCCAGTACTGTTCACCAAGAAAAAACAAATACATTAAATATGTAAGTTAAGAACAGTTTTAGCGGTGGGAACAAAGACCTTCTTCAAAATGAAGAGTTCAATAGGAAGGACTTGCCAACGTAAGGTGTCACAAAAAGGCACACAGCCTTTTCTTCCCTTAAAGTTTAATTATTTTCAATCATTTCCTTGACAGGTTACCGAGAAGGTCAAAACCCATCGGTGGGCCCTCTCCGGCTCTGCTGCCAGGTCCAACCATGCCACCTGCTCAGGAGGACGCTTCAGGTTGTCACCTTCTCTGCCCCCGTGTCCCTCAGAAGCAGCTGCCGGACCACAGCGGTGATTTGATTTCTCGGCTCTAGAAAGGAGACGTGACCTTATCTGTCACTCGAGGTACAAACCATCAGCTGAACTCAATTTTAACTGTCTATATCGAGCTGTTACACTAGAAACAGTGACCACTTTGCAGCCCCTGGGTTGGACAGGTCTGCTCAAGGTGATGCTCTGCGTTGCTGCTGGCTCCGTGCACCTGAAAACAGACACAGGATGGGATCTACCTGCTCTGCTTCACATTGAAAAGTGAAATGTTGAAGCACGAGCCACCACACACGGCCCCTTTACAGGTAGCAAAACCAAGGACCTCCACATGGAGACCCCTTCCGTCCCAAGGAAGGGGCAGATGGGGCTGGGAGTCACCAAACCACCAAGATTAACGCCCCACCAGCACTTTTATCAGCAGCCCTGCCCCACCTCCCCACGAGCGCCCCAAGGAATGGGCTCTGCGCGAGGAAACACCTGGCGATGTCCCATCGAGTTCCAGGTGGTACCATCCAGCTTACCACCACAGGGAGAATTTCTCCCTGAGAATAGTTTAGAACTGACGAGACTCCTCAAAGACGTATTTTTGGTTGAAGCTACACGGGCAGTAACTGGAGGTCAAAGCCCCCCGTTATCCAGCTCCATTCACAGCAGCCCTGCCAACATAACCTTACTGCGGTCCAGCGAGAAGTCGTTTTACGAGAAGAGGCAGTTTCAGTCCTGCAATCCCCTCTGGACAAGTCTCTCTGCACCCCAGGCTACTTTTGTGTCTCCACGTTCATCCCGGGGCGCTGGGCTCCCCCCGGCCGGTGCGGAGGCTCTGCCTCCCCCGTGGAGGCTGAGGCCGGGTCAAGGGCTCGTCCGGCTCCATGCGCCCCAGGACAGGGATCCCGCGGGAAGGGGCTCGCTGGGGGACCTGCGGGTGGCTCCGACGCAGCCCTTCTCCCGGCAGGGGAGGCAGCTTCCCAGGGGCCACAGAGAATTTTGGCTTGAAGACTTCTAAACTCAATGAGAATCATAAATTCCCACTCCGCCGACCACCCGCGCTCCAGCTACGCCAGCGGGCAAGCCAGCCATTTCAAGGACTTGGACACCAAAAGCTCATCTGTTTGAATCCTCTGTGTTGCTTGGTCTGAAATAAATTACCCCGTCCTACGAGCCCTGCCCCATCGAAAGCAACCGGTGTGCTCCAGGAGCACGGACACCTGCGCTTGTTGGACACATGCGGGGTGCACAGTCGCGCCGACCTGATGCTGTGCCGCTGAAATCAGGGAGATGGCCACCGAGCTGTGGGAGCAAAACCAAGCCCTGTGCCACCAGACGGGCTCGGCAGCGCTTTTCCCAGCCCCACATCCCCACCACAGGGAGTGGGGCAGCTCGGTGCGAGGCCGGATGGCTGGGACGTGCCCCGGGGCAATGCAGCAGGTTTCAGCGCCGGGAGGAAGAGGAGGGCTGCAGGAGCGCACAGCACCACAAGGTGCCAGCACAGGCCGGGTGGAGGAGCTGCTTCCACGCTGACGTCTCCGTGCCATGGGTATTCAGGGGTCCCCAAGGGGCTCTGCCGCTAAGCAGCCCCCCCAAAGCGCACTGCTGTGTCCAAGCGCTGCCGGGGCTCACGCGTGGGAAGAACCGGCTCCTCCGGAGAGCGCTGGAGCGGGCTTTGCCCACAGAAGCCCTCTGGCACGCCGTCCTTTGCGTCCTTTGCAAAGTCAACGATGGTGAGCGAACGCCTTCAGCGCTGGCCCTCCGTGGGGTGGGGACATCGTCCCTTACCCAAAAGCCTCGTGACGGATCCTGCTGGGAAAGGCGATGAAAGCCCCGTGCCGCCAGACTTCCTCCCCACAACGGGGACGCGGGTTTGTGGAGGGGACGTGCCAGGAGAGGGCAACCTACCACCGCAGCATCGCTCCTGCAAAGCGCCAGCACCCGCCTCGGGCCTCGGCACCCGCGCAGCTACGGCCGGAGAGCAGCGTGCCACCCGGGAACCAAGCGCCGCCACCGCCGCAGCCTCTTGCTAGGTGGTTTAGGGTCATTTTGGTGGTTTCTCATTTCCTTAGGCTCCTGCACTGGATGCAATGCTCTGCAGTGTCCTAAATGACTCCAGAACCCCAAATAGCCTCTCTTACCACACCCCGAGGGCCACGACACTTCCCACGGGGATGGGAACCCGAGCAGGGCTCTCCAGGCAGAGCCCCAGCAGCCTGCAGCTCCCTGCATGCTGCCGCAGTCGGTCCTTCCGCAGCGAGTCCTGGTTCTCCGACATCTCAGCAACAAGCGAAACCATCGCATCGAACCCGCAAACAAAGCTGCGTGCACCGGTGCTACCCTGCAACCCCAGCAGCCTGCCTGTGCCAGGCGTACCAGGTTTCTTAAAACGAAAGTTGCCCCTTCCCAAACAAGTCTCTTGGCAGGTTTTCTCGCTTCTCCCTGGCCCAGAGCGCTTGGGGGAAATCATGAACACAGAGAAACACTAATCTAGCCCTGGGAGTAACTATGGAGGGACGTGGTTTGCCCATGGAGTGTGGAACAAGTCATTTGCACCCCAGAACCGCAGCCAGGGGCATTACTTTTTCCATACGACTCCTCCGTCTTCTCCTCACTGGATCACCTAAACTTGCAAGATTCTCCAGACCACCCCGTGCTCATCGGGGCGGTTTTCACTTACATCCAACCAAAACACCATCACCCGACTAACCCAGAATAAGAACATTTCCCCACATCAGGCTCAAATCTACTTCTCCGTTTTGCAGTCGGGGAGCAGAAGCTGAAGTGCTCAGGTGGACAAAAAGCAAGGCAGGAGGCTCCCCTGCAGCCATTCATGCTTTAGTGGCTCGTTTCTAATTAGTTAGAATTGGTATTATTTTCAGACCTAAAAATTGATTTTCCTCCAACAGCCTTTTTCTGTGCCAGGAAGAAAAAAAAAAAGCATTTGGGAATCTTAAATGTCTAATAACAACACCGAAATACACCGAGCCAGTTATTTGAGCCGGAAACGCTCCCCCCTTGTCACGTCCAAGGTACCTCCCACTCACATGAAAATCCCCGCTACATTATTTGGGGTTTTAAAAACCACTTATGGGTGAAACTGGCTCGGTTTGAGCCTGTAAGTAACAAACAGCATTGTCACCAATTCGAGGGTGCTCAGCATCCCCAGCACCCGCGCCTCCGCATCCCGGCGTCCCCACGCGCGAACGGTGCCACTAACCGCGCCGGGAAAGCCCCAGCACCGCGATGGGTGCGGAAAAGCCCGGGTGTCGGATTGAAGCGTCTCCAGAGGGGTCACAGGGCTGCTCGGGGCGCTTGACAGACCTGCAGCACGAGGCAGCGTCACCGCATCCTCCGTGGAAAATAAAGGGCACGAGTTTGGAAGAGGCTGTGACGCACCTCACCCTAAGCGCACCGTGAGTTACCAGCTCTTTGCTTTGTTTCTCATTGCAGACGCGGGCTCCCCCAGCCTCTACCAGCACGTGCCGCGCTTGGCGAGCTGCTGCTTGCGAGCGTACGTGGTGCTTGGGGTCACGGCCACCAACCAGCGGGGCCTGGAAGGAAAATGGCTTTGCAAGGCCGGAGTCGCGCTTCACGGATGCCCCTGTGCCGAGCTGGGCGCTGCTCACGCACACCCAGGTGGTTCGGCAACCGCAGCCCCACGCCTCCAGGGGAAAGCCAGCTCGGAGCTTCCCCTCGACCTTTCCGATGGGGCCGGCGGCTGGTTCCTGCCGGAGCAGCCCCAGCCACCCCACTGCCGCGCCAGCACCAGACAAATTCAAAGTCCAATGTGAGAGCGAGACCTCAGCAGCACGGCCCAGGTTGGCAGCTGCCAGGGCTGGCTCGCTGCTCGTGGCTTCACCTGCAGGCAGACACGTCGCAGAACCACCCCAGAACTGCTGGGGGACGCAAGGCAAAGGAGCCCAGGTTCCATCCTGTCCTCAGGACACGCGGTCACGCCAGTCTAGAGGGACAAATGACACAGGGGACAAGGTGAGCAGTTACACTGAGTTCACGTGCCGCGATCAGATGAAAAGGCAGAAGAAATCAAGAACATACATGGGCACGTCCCTCCCGTCTGTCCAGCACAGCCCCGCAGCAGCAGGAAGCTCCCAAACCTGCTCTGGGGGCAGAACCGAGGTGCTCCGAGGACCCCCGTGCACCAAACCCCACTGAGAAGCCCTCATTCAAATGGACAAAAACCCAACAGGAACGCACACTGCCTCTGTTCTTCCGCGGTTACTGTTCAAAAGCAGCCAACACGGAATGAACCCAAGGCAGAAGGATCTGAATCCCATTCCCTGCAGAGGCGCCCAGAAACCAGCACAAGCTGCAGGCGCTTTGGGGGCGCCGGTATTTACATGGGAGCTATTTGGAGCCATCCCAGGGGCTCGGCCAGCGGCTCCTCCATGCGCTGAACTCCCCCAAACGCACCCGAGCGCTCCGCGGGCAGAGGACGGACCCTTACAGGAGGCAAGGGACAGGCAGGGGCTGTTTCGAACCCGGGGAAGTGACCACGCGCCACTCATCATTCTCCAAGTGAGGTAATTAAACGTGAATTAAGGAAGACGCGTGCATGCATTTCCCGTGTTTCATTGATTTTGCTTTGCAGTCTTGACAAGTGACCTTGATAAATTCGTTTTTTCTAAAAGTTTGCGAAAATGATAAAATCAAACGGAATCAAGAAAAAAGCCACCGAGCATTAGACAAAGGAAGCGCTTATTTACAAAGAGCTGAAAAGCGTGAAACGCTGGAATTAACACTTCCTCGAGCCATGTGCTCGCCCACGGCAAGCAGCAGCGGCGTTTGGCCAGAGCGCAGAAGAGGCAAACACCTAATGAAGCAAGCGTCCAAATTTTACAGAAATAAAAACGCGGAACAAAAATGCAAAGTTTTCCTTTAAGATCGTAGTGAAAACTTTTCACTCCTCCCCCAAAATAAATTCTATCCATCACAGCATCAAAGTGTGTGAGCTCCTCAAGCCCCGCGTCCCAGCCCCGGACACGAGTGGTTTATGAAACCCGCGCCCACTCGCTGCTCGGCACGGCCACGGTCCGTTGGTTTTTTCTTCCCTAAAAGTTTTCTTAGCGCAGCCTCCAGGAGTCCGGAAAGCTCCAGAATAGCAGCTCTGAGCACAGGCGGTGCTCTCTGTCATTGCACGTGTAATGCAATTACATGTTAATTGCACAATTGCAATTACAGAACCACAGCAGCTCGGAGCATTTTGCCCATCTTCCCTTTGCCCTCCGCTGCCGCACGGGAAGCGGGGAGCAGCGGCCGGGCAGCACACAGGTACCGTATCCTGCGTCCCTTTGGTATAAGTGATCGTCAGAAATTACACCTGCTATAGAATCATATATGATACGTGCACGTGGGAACCAAGGGAAGGATCGGCACCAAATTGAGGAGGTAAGCATATTGTTTGGGTAATTCTCCTGACATGCAAATGAAGCGTAATAGGAGAGTTAAAAACAAATTACCAAAAAAGGGCTTTTCCTGGCTTATGAAACACAGGAAAATCCTAAAAGATTCCCCCATCCTCCTTGCACTCTCTGCTCTCTGCTGCTTGAAAACTCAGCTTCATCTGCTGCAGCGCGAGCAGGAGCCGCAGCACAAAGCAGGGAAGCAGCTTCCAGCCACGCAGCCTGCGCCCGACCCTGGATGTCAGGCCCCATCTGATAATGAGCGTAATTATTTCTAAATGAGCCCAACGGAACCTTATTTCACAGAGAATAAATGTTCAGAAGTAAGATCAGCATTAGTGACACATCACAGCTCACGCAGGATTACCCCCAAGAATGGACTGAAACCGCCAGCAGGATTAAGTCTTATTATGGACACTGCCAGAAAGACACCCAGGGCCAACAATGACTTCCCAGAGCCTAAAAAATACATATGGAAAACCCCGATGGGCCAAGCACCGCTGTGAAGCCCTTACAGAAATCCCAGTGGCCATTTTTGAAAGGGGGGAAAAGGGAGCGATTCTGTGCAAAGAGCTGACGGAGCTGGGACCAGCCAGCGGCGAGCTGGCGTCGGGAGCACGCGGCCAACAACGGGGGCGATTGTCTCGTGGTGCCACAGTCGGGGCAGGAAGGCGAGCGACGGCCACCGGCCCAGGAGCTCGCTGCGAGGCAAGGGAGGACGCCAACAACGGGGCGATTCACAGAGCCGGGCGGGGAAGGTTGCAGATGCTTTGCAGCATCGCATTCCCAAGTCGAAACGTCTTCAGCAAACAAACCCCTTGCTTGGAAAGAGGGGGGGAAAAAAAAAAAAAAAAAACAACAGCCAAAATACATCAAGCAACAAAACTGAAATTATCACTAGTGCAATTAGAGGAAAAGCTTAGGAGTAGCTAATTAGGGATATTTTTCAATAGTACACAGGCACTACAGGCGGAGCGACTCCAGCATGCCGAAGCAGCAGCAGGAGCCGCCGGCTGGCTGCGTGCAACCCGCATCCCGGCGGGACCGCCGGCCTGCACGGCGACACCGCTGCTCTCCAGAGCTGCTTCCCCTTCCCGCTGCGCGGCAGCAGAAACCCATCCCACAAGCAGGGCAGAAGGCACCACCAGTGACCCTCATCCCAGNACTCATCATCCAGATCGTTAACGAAGCTGTTCAAGAGGACAGGAGCCAGTACTGTCCCTGGAGCGCTCCGCTCGTTGCTGGCCTCCAACCAGGCTCCATGTCCCTGATCTCCAGCCCCTGGGCCACCCCACCTCACCGCCTGCTCCTCCAGCCCATCCATCAACAGCTCATCTGTGGGGATCCTGTGGGGGACAGTGACAAAGGCCAGGAAGACATCCCCTGCTCCCCCTCATCCCCCAGGCCGGTCATTTCATCACAGAAGTTTATCGAGGTGGTCAAGCATCCCATACCATGCCTTCAGCTGTCATTCTGTCAGACTCTGGGAGAAGGAAAACCTACTTTTCACCATCCACCTTCCCTTTGTGGAGGAGGTTTTATTCGTCCGGTTAACAATCCTCTCCAATCAGCCAAGCAGCCCAAGTTCATTTTGGAGATGTTAGCATTTAAACCACCAGCGACAGATTTCTACCCTTCCTTTGCAGGCTTTTCCAAAGACCTCTCCCTCACATAGCCAAGGAAATAATTGTCAAATACCCACCATTCACAGTTTCACGTTAATTAATTCCTGTATCTCAAGATAGTGCCCTAAAATGAAAGGATACTTTTACTGCCTCAAAAACCATGCATTGATCACAGCCATCAAATCTAACTTCACACTCTCCAAGCCATGTCTGCAGAGAGAAAACCAAGCATAAGAAAGAGGAAAGCGTTCCTATTACACACACCAGGCATTCAGGAGCTACCCAAGCCTCCCAATATTCCTAAAACAGCACCCGAAGGTAACCTCGAGCTCAGCCACGGGAGCTCACCCCAAGCAGAAGGCACACGGAGGAGGACAGCAGCTCCCTGCCCCGCAGAAGCCCCGCAGCCAGCAAGCCCCATGCGTGAGCCAACAGAAATCTAAGGGGTGATGCAATATGGCAGGCAGACAATGCTGGAATTATCCAGGAGCTTACAGTGATGCAAACAGAGGGTGATTAGGGGAATCTGTGATTTTCAGGACGGATGAGCAGGCTTTCACGCAGCGCCAAAGAGGCACTGATGCAAACGGAACCCGCGCCTGCTGCTTCCACGGGGTGACCGAGCTGGGTGCCACCGGCAAATCGGCTTCCCTACGACTTCACCCACACTTTATAAATGCAGCTAGAAATAAGAATTTGGGATTTCGATAAACAGGGGCAAGCCACTCAGCTGAGACCGGGCCCCTTCTGTCCAGTGTGACATTATGCATTTATATTAATGGAATTAAGAGTGATGCTGTAATTGAGAAGAGAGATACGACGGCAACTCAGCTCCGCTCTCGCTTTCTGCCACTAATCCACGCGGTGTTACCCGTGCCACCGGGCAGGCTTCTCGTCAGGGAGGAGGGATTCGGACAGCGAGCTCTCACGTAACGTCTGCGAGTACTTGCTCATGTCCCAGCTTGTGCCTTGTTACCAAAATAGTCTTAGCCCTGCACTGGATGGAGGGGAAACCAGATCCCCTGAGTTACGCCCTGGAGGAAGCAGCGAAGTCTCCCATCTCGCACTCGGTTCGGGTATAGGGTTCGCTATTCCTTAAAAATAGAAACGAAAACCAGTTCTATGAAAACAGCATCTCTTCTCAACACACAGCTCGAGCTAACCAGCACTCCCATTAAGAACACTTTTGTATATGTTTATTTCAAGGAAACTACTGGGGGAAAAGACAGCGTTCATCCAGCAGAGCAGTGTCCCAGCAGCTGGGCATCTGCAGAGTCGAGCGGCATCGCCCGTGCCCCGTTACGCCGCCCGCGCCAGGCAGCCCCCTACCCCTTTCTGGGGTCACCGCACGCTGCTGGCGCCCGGGCGCAGCAAAGCAGCGAGGGAGCGCCGATTTCTGCAGGAACACAAGTGAGCAGAGACCCTAGCTTATGCTCAAGCCAGGTTTTATTTTCAGAAGTCACTCGAGTATGGTTCATCTTCAAAAGGTTTCAGAGAAAGATGTCAAGCTTTTTTATTTTCAATTAATTGTCAACACACTGCCACACTGCTCCTTTGTGAATGCAAGGAAAGGGCTCCAAAGGACCTCAACTTGCCAGCCATGGGGCCACCAACCCTGCCCTGACCCTAGGAGAAGAAGCCCTCCAAAACCACTAACCACCCCACGCCGGGTATCTGCCATCACGGGACTAGGGACTCTGGCTGGCCAGATGACCAGGTAGGCTTCACTTGCCCTAAAGCAGAACCGTGCCCCGGTTATAAGCGTTCTCCCCGAGCCCCGCTGCCCCCATCCTGGGCACAGACAAGCACCAGGAAGCCAGGACAGCCCCTTGCTCACCCAGAGGGGTGCCGACACCTCTACCTGCTTGGGGCCAAGACAGCCCCAGCACATCAGCCTGGGCTCCGCAGGGCTGCCCTGGGAAAGACGCGGGCATCGGGGATCGCTCAGGGCAAGAGGAATCCGCTCGGACGAGTCCCCACGCGAGCAGGCCTGAAGGACCTCGGGGCTTCTTCAGCAAATCCAGAGCTTCGTCCCTCTGCTCCGTTTGCAGAGCTCTCGTCCCCTCGCTCTGGACCAGCCAAGCCAGACAGCGCGAGTGCTTTCGTTCCCCCACCCAGCTGCCCGGCCTGGATCGCGGCTCGGCCCCACGGCGAGGCAGCGAGCAGCCGGGCATCGGCACCTAAAATCAGCATCGCCGCCGCGCCATTCTTGCCTGAAACTATGGCCTGAGCTGGCCGAAGTTAGGGAGTCGGTACATCCAGAGCCTTAAGACAGGAAGGCTCTGCCTTTGCTATTTTTATGTAAAGACAAACCAAAATAACTGCGGGCGACTCCGCAGGCAGCAGCGCTGACATCCTCCGAAAGCCCTGGAGCTGACCGCGGCTCCCTCTGCGCGTGCCTCCGCACAAGCAGCGCGGCACACGCTGACCTCCCCGCACGTACGGTCCTGCTTCAGACCCCGTTCGGTTTTCCCCTCCAGGATCAGGGGTGCTTACACAGCCAGCAGACAGCGATCGCGCTGCACGACGCCGGGCTCAGGCAGGCAAAACGAGCGTGTCCAGAAATTTCCATCTTCTCCTCGCTCAGCTGGATTCCCCATTAGTATTTACGTACACTCCAGAGCTGCAAAATTGCGGGACAGAGGGTTCACAATGCTTTATGTAATTAAATCTGTAGATGCTGGTGCCACGGAACACAGCGTACTTAAATAATTATGGGAAATGAGTAAACTGTTCATGCACTAATCAACTTCTACATGACCTTGTGGGACAGCTAATTATGCAAAAGTCAGACCACATGAGTCCAGGACCAGGGGCTTATTCTCCTGCAAGCCGAGCTGTTTATGCTCCGGCATTCCGCTGCTCTCTATAAAACAGGACGTTAAGCACAGACTGCCTGCTCCACGCTCAGCAGCCAGCGTCTGAAACGCCTGTCCCACCAGCACAGAGATGAAAACGCTAATGCGCTGCCTTCCAGAAATGTGGCCAAACCAATTTTCTGTTGACTCGGTGTTTTCATAAGCCGGCAGCATTAGGAAGTGCCCTCCGTCCACACGGCCTCGACTGCTGCTCAGAAGAGCTGCGCCCAGCCGTCGCATCGAGCGCGCCGCAACGCGTTGTGGTTTTGGTGTGCGCAGGCGGCGCTTCCCCTAGGGTTAGCAGAGGTTTTTCTTGATGCACTGACCCAACCACAACCTTCCTTGGTGGCAATTCTGAAAGCGAAGCCTCGTGAATGCTGCCTACGGATGCATATTCACTGCAGTCAGTACCACAGAGCAGCATCTGCAGATGCCCCAAAGCCCCAAACCCGGACCAGGAGAGCAACACGCTACATGAACACCGAACCAAAGCAACCCCAAGCTGGGCAGCAAGTACCTCACCATACTACTTCCACAATCTCACCTTCACACACACCCCTTCCTAAAATAGGAACTTTATGAAGCTACATTTTAATTTTAAGCAGAATATTACAAAAGCAGGTGTTCACTACATCTTCTCTCCTGTATAAGGTTTGATTTCCAGCATTCAAGATAAGAGCAGAGTGGTTTTGTTTTAGGATGGAGCGGGTGGCTGGCTGGCTTTTTAATACATTGATGGTTTTTGTTTTCTGTGATTTGAAGCCATTTGAAGCTTGTTTGTGGAAGAAAACCAAATGTGAATCCCAGAAGAGTTATGAACATTGAAATATTTCTAAAATATTGTTTGTTAAGCACTTATCAGATCTGTTACACAACAGAGCAGTAAAAACTACGCTCTTGGGAGGAGCACACGTGGGGTTTTGACAGCTTTACATAATGCAGTTGCCCCAAATATACACTAATAAATACCAAACCAGAGCCTAGTGTGTGCAGAAGGGAGACAGGGAATATACACAGACAAGACTTAACGCGTCTTTCATCCACAGCACCACCCTGAACTGTGGCTGAACAGGAGAGGCACTGCTCCGGCGTTTTGTTGTGAATCGGTGCTCCCTGGGGTGCCACTCACCCCCATGCCTTGTGCCTCCTGCAACTCCCCCCATCCACACCGACCAACCCAGTCCCCACGAGAAGGGCACATACGTCCTACCTTCCAGAGGAAGCACTGTGAGCTCATTTTTACTTGCTCTCTACACTTTACAGTCATTACCAGGGGCTTTAAAGATTGGCTGAAGGCTGCATGACCAGATGAGAAGACGTTTGGTGCATGCAGTATTGCTCAAAACCCTTTCTGCCTCTTTGGGAAACCGTCAGCTATTTTTAATTGCATATGAAATAGTATCTGCTAGGGTTTCTGCACGATTTAGCAAGCAGAGAAGGGCAGGTTTACAGGGAGGTTTTAAGAAGGATCCAGTTGCGCGTTCGCACGCCGAGCCGCACTCTACCTGACTGGTTGTTCCTCATGCGGATGGCTTTCGCCTTGGCCAGCTCCAGCGCCGTGACCCAGCGCTGCCTCTCCACCTCGGAGTTCGCCTTCAGGTGGTACGTCCTTCCCCCGTTGGAGAGCACGATGTTACACGAGTCCTCTGTGTCGATGTGAGCCGTCGACAGGTTGATGGTTCCGCGACACGTGTGGGCCATCTCCGCCTGCGTCCTGCACGGGAACAGAGCACAAGGAAGCGTAAATATAGGTTGGACTAGGTGATCTATAGGTTGGACTAGGTGATCCTGAAGGTCTCTTCCAACCTCAAAGATTCTGTGATTCTGTAAATCCCTCTGCACCCACCCTGCCCGGGATGGCCACCGATGCTCCCGCGTGCCCCACGCCACACACCACTGGGGCACTTCTTGTCTCGCTTGCATTGCTGCTCTTCTCTCCCCACTACCCCACCTCTGGTATCTCCTGTTCTGCACCTCTCCATATCCTCTCCCTTCAACCATTCTCTTTTGTCCAAGTTTGATAAGATCTTGCATGCAAAGATCTTCATTTGTAAAGCAAATGAGCGCAGCATAATTCCTCTGTGGCTGTTAAAACACCTTGACTGCTGGCAAAACTGCTGCACACTTCAGTAGGCTTACCCAGCTGAGCACCTGCGAGCAGGAGGCTTTTCTGGGGCTAAATTCCCAGAGAATCAGCCCTCATTTTACCCCCGCTTAGCAAACCAAGGAGAAACGGGTCTGCTGCTACTATGGCACGTAATTCTTGGTGAGCAGTTCACAAAGCAGCTGCAAAAAGACGGGACTCCTGTTTAGGATAAACCTTTCTTTGGATCATTATCTAGGGACCAGGCTTTTCGTTCAACCCACCCCGCGGCAGGCAGAGCCCATGCCTGCTTACAGCGGCATCCCCTGGCTTGATGATGTGAAGGGGCGAAGCCCCCACGCCAAGGACAGGAGAGCAGAAAGCCTCCTCGTGCCACACCGCGGTTCTGCTGGTGGGACACAGGAACAAGGGTGGGGACGCAGCAGGTTCCTTCAAAACGCTGGCCTCCCGCTATGGCGAGAGCTGCCGCTCTGTCTTGTGCAAGCATTTCAGACGATCAGCTCCTCAGGGCTTTCAGCTTTATCAAAGCTGAAACGATCCCTCGTCTCGCCTTGGCTTTGCTCTTTCCCCGGCCCAGCACCCGGCGGATCCCACGCGGATGGCCCCAGCAGCCATCGCCGCAGGACGCTGCCCTCCCGCACAGGGAGGCTTTGTCCTGCAGAGCGAAAGCTGTGCGAGAGCCGCGTACAAACCGACAGCCACTGCTTCCAACACCACTCACATAATGCTTGCAGAAGCACCTAGTCTTTTTTTTTTTTTTTTTTAAAGGAAAAGTGAATCTATATGCAGANAAAGCAAAGACTAGATGTTTCAAAGGCACTTGGGCACAAAGATAAATGCCTGAAGTAGTCCTGAAACTGCTTCTCCACCCACTGCTGCACTTACAGGCGCCTAAAATAGCTCTCCAAGCGCTCAGCGCAGAGTCCTACAGGCTTCCCACCACCCAGCAGCCCGCTCAGGCACAGCCCGCGGTGCAGCGGTGCCGGCAGCGCCGTGCAAACCCCACCGACAGCACAAATCCCCCCACCACGGGGCGAGGCGAGCCCACGGCGTTTTCTCTGACCCTCATTGCGTCTTCTCCATCTTCTACCACCCAAGTGTTTTGTCCCATCTTGCCCAGCTCTGCCCCACGCCCACCCCTCGGTCCTCGCTCCGTGCCCACCCCGCCGCCGCTTCCCACTGCCCGCCGCGCTGCTCATCGCCTCCCCGAGAGCGGGGCTGCAACACGCACGCTCAGCACCGCTTCGCCCACGGGTCCCAGGTGTTTCCTGCTGCCCCCAGCACCCACTCGCCCTATACGCACGTCCACCCACACGTGCAGCACGGTGGGGTCAGGTCCTTCCACCCGATCCTCGCTACTGACCTCGTTAAAGAAAACTGCTGGAGAACAGATGTTATTAACACTTGGAATATTCAGTTCCTCCACAATTTCTTCCCTTCTACTGCCAGCTAACATCTCCTACAGCGCAGGTTAATCTTGCCCAGCGTGTTCACCGTTTTCACCCACAGAGGTAACGTAGGTCCTAGGATATTCCTTAAAAACCCTCAAACTCCCCAAGTCCAGGGGATCACGCTTGGGGAAAGAGATGGGAGCAGAGCAACGCCATCATAGGACGAATAAGCCTCATGTGTTTCTAACGCCCCTTGTCTGAATCATTTCCAGAGTCCTCTTTCCAGCTCTCTTCCTGACACAAAGACCTGTTGGAATTGGACAGATGTCAGACAATAATTAGATGGATTTTTCTAATATTTCAGCAAAATACATTACTGCGCAGTTGCTCACTGAATTGCAGTAGCAGGAGGAATCAGAGGAATCTGCAGGAATCTCTTTCAGCCGCTAATGGCTCCTTTATTTCCCCCCAGGCCAGCAGCACAGTCCTCACTAAGAAACGTCCTCAAAGTTTGTCATCGTTAACTTTGAGGACAGTGCCCTGGTATAAACACCCAGGGCTATTCGTAGGACACGAAGCCACCAGGCTTGGCGGCAGGCGCGGTGCGAGCCCCATCACACAACCGCCGAGCCCCAGCGCTTCCCAAACAGCCTGCGTCAGCCGCCGTGTCCGTGTTTCCCCTCCGCTGATCTCCTCCCAGGGGCCTTAACCCCACTGGTTTGTCTCTACCCCACTGTTTGCTCCCCAAACTACGGCACCCGCAGGCACAGCCCTCCCAGAAGGGGGGTTCATCCTCACCTGGACTGCAGGTGCCCCAGTTGGGCAGATGTCTGTGCTGCTCCCTATGGGGCAGTTCCAAGCCTCTCCCTCTGATCCCGATCCTCCTCCACACGCAGAATCTTCCCCAGCTCCATCCAGCTTCACGGAACGGTTTGGGTTGGAAGGGACCTTACGGATCATCTAATTCACGTTTTATCAGGGCATTTCTAGATATTCCCTTCTTCCACCACTAGTGACCCCCCTCCATCTCCACAGCAGCTGCCCAGCCCCGCAGAGCTCTCGGGTCACTAACGACACCCCCATAACTGAAGTCCAATGGTGATCACTGGCCACAGCTTTTCTACGATTTTAAATCAAGTGGCATCTTGAAAGTTAAGGATTAAAGCCAAACAAGTCCTCAACCGCTGAGCGCTGGGAATTTTGACGAAGGCCCCCAGCGCCGGCTCGTACCGACAGCGGGACAAGCGCAGGCGTGCGGCGAGCCGAGCCAGAGCCGTCGGTACCACGCGCAGCGCTGCGGGCGCGCAATGCGGGAGGTTAAGTCCAAACCCAGCGATCGTGGTGGGGCGACGCTTCTTGTGGCAGGGGTGAATTTGGCTCCGAATTGAACCAAGCACTCATTTTCCTTTCCAAAGTCATCCACCTCGTGATGCAGCACATACTGGCATTTTCCCAGGAGGGATTACTTTTCAATTCGAGAAAACTGCTAAAATGATTTTCTCTTACACAGAAAACAAAGGTCTCCAAGGTGACTCCACTGAATTAAGTCACATGAAACAGCCCTGCTCTCCCACCCAAAAAACTGTCTCTGCACAGGATTCTGCTCTTCAAGCTACCTCTCGGTGCAAATCCGCATGGGAAATCAATTCCCATCGCTCAGCACCCCCACGCAAGGCAGGCACCTGACCCAGCGCCGAGCCAACAAGCAATTTCCTCCAGCCGCATGCAGAACAGAGGTGCCCTTCAGAAGCACTCCCGTTCGGCTGGATCTGCTTATTCACCGCCAGCAGCTCGACCATTGCATAACGTGATCCAGGCAGATTTTCTGATTCTCGATTTTCTGCAGTAATCCGAGAGCTGCACATATGGGAGAACACGTGGGCGGGCTGCAAAAAGCTGCACCGAGGTTAAAGATGGGCACGGACCGCACAGAGGTGGACGCTGCTGGGTATCTGGGATTTTCCGCCGCTCCCTCCCGAAGCTAATTACTGGATTCACCTCCAGAGATGTACAATCACGGTTGCGCACGGCGTGCAGGGATGTGCGGCCGATGACTGCCTGACATACAGCATGCAGAATGCGGCAATCGAAATTTAAGATCAGCGTCGTTACGCAGGCACCCTACCCACGAGCACGGCAGTTTGCAGAACGCTGGATCTTGCAAAAACCTTCAAACATCTTCTGGTTGCTAACACATTATTTGCACCTTTTCTCCCTTTTTTATTTATTTTCTTTAGACCAGAGAAGCTGCTAGAGCCACTTTAATACCACAAATTTAAATATACAGAGCTTGACAAGACAACTTAACCACTTGCAGCTATTTAGAGAGGCCTCCAATATAAAACTCCTGGAGTCTAATTTTTAGCATCTCATATTTTACAGCCTGACAGATGAGTTACATGGCGTGATATAACGGGAGAGAACAGTAAACCACGATTTAAAGACCCGCTTTCTAGTTCTGGAGGAACACTTGAGCTGCACGAGACTGTCCAGCGTGCCAGAGCTATGCAAGGGAACGATGCTCCCAGGGTGCAACGACTGAACGGAATCTTATAAAGGAATTTCACTGTTTTATTACCTTTAAAAAGGTAAGAAAAGTAGGTAGAAAGTTTTTCATCTAGTAGCTCCACAGTTTGGGTTTCTGTGATATCACAGCTTTCTGTACGACAGCCAAAGATTTGGCTGCAAAAGCTGGCACGATGCTGCTCATATGGACTCGGGAACTACAACCGCGTGGCCCCGCTGGAAGCTAACGGGACGCGGCACGCAGCACCGGGCCCCAGGTACCACGCAATCGAAGTGAACAAGGACGATGGATGCCTGCGGCTCCGAGGCCGGAGTTACATCCGCAGCCCCGGCGGTTCAAAAGCTTTTTGGGTTCAGCTGAGCTGAGTGGGTACAGCACGTGCAGGGACCTCATTATGTTACGTGCAGCTTCACGGGGGTGCTGAAAGTGCTCCAGCTAGCAAGCTGGAACTTCTTTAAACTGGATTATCCACAAAAGACCTCAGTGAGACGGCACGCAGACACTGATCTGAGGCTTCTTCCCTAAGCTGGAAGGGCCAACGGTGCCGGTTCGCGCTCCCGTATCGCTCTGTATCACTAGGCACCTTCACCAAAAAATCCAAACACCAACACAAATTAATTTATACCCACGAAAACAACTTCTGCAATACGCTCACGCTCTCCTCCTAGAGATTTTTCTTCTATAACCTCAAAATCACCTGCTTGCTATAAGCCTGACTCTCCATCCTACCTGCTAAATTCCCATTTTATCACTCTTACAGCTTCCTGCTGAAAACATCGGTCGCTGCAGGGCTCAAATCCATCCCAGGGCCGAGGACAGCAGCCACCCCGTGCCAGCCTCGGGGAAGCACCAGGTGACCGTCACATAAAGAACCGCGCTCTTGTCTTTCCTACCCACGTGCATCCTTCTCCTCGGGGTTTCGCTCCCCGCAGTTACGTCGCAAATCAAGATAACTTGTTTTTTTTCAATAGAGTTCACCTCTTAGCAGGTTTCTCAGTACTTAACCCACTTAGACCTCGATTTTTCAGCATGAAGCCTGACTGGGCTGACCTATTTCTCCCATCAGGACAGAAACCTGCGAAAGAAATGCGATTACTCCAGGGCAGTTGTCGTAAGCACAGCCCTGCAGCCGCTCGGTTCCCTTCCTCCAGTGCCTGCGTGAGACTTTTCGGCGGATGGCCCGAGGTTACACAAAGATGAGAAACTTGGCTGTCTCCAGCATATTGCCAACATCCATCAGCGTTTGAAAGCAGAAAATGAAAAGAAAAAAAAACAAGAAACACTTCCACGGGGAACTATGAGTCTTCGGCACACATTTGGAAAGAACTTCCCAAGCAGAAAGAAATGAAAACCAGGTCACCAACCACGTTTATGTTAACAGCGAAGAACAAAATCAGAGCTCACCAAGCTGAGCCTCAGCCCAGCCCTCGGCCGGCACTCTGTCCGTCCGTCCGCCTTCCCTTCCCAACAGGCGAGCGGAGCAGCCGTTGGGTAGGTGGCCCTGGTATTGCCAGGTAGGTGGCAGGGTAGGTGGCCCTGGTATTGCCCCTGAAAAGAAGTGAGGATATGAAAGGAGAAGGCCATATAACCTATCCAAAAATAAGAATAAAAATAAAAATAACCTTAAAGGCTCAATCGTGAAGTCCTTGAATCTGGGAAAGCGAGGCCGAACCAGCACCTGGGTCGGGAACGTGCAGCCGAGCAGAGCACTGGACAAGCTGGCGGTGGCTTCTCGTGACGCAAGAGGAAAAGGATCGAGTACAAGTGCCTTCAAAGAGCTGTTTAGCGTTTGAGCCATTTGTTCATAAATCTGAGCAAGAATAAATCCGGCCCCTTCCCAAAGTCCAGCCTGGGGATGGAGATGCCTTGTTGTTTGATTGCCTGAATAAAGAGTCATGTACACAAGATCCTGCTTCCAATCTTAACCTGAAGAATATTTTTAGCTGAAGAATTTTCTGATGTGCTTTTTGCAGTGAATATATTTCACACAAAGACTTTTTTCTGGTTGAAAATAAGATAACGGGATGCACTGCCACCAAAACATTTACCTGGGGCCTGAAGAAATGGGTACCTTAACCACAGAGAGGGGAACGCCGCACAGAAAGACCGGCAAGAAGCACTCAGAAGACAAAGAAATTAAGGAGTAACAGCAATCCCACAGGTATTTCCCGGGAATGCTGTACGAGCTTTAACTAAGTGAAGGGCTCTACAGCCCCAGGGAAACATTGACACCAACTGCATCGCTGGGAAGCACCCTTCAGCGAGCACCCAGGGAAGAGCAGCAGTAGGTTTTATTTTGAGGCCAAAAGTTTGCATGCCAGGAGTCAGAAAATACAAGCATGGACACCAAACCTCTTGGGATTTTTACCCTCCCTCGGTTCGAGGAAAAGGGATTTTTACGACGACTCAATTCCAGGGCACAAATGCACAAGAGAAGGCAGGCGCGTGCCCCAGGAGGTGCTTTCCCAGCTCGCACAGCAAGCACCACGCACGTCCAACACACTACAAGCTTGCTCAGCACGTCTCGTACAAACCGCGAGCTCCACGTGACGAGCAGCTGAGATTTTCTCCCTTCCTTCCTTTTTCTTTTCACTAACCCTACCAAATCGCAAACAAAACCCAAACAAGCATATGGCAAGCGTCGTACTGAGATTTCTGCAGAAAGCTCCCATTTGCTTCTATTTACAGGCTGATAAATCCGCAGCTGGCTGCAGTCAGGATGGGTGCAGATTAGTGGCAATTGGGTTTAAGGGAAAAAACCAAGACCCTGGGCTGTTCTCCCAGAGCACCCCGTAGCGAGCCAGGATATATATGAATATATCTGAGCAGCGTAGCCAGAGTATAGGGCCTTCTCCCTCCTGAGAACACAGCGTGTAGGGACGTATATATAAATGCACACATCAATAAGTGCTTTTTACCGCTAGCATCAGAACGACATCGACATGCCCCAGCTCCCTTTCAGACAGAACTCCTTCCCCCAGGAAACGCTCTGCATCCACAGGGAAGCTCCCGCAAGCAAGGTTTCCACCCCAAATTAAGGGATACTCTGGAAGCAATCTATCCAGGTGCCTAGCCTCCAGGACTAGATTTATAACGCAGTGCGGATTTTCTGCCAGGAAACCTCAGCAGTGGCCAGCGGGGAAAAAATCAGCGAGCCATCACCCAGAGATCAGCAAGTGCAAGACGTGCGCTGAGAAAGGAGACTTTTTTTTTTGATAAAAAAATGAAAAAACGAGACAAGAACATTTTTTAAAAGACAGCAAATACGCAAGCAGCAGGCAAAGGCATTTGGGCTGCCAGTGAGCATCCCCACCCCTCCCACCAAGCCGCGCTATCTCCGCTCGGCCTCCACTGGTGGCCGCAGCTGATAAGGGTATCGGTGCTGTCACCGCGGGCACCCGGCGCGAGCCGTCCCCGTGCTTCGCGGCCACCGACGGGCATCGTGCTCAGCACCGCCCCGGCGGCAAAGCACCGCACCACGTTTTCGTTCCTTTCTAAGCAAAAATGCTGAAGACCTAGAGCAAGACCAAGATCTGCGGGTAGGACTGCTACTCAGTTTATTGCCTCGGTTAAGAATTTATGGCAGGGCTGGTCCAGATCCCATCATCTGGGCAGAAGTTGCTTTACACTGAGAACTGGGAGACACGAATTACATGTCTGGTGGCTCATCTTTGAGCAAGAAAGAACAAATTACCATACACAAGGTTAATTTGACAAATGCTTGTATTGCACAGGAACACGGACATAAACAGAGCAGACGCAAGCCTCAGGCAGTAATTGTGCTCGTTATGGCCTCTGCCTTTAAGTTCCCACTGGCCTTTCAGCCCCTAGAAATTGCGTTAACTGGCCAGAATAAAGATCAGCCACAGTCATCTCAGGTTTGCATTTTCTAGCCACTATGTCCAAGAACATGCGAGCGCACAGGGCACAGCACAGGCAATATTAGGGTTTATTCTTATCCCACTGATGTGCGTTCATAACAATATTCAGACTGGTAGACGCTCTGTTTTCAGATGATGGAGGTTTGGGGTGGGGTTTTTTGGGGCTCTTACCCAGTCCTCCACCGTTGATCTGAGAAGAGCTTGTTTCCAAGAGTGCCTCCTCTGCTGCCACAGCTGCCTTTCTGCACGATACAGTCCATGCTAATGCTTTCAGCACCAAATACATTTTCTTTGGAAATGCTGTGCATGAACTACGGCCCGTGACCTCCAACACTGAAGACCATTTTAAAGCCATCATTTTGCTTTTTGCCAGCTTTCAAACAATGCTAAAGTTACAGCAGAGAATTTCTTTCTGCACAAGGTATTTCTTACGGATAGATATCTGCGCAGGAGAGTGAAACCAGATGCAAAACCCACGTGGTTTTGGTAAAAGGCAGAGCTAAAACTTTGCATTTAAAACTGAACCACAGTGCCTGTGGCCACGAGCTGGGTTCAGCGAGCTGCCTCGCTGCGGGTGTGTTCGCCGTACAGCACGAGGCCACAGCTCGCTTCCAGATGCGTGCACAGCGCAGATTCGCAGCGCGACAACGCGCTCGGGCTGTATGTTCTCACCGACCACCACGAGCAGCTGCTCCTCCAGGCAGCTGCTTAACGGCACCAGCAGCAGCAGCTTGTAGGGCTTCCCGCGGCCACCCGGGAAATGCATTCGTGGACAAAACCGTGCCCAGCTCCACAACCAGCGTGTCCTGCTTTCAGCAGCAAGTACCTGTTCGTCTGCTCTCAGAGCCTGAGCAGAAGCGGGGCACATGAACTCGAGAAGCAAGACACTGCGTACGCGAGTTATTTCCATGATCTCCGTTATAACCTCTATAAAACGATCAGATTTACAGGCCTTCCCATCGTCCTTCGGGGACACGCTCCTGGGAAGTGCAGAGGTTAGCAATTCACCGAGCAGCAATTTTTTTCCATAAGAACTGATGAAACAGAAAGAGAAAATGTAAGCAAGAACTTAAACCATGCCTGCAATTTCAGGACCCGGGGCGGTATAACGCAACGCAAGATCCTTCCCATTCCTTATGACACTACCCAAAAAATAAAACATTTTGGCAGCTGGCTTTTCAGCCGCTAGAGATGCCAAGGGCTTCTTTTAAAATAGTAATCAGGAGTTAACTGCTTGCTGGCCCATGATTCGGACTGGCAGATCTCTTGGATCTTGCAGATGCCCAAGTGACCTCGTCCAGCCCCTTCTGGACGGACCCGTCTGATCTCAGCGGTTTCACTTGCGCCACTGAATGCCCCAAACACATCTGTCAGCATCAGGGTCTTGAGACCTCTTCCTGAAGTCACATTCCCATTGCCATCAGCTTCCTTAGATGACCTCTGCGCATCAGGGGCAGTCAAGTCAACCAAGGACAAAGCGTGGGGGGAAAAGAAAGACACGATGGTTAGAGCAAGGCATTAACCGAGCAGTGACAAAACTCCCAAATAACAAGCAAGCACCGAGCGAGACCCACATTCCTTCCCAGCCTCCACGCAGGAATATATAACCACACAGACCACATACAAGTCACGCGTGCTTTCAGAAATTTATCTTGGGAATCTGAGTCATGTCAACACTCTGCACTGGGATCAGGCTTCACAGGCTGGATATTTTCTGCAAAAATCCTGTGGATGCCGATGGTGGGATACCAGAAACAGAGAAGTTAAATGTATGGCCAAGAGGGAAGGCAAAGTCACCTCCCTAAGGAACTGCTCTCGCACAGACAAGGGGGAGTTCCAGCTTTACGTGAATTTCCCAGCTGCTCAAACCAGACTTTCAGTGTTACCTTAGCACGCTGTGTTGCAAAAAACCCTGGAGCAACAAGCTGCTTAGGGTTTTTTTTATGCAGAACTACTAGAGCTGCTTTGGCAGAGCTGGGGACCTGCCCTCCACAAAGCCAGCACCAGTATTTGACCCGAAGACACTGCCGTCTGTCTCAGCAGCCGCTTTGGGAAGCCAAGGAGCCTCCGGAGAAGCCTGTTGCAGCTGCTTGCAGGAGGCAAAGAAGCAACTATTATTGCCAATTAGGAGAATTTAAAGTGGCCAAAGCAAGCAAAGTGCTATCGTGCACAAGGGCAACAACCAGCTTACTTTGCCAGTGCAGAAAAAACAGAAGTGAAAATAGGAAAAGCTGAAGGCTCTTTGCCACGCGCGTTAGCTGGTACCAGGCTACCCGCATAAGCTCCCGCAGCATGTCACGAGGTTACGGGCAGTCACACCTTTGGAAACGAGCACTGACAAGCACAGCTCAGCACCCCGAGGAAATCTCTTTTCTGAAGCTTCTTCACGCCTCTAAGTCTTCTCCAGTCAATAGAAAAGAGATGAACCCCGTGGCACGGCTTCAGAGCACAACGCGTTGAAGAGCCATCTCTTACACGAAGTGTCGCAGCAGGTCCTACCCAAGAAAAGCCAAACTTCATCCAAAAGCCTCTCTACAGACACGTTCCCCCATCTAAGCGGATGGGGGCAGTTAGGACAATGCCTCCTGCCCCACGTCAGGGCCCTTCCGGAGCCACTGGACTCACCGAAACAACTCGGGAACAAGAAAACATTCTCCGATTCCAATAAAAGGGTTTACCTAGTCTTTTGGGTTAGGAAAAGCACCCCACAGAAGCTCAGATTTCTGCAAAAGGTTAAGGTATTTTCATGTTGCACACCTTCAGGTCATTTCTCATCCGAGAAGCCAGTCCTCCAGACGCTAGAGGAGAGCAGATGTAAAAATGCGTGGAATAAGGTGAACAAGGAGGCGGCTCCGCACTGCTGCAGAGTCAGAAAAGACAAAATCTCACAGGGAAAAGAAACACGTAACGTGAAACAGAAGGCAGGCTGGTGTAGGAGACCTTCTCACAGTCCCAAACCAGAGCACAGAGAAGTGCACACCAGTGAAAAAGCAGCAAAATGCCCTTTTTCCCAAGTAAGCGAGCCAGGTAACCAAGCCTGAAGATCCCATGAAGAGAAAACTAAGCTGTTGGGACTGCAAGGCTTGCACCCAGGAGCAGATTCTTTTTATAGAGATCTGGCACAGCAGAAACGTTCCTCTTGAGGTTTTATTAGAGGTAAAAAGTGCACTTAGCACTAAGCAGCACGATGTGCCTTCGCTCGGTTCAATCACACGAGCGCACCGAAGCCGGATGGCGATTTGAAGCATTTCTGCCAGCTTTACGTTCCCAGGCGATCAACCCTCCCTTAAGACATCCCACATTACCGCAACCCTGCTGTCTTTGCTCTCGCCCTCACACAAGGCCAACAAACCTCCCTGCGTTTTCTCCCAGAAACATTTAGGGCAAGAGACAGCTTTACGACACGGAGCAAACCCCACCGGCCCGCAGCCGCCAGGTCCCAGGACAAAGGCTGGTGCCCTGCGCTTCCCACCCCTCTCCTCCCATCGAAGACGTGTCCAGCGGGGAGGAACAAGGGCAGCGCTGCCGCCGCACGCAGCTGAGCAAGAGGCACGAAGCCTGCGGGCTGTATCCTAACACGAAGTTCTGGCAGCACACGGGTCTGAGCAACAAAACCTCATCCCGCCGTTTGCCTGGGCAGGGAAAATGTTTAAAGGCGTTCGTGCCTTCGGGATCGTTTTGAAGACCTTCCGCCTGTGCCCGTGAGCAACACACGCCGCACATCGTTAAGCCCGTTTGCAGTTATTGTGCACTTGGAAATCAGAAGTAAGAGTCTGGATGAAGTAACCTTGTTCCCACGTCACGCGTTTTGAGTAACTGAGCGACATCACGGTGGTGCTGAGCAAGGGATGACAGACAATATATTAACCTGTACCATCCCCGAAATGGAGAAGCCTGAGATGTTTAATTACCGCACTGTAAAGGCAGCTTAGGGTTGTAGACGTGAAGCAGAATTCAACTCAGCCCAGGAATTACGGACCCGATCTGTACTAAGACACAGGGCTGTGCTGCCCACAGGTACTTAGGCTTGGTGCCTACAGGCTGCAAGTGGGGAAAAGCACGGGCTGCAGGGCAACAAAGGGAGTTCCATGAAACTGCTCACAGATGACTTTGTAGACCTCTGCAACTAAAATCCCAAATTTAAAACTTCCCAGGAACTTGCATCCATAGGTTTTCCACTTCGAAGCCACTTACTGCTCTCCTTGTGGTGGGAAAAGAACGGGAGCAGAGAGGAAGAGGCAAAGTGCTCTTTATACGTGCTTTAAAGAATGAAACCATAAAACACCAGAAAAGCGGTTTAATCGCATCCTAAATTTCAGATGTGTGTTTGTGTCGGCTTGTCAATCCTCAAATACTGGACAGGAGCCCTTTCCTAATCTTAGGGGCTAACTTGTAACTTTAGAGACTAAAACTGGACTGATGTTTTTAAGAAGAAAGGTAGCACAGCTGCAAACAGCGCAGGACCTAAGCTGCCAGGCTCGAGCTGGAAGGGTTTGATGAGCAACGTTGGCTTTTACAAAGCCAAACTCTCAGCGCTATTAAAAAATCCACTTCCCAGCAGGCCCGGAGCACACAGCGAGGGTATGTTGCTGAACCGCACTTAAAGCGCCAGAATCCTCGCCAATTCCTCAAAGCGGCTTTTCAGATTTATAGTGGATCCTGCTCATTTCCGAACGCGATGCACAGAAGAGAGCCCCAGCCAACACGAGCTGCTTCCCTCCCCACGTCCCTGGGGCGCGATTTGGGCCTCGCCCGCAGAGAGAACGGAGCGGGAACAGCGCAAGGACCGGAATGATGGCTCGGGAGCATCCTGCAGAACAAAACCCCGGTGATTTGCACGCTGCCGGTCCTCTGCAAGCCCAGTTCAGCTCTCCCGGCTTCGCATCTGGAGACTTCTGCATGCAGTTCTTCCCATCAGACGCTCTGCTGAGCTGGCTCTCCTGCCCTCCCCAAGGCAGCACCCAGTGGCAGCCGCCTGTCCCCAGTACCGACACTGGAATGTGAATTGGGAAGGAAAAAACAAGATAAATGAGGGTGTCTTGTTGTGAGCACCCTGTAGCAGGAACGACGCTGGGTACTGTGGAAGTGGGGGGCTCCAAGAAGCAGCCTGAAGTGCCCAGACACAGGAATCAGCGGTGCTCCCCGGCACTGCTGGAGCAAGCCGTAGACATGACGTGGCTTTTCTTCATCCTCCATCAACATCTGGCAAGCTGAAGGCCAACACACTGTGCGACCAAGCCGCAACAACACTGTGCAACCAAGCCGCACAGGGCTCCTAACTGATGCTTGACAGGATACAGCTGCTGCGAACATCAGCCAGCTTCAACAGGCGACCTACACCTTGTCTCAAGACAATGAAAGTACAACACGATTCAACAACGGGAGCTGAGAGCGTGCCACGCACGCTCAATCCAAATTATACAAAATTAATATGATTCCGTCACCTTTTGTACCATTTCCATCGCAGATGCAGCAACCTACCAGCAGTTTAAAAATAAAAGACTACTTCAGGCTTTTGGTACGAGGACCGCCTTACCTCCCGCTTTCAAAAATTACATCCCAGAAAAGGTTCAAAGTTGGAGAGCCTGCAGCAGTCTCACCAACACAGAGACACACAAGCAACAAGGAAAGGAAGAACTGCTTGAATAAGACAAAGCCGTGCATCAGTTCCACCCGACCACACACTATAAACCTGTGGCACGTTTTGCTCCACAAGCTCTGCTGGGGAACATCCGAGGATCCACAGGACGGGCGAGTTAGAGGCCACAGCCACACGACAAACGCTCCGGCACCGCGCAGGGACGAGCGGAGGCACGACGTGCGCGGTCGGCGTGCCGCGGGGAGTCCGGGCAGCGGGGCCAGCAGCCTCCACGCACGCCCAGGGCCACTGCGGGCCCGGTACCGCAGCAGGCACCGTGCCAAGGAGATGAGCACGGTGCTCCTCGTTAATAATGATGCAGCCACACTGCTCAGGTATCCACACCAACCTCTGAACCTAAAGAAGGTCTTATGCATGTAGCAGTAATACATAAGCAGTGGGCGTGAAGGACAGCATTTTCTGCTCTGTTCCTCATAAAGTGCTCAGCAGAAACCTGCCTGAGCTATTAATACCAGATGTTAAGAATCACTGCTTTGTGTTACAGAAGGGAAGGAGAGGCACAGGCTCCTACAGCACCACATTTATCCTCACACGCATTGCAGAAACTACCCTAACCTGCTCTGCATGCCTGCACAGTGCTCTTTATCCAGAAGGATTTGGAGAATTAGACTATTTTTAGGAAATGACGGACCTCCTCCGCAGTTATAGTAGGGACATCCATCCATCCAGTCGTGATTTCAAAGCAGAAATATCCCATCTTGAAGAGCTAGCTTAGAAAAAAAAGGTAAAAACAATCACAAAGGTTAACAGAACTATCACATGGCCCAAAGGAGCGCGGAGGGAAGGACCGCCGGGTGCAGCGCAAACACCGTGCCGAGCGCGACAGCTCACTTCCAACACGTCCATGCAAGGCAGTCAACCCTACTTACGCTGCAAAATGTTAGCGCAGCCTGTGCAAGCACTGAGCAGCTGGCAGGGCTTGCAGGCAGCACAGCCAGCGGTTCAGCAACGCCGCGTTACCAGCTCGGCCGGGATGACCGCGAGCAAGAAGCCGTGACTCAGAACCGCGCTCGCGAAGGTGAAGCGAGTCACGCAATAGCCTGGAACGGGGCCAAGGAGACTTGCTCTGCTTTTATCCCAGGGCTGCCACTGCCGGTCCGATCGTGCCACCGGCCCCCTGGTACCGTGCTTTCAATTTGCATTTTGAATTTTGAAGTTGATGCGCATACAGCCTGAAGGCTCGGCGCAGGCGCTCGCGCACGTGCCCGCGTGAGTCAGCAGTCACTGACCCGGCAGCAACGAGAGCATCCAGCCCCGCTGTCCTCCAGCTTTAGCTCAGCCTGCCCCGCCTGCAGCTGTCAGACAAAGAAAAATTATGCAGTTAATTATTAAACAAGCTCTTTGATCAAAACCGAACAAACGTTGTTAGAAAACATATCAAGATCCTTGCCGACGTGCCAGAGGAACAATTAAAATCATCGAATGGCATAATGAAGAGCTGAAGGGAAACCCCACGCCCCCCCCCAGCTTGGTCCTTAAGCATCCTCGGACCTAGGGACCGGCCTCCGGGCGCTGGAGCCCCACCAGCCGCCCGCCCCCCGGCTTCAGGGGATGAGCCAGTGTCGGCGAGGAGACCTACAAGAAGCAGAGGGCTCCGATATCGCAGCACGCTGAAGTCACCTAAGTTCCCTAGCTACAGTGTAATTTGTATGCAAGCACGATACAATAGGAAAAAGGTCAACAGCCTGACTCGCTGCAACACGAAGTCAGTCTACAGGCAAGAGAAGCCAGAGAGGTTCAGCAGCGAGTTACAGGACGGCGAATGCTGCACGTTGCCGAGTGAAAACTCCTCTTTGCAAGGAAATCGGGTAGTGTAGAAGGGATGCTGCAAAGAAAACCAGCTACGAACAAGGGAGCTCTGAGCAGGCCGCATGCACTGCTTCTTGCGGAGATCAGCGCCTTCGCCACTGACTCAGTGGGCACATGGCTGACAAGGCAAGCACAAATTTAAATTTGTGCCTGGAGGAAGGGAAACCAGAACCAAATACCTATCGCCCTGGAAAGAGGTGGGCGTAGGAAGCACAGCCGAGCGGCCGGTGATGCCACTGGAGCAGCAGGGATGACCGCGTCCTGCCCGCAGCTGTGGCACCTGGGCTTCTCCACCCTCTTTGCAAGGTGGAAGCCAGAGGAAGGGCAACCTGGAGCCTGGTGGCAGCTTCTCGGAGGGAAGCAAGGCCACTGGCGTCACCGAGCTGCAGCGGGACCACGGCAGCTCCCAGCGGGGCTCGGAGCCACGACCTTCCCCTGCCTTCGCGGAGGACAGCTGAGGACGAGTACAGCAACAAAAGCTGGGACGTGTGAGACTAGAATGGGCGACAGGCATCTTATTCTCCCATAGGTATCCACGCAGCCGAGCCCATAAATAAGCCTCATACCCACAAACATCTCCAGGAACTAAAATTGCAGCGTGAGTGATGCTCTCTGAACGTTCACCACGCAATCAACCTTGAGATAACAACACGGGCTGCAGCTACACCGCACTGCTCCTCTGGCCACCTCAAAATTTAGGACTTGCACAAGATAAACCAGTTACTTCTGCTGCGACTTCATCAAATAAAGCATGTGGGCCAGTATACCAGATTTAAGAGTCGAGCGACTCCCTCGATGCAGTAATAAACTGGAAACAGAGAAACCTGCTCTGCAAACAAGCAGCTCGAGCGCTGCTCTGACTTGCACCGTGTCTCCGGTTACAAAGCACAGAAGATGAGATTCCCCAAAGCAGGCAAGCAACGAACAGCAATCAACAGCAAAGCACCATACGGGTAAAGCAAGCATCATGTGAAAACAAGATGACTGGAAACAAGCGTTACTAAAATGCTGTTTAAATACAAGTAGCTCAGAGCTACCACGCAGCCACGGGGCTGTCTTTAAAACCTGCACGCTCCATCACCCCGAGGATGAAAAATAGTGAAGGACATTCAGCTACCTTCATTTTTATAACAGCTCGTCTCTCCACACAAATACTCTAGGAGAGCATCTCTCCCCTCATTTCATTATGTGGAAATTAAGTATACAGAAGCAATTTTTACCCAGAGCTCAAACCTCAGCAGCTGGAGGCCCTGGGCATCCTCAGGGGGAGGCCTCGCGTTGTGCAGGGGGCTGGGACCAGAGGTCTCTTCTGGAAGCCCTCGGTTCTTCTGCGATTCTCCTGTCAGCAGCAGGTCCCAAATTCCTGCCTGACCTCGCCTCGGCTTTCAACTGGAGCCTCAGCACCAGCAGGAAAAAGCCCCTCTGGGTTGTACTTAAGGCCTTAAAATGCTAATCGAGAGTTAACTGCTGGATAAAGAAAGCCATGTGAAGAAGCCTGTTCTGGGAAACACGGCTTCTGCAGGGAACCAAGCCACCCGGCCCCTCCATATCACCAGGACCCGCAGGCAGGACAGCTGATCTGCTCCCGGCACCCGCTCCTTCCCGCAGGAGCGCTCCCCAGCACCGACCGGGGACCTAAGGCTGCTGGCTGGCGAGGAGCCCTTCACATCACAACCACGAGCAAATTAGACGCAGCATGAGATATTCTTTCCTTCTCCATTTGGCACGGCTTTAACCATTACTTCCCGCGACCGCAAAAAGTACTGCTGGAGACTCTTCAGACATCAGCCCAGAGATAACGGGCAGCGCACCAAACCTGTAAAGGAGACAACGCGAAACTCGAGCTATTCGAAACACGAGCAAGCTGCTTGGAGAAGACAACCCAGGTCTAGAACATCAGTCACGAGAACCAATGCCAAGCTTTGGTGAATTAACACTTACCTAAAGATCCTCTCTAGCCTCCTTGAAAACCCATATCTGTTCAAGGTGATGAGGTTCTCCCATACACACACTAATTATAGATAATGATAAATCCGCAAGTGGCAGCCTGCCAGGAAAGAGTTTTGCTCATTAATGAGACAAGTAGCTGTGCTCGAACACAGCTTTCCAGCACAGAGGTGATTTCCAAGTCAGCCAGAAAACTTAGTCAAAAAAAAAAAAAACACACAACCTAAAAGGGACAATCAAGGGCAATTAAAATGTAGAAGAAAACAAGGAGCTACTCAACCTTCCAAATGCCACTCATTCCCAAGCAATGAGAAAGCCGGGACTATCCTGCAGACGAGTCTCCTGGCTGAAGAGGACCAGCAGTGCTCCAGGTGCTGCCATGCAATTAGGTGCCAGCTGCTAACTGCAGCACACCCACCCTGCCCTCTGCCCTGCCCAGAGGACCAGCCCTGCATCTCAGCTGCATTTTTAACTATTCAAGCACTGGCCCGCGAAACACAGCTGTCTTTGTCAGAGACCAGCCTGCAACCACCTTGTGGAGAAAGAAGAGCCCAGGATGCTGCAGGAGAAGGGGGCCAGCCCGACCCCTGGGCTTCTGTGCTCAGTGTCTGCAAGGGAACAAGCCACCCCAAAGAACAGGGACCTCCTCCTGGCCCACCGCCTCGCTGTGCGGCTCCCAAAACCCACACTCCTCACTCCAGATCAGGGTTTTGCAGAGAAAAATCATCAAGGGTTACTCGGCTATTACTATCTTCCACCGGTTCAGAGTAGGGAACACAAAGCAAAAGCCCACATCCCGCACAGAAGCTTCTCAGGCAGTAAGACTTGATGTGTTCGGTGATTTAGCAGAGATACAGGAGGCTCTGCATACTGAAAGCTGTTTGGAAAGAGTGCTAGGCACAAGTTTTAGTTCCGAAAGCCATCCCCGCGCTACCCAGCGGGCAGCAAACGGGCGCTCCCCGACCGGCCAAGCCTCCCGCGCAGCGTGTGCCTGCCTCCGCTCTCCTCTGCAGCCCACGCAAGATTTTAAGAGCTCGGCTCCACAAACGAGGAAATGATCAGGAATCACCACCAGCCAACTCGACAGTTTTTTTTTTTTTTTTTAAGCTAAGCAGAGCAGCAGTAAATTCAAACGAAAATAAAAGCTTCAGTCTGCAACTATCAACACACGCAAGGAGGCCACTTAGGCATCAGGGCACAGCGTTTCGATGAAGGTGACTTTTTGTGACAAGCAAAATGAAGTTTTTATCACCTTCCTCAAGCCAGTCCTGAATAATCTGCAGCTAAATCATCAAGGCTGTGCGTCAGGACAACCATCTTCCGAAATTCAAATTGCAAAGGTGTCAAAAGCCACAGAGGGGAGGAGAGCACAGTGAACCACCTGCAGGGGCACGATTTAACCTGTACAGCCTTCAGCAGAAACGACAGAAAAAGAAAGTTCTAGCATGCCTCTTCAGAGCTGGGATGAGCACAAAGACCCAGCAGACAATGGGAGATGTGGCTTACAAAGCAAGAAACCTTTACAGGACTCAGTTCTTACAGACTCTTCATCAGAGCCAAACAACCAGGAGCCCAAGCATTCTCCAGCAATTTCCTCACATAAAAGAGGTGGATGAAACGCACCGCCTGACAGCTAGAGCTTCCTTGCTGCCAACAGTTAGCTAGAAGCAGTACTTAAAAAAATAAAATAAATGCCCGTTTACGCAGGATTCTCTCACAGGAGCCCTCTGCCATAAGCAATCCCAGCTGACACTCAGGGGTCGGTGCTGCCTCTGTTTAACAGAGCTGGTTTTGAAGAGCATCACAGGTATTTCTTCCATTTGTTTAAGAAAAAACTTTCCCATGTGTTCTGTGCTTTATTTTTGTATTCCCAACTTGCAACTAAATTAACGCAGCTCTCACTGAGCCCGACAAGAAGATTCAGCAGTTCAGGATGTCTGAAGCAGCCCTACCAAAAATGCACAGCAAACCTTCAGCATCGCCTTCCCCAAGCAGCCGCTGCAGCTCTGCACTGGCTGAAAGCTCCACTACGTAACGCTGCTTCAACTCTCACACGCTGCTCAAAATAATTTCCCTGGGTGTTTTTGTTTGTTATTTCAGCCTGAAACACATAAAATTGCCTTAAAATAAATCTACTTGCACAAATCTAAGATAACTGCTAGGGAAAGCCACTTGTTTGCTTGTGACAGACTTGGCCCCAACACAAAAAAATATTCTGACACGGTTACAAGCAGGGCATTGAACCTCAACAACTGATCCAAGCGGCACAGCTCTGCCTGCGGAGGTCTGGAAGAGCATCACGGAGCAGGAGCACGCCGGGCAGGGCTACGAGCGACTTGCCTGGGTTAGCACAGGTAACCGCCTTCCCCCGGGCGGTTTGGTGGGGGGACGCGAGTCCGGCCTGCGTTTTGGGGGGCTGAGCAGCTGCGGGTGGACAGACGAGCGCACCCCGTGGAACTTCTGGCCTGTGGCCCGACAAGGGCCGACCGCAGGACGCGGGTTTCAGGTTTCTCCTCAGAGCTGGACGGGTTTCCATCGACGAACGCCTGCCCGGGGTCCGTGGCTCGGCGACCTGCGTCCACCAAGTGCCACCAGCTGCAGCGCAGGGAAACCGGAGGGCAAGCAGCTCCTTCTCCCTCACGGAGAAGCCCTCCTTCGCACGGGTGGGTGTTTTAGGACAGACCAGCTCGGCCGAAGGGACCCTCACCGATCACCGAGTCCGGCTGCAGGATGCGTGCCTGCAGGACCCCCACCCGCCCG
>VXAA01000240.1:271836-302085 GCA_013399115.1 Anseranas semipalmata
TCCATCCCGGTCCCTGGCGCCGCGGTGTCCCCCCGCCATTTTGCTCCCGCCGCCATTTTGCGACCCCGCGGCCGTGGGCGCCCCCTCAGCACCGGGGCATTGGGCCGGCCTGTGGGGCTGCGCGGGGCGCCGAGACCTCCCCTCGGCCGGGGTTTTGTTCCTCGCAGCGGCAGGGGAGGCGAGAGGCGGCGGGTGCTGCAAAATAATGGTAAATGATGATAAATGTGCAGCGCTGGGTTCTCAGCAACAGCCCCAGAGCAGCGGGACCATGGCAGCCCACCGGCCCGGTTGCATCCAACCCCCTTAAAACACTGCAAAAACGCTCTTACAGCGGCTTTAAAAAGAAGATGGCCTGGGGAAGAATAAAAGCAGCAAGAAGACGCGTGAAGTCACCGAGATCACGGCAGGAGCAGATCACAGCGTGGGGCGGAGGACCCTGCGTGAGGGGTGGCCCTGCTGGCGTGTGACAGCCCCAACGGCGTCACCCGAAGACAGCCGCACCTGAGGGCAGCTGTGCGCAGGGACAGTGCCGCAGGAAGGGACCAGCGCGGTCCTGCAGGAGGAGGGAGTCTCGCAGGAAGGGCCTGGGCAGCATCCCAGGAAAGCCCTCCACGAGGATGAAGGCTCCCATGAGAGGACCTTTGCATGAGGAAGGACCGCAGTAGCCCCACTGTCACCAGCACGGTGCTGGGTGAGGCAGTGGCATCCCCTTGTTTCCAAGGGGGAGCCGTTCTCCACACTGAGCCAGGTGAAGCACCACAAGGACCTTTGGCAGATGCTGCCCTGCCCCTCATCTTTGTGCCCCCTCCCTCCCAGCCCTGGGGATCTTCTTTCCCCGATCTCGCTAATCTGCTGTTATCCCGCTAATCGCATCACTGCTCGCTGATCACCTGCACATGCACCTCTGTCTGCTCGCTTGCAGCCCCGCCAGCACAAACACCCCGAATCGTGAGCTCCCACCAACCTGGGGTCTGCGCAGGGCCCTGGTGGTCAGCAGCTGATGCTGGCCATGAATGTGGCCGTGGGACTGGCCATCTCAGGTGGCCCAGTGCTTCACCCACTCAGCAAGAGCCAAAACAGCGACAGAGTCAGGGTGTCATGAGCTGTTTTGGGGGGGCTTCAGCACGCCCTGGAGGGACCAGGCCAGTCCCTGGCGTGGAGCCCATCCGTGACCAGGGTGAGATGAGACACAGGCTGTGGCACAAACACCTACACACCAGAGAGCATCCCAGAACGAGAAATAAATCCTGGTGACTGAAGGCCAGCAGTCACCACGCTGCTCCTTGCCAGCTGGGCCAGCTGCAGCTTCTCTTCTCTTCCCCCGCTGGTGTCCCTGCAGGCAGAAGTCGGTCTTGTGTGACAGCTGGGCTATGGACATACCGCATGGCAGGGAGGCTGTGCTGGAAGGGGGAGCAGGTGGGGTGACACAAGGTCCACAGTGAACTCCACAGCAGTTGCAGGGTCCCAGTAGGCTGGCAGTGAACAAAGGTCTTGTGAACAAGTGCCATTAGCACTGAGTGGCCAGTTTGATGGTGAGCAGCAGGGAGATGCTGGGGCTGGGGCCAGACACATCATGAGCAGCAACGGGAGAAGAGGCTCCCGCAGCCCCTGACACCGGCCTTGCAAACATCTCCAGTAAGTGCGTTTGGATCCAAGCCTGAGGATCTGGGTCAGGAAGCTCCTACGGTGAAAAAAGATGTAGCCAAACTCTATCCACTGCTCTGTACTGAGCTTCCTCTGCTCTCCTGAAGCTGGTTGAACATCTCCTCACATTCTAAAGAGGCACCCCTGAGAGCCCTTCAACCACGAGGGCCAGCATCACTAGCACTAGCAGATATGGAGACAGCTCGTAAGGGCAAGTCCTATGTCTGGAAACAGTCTGAGAGAAATTTGGACTCCGAAGGCTGGCATGCTCCCATCAAGTATTCTTGGTCTATCACACAGCTGAACATCTCTCCAGATAGGCTTTGACATCTGGAGGTAACATTTGGAGGTTTTAGACAAACTCAGATAGGAAGGCATCAAAATCAGTGTCCAACAGCTCCTGCAACACCCTGACATCCTCTGTCGAGGATTTAAAAAAGCATGTCCAAACCTTCTTTTGCCAGGAACTCAAGGGCTGTGGGTGTTTGTAAAGCAAAGCCTCTCTGGAGATGAAACATCCCCTCTTGATGTAAACATACCCAAACTACCCACATGGGTACCAACTTCTGAAAGTCTCCACAGATCCTGGAATCTCTTGTGGCTGCCAATACAGGAAGAAACCTCATCCAGCCATGGTTGAGGAGGGAGGAGTCTCACCTGATCCTGCCTGCCACATCCTTGGGTCCAGGCGTGAGTGATTCCAGCATGCGTTTGGGATCCTGCACAGGATTGCACACAGGATGGCAAAAATCCCGTCATTCATATTGAGCGTGTTAAGGATGTGTCACAGTGACCCCGGGCTTGCAACCAAATAAACAATCCAGGACAGATCTGGCAGGGCCTTGTGTTTGGTACACAGGGCGCTGCTGTGTGATCTCCCCCTCGCTGCGAGCTCGGGCCTTGAACATCTCCAGGGACTCTTTGTCCACAGCAAAATGGTCCCTCTCCGCCTCGCTTTGCATAGCACCGCGGTCCATTTGCTACAGCTGCCCACTTAGGAACAGAGGTAGAGAGGCAGCCAAGGACTGGGGGCTGCTGGGGCTTTGCAGCCAGCATCACTCCCCTCTCCCAGGGGAAGAGGCTGCAATGAAGAGCCACTGAAGTCAGGGAGTGCAGAAATGTCACCCGCTGTCTGGATCAACACGCTGCTTACTCCCAGACTGGTTAAATGCAAAGAACGTGTGAGAGGAGGTGCCGGGTGGTCCTGGTAACATGTAACAGCCTAGTTACCCAAAAAAATGAAACATGTAAGGCAGAGCACTCTGTGTAACTGTATCCATGCCCAGTTTCAGCCCTAGCAGGCAGAGGAGTAAAGAAGAGCTCCGTGCCACAAAGTTGTTACATGGCTGCCGAAAATGAGAGGCAGAGGGAGGAATTAAGAACATTTGACTCATGGCCCTGTGAAAGGGAAAGGCTGCAGTGTGCTCCCAGGGCATCAGACCCCGGCGAAGCCAAAGGAGCACGTGCTCTCAAAACAGGACCAGGCGTTAAACAGGGCACAGTTTGCTGCTTGGCCTGGGGAGCGACCCGTAGGATTGGGAGCAGAGCATGAGCTGGGCTGTGCCACATCCCACCCTTTGGATGTCCCCTGCCAAAAAATGCAAACTGCCAGGGGTGATGCCCTGCCAGGCCTTGTGTCATTTCTCTCACACATAAGTGGGGGTCCTGCAGCTTCCTCCTGTAGAAAGGGAAATGGTCTCTCAAATCCATACAAGGAGAAACCAAGCCAGGTAAAGGGCATCATCCTGCCACCAGGAATGATTTTATTCCCATCTTCGGTAACAACAGAATCGGGCCCTGACACACAACCAAAGTATGAACGAGGGAGAGAAGCCAGGAATCTGCACTCCTGGCCCAGTCCCTTCACCAGGAGAGCTCCTCCTTTCAGAACTAGCAAAGCTAAACCTAAAATGGTGAGACGTGTTCTCATGCCACCACTTTGATATACTCAAACCATGAGAGGCAGCTCTAGCCCTGGACAGCTCGGGCCTTAATGCAAATGCTATCTCAACTCCAATTCATTTATCTGGAAGAGCTTAGTCTCAGAGGAGTCAGCAACTTTGCCAGGAGAGGATAGAGGAGAGTAAATAAATTCTGTGATTATTTCTTGGCCTTTGTGCCCTTGCCCTTGCCTTTGCCCTTGCCCTTCTTCTTCTTTTTTAACTTGAAGGTGGACCGAATCAAGAAGCCTCTCCAGAAGGCCTGGATGCGGGTGGCAGCAAGGGTCATGGTGGTCAACTCCTCCATAGCCTGCTTCTTCTTCTCCTGACATATCCTGCGCTCCTCCTCAATCTGGGAATACTCCTGGAGAAGCAGAGCGTGTTTCTCCATCAGCAGGGACAGCTGGTCCTTCTCCTTGGTGTAGGCAGCATGAACCTCCTCATACTCGGCCTATCAAGACAGCAGATATCACGCACATTCAGCAGCTCCTCCCTGTACATCCCTAGGTAAGGATTCTTTTACCCATCCCAAATTCAGGCAGACCCGCAAATGGGAGCTGAGCCTTTCCAAAGGGGCTGAAAAGGAGGCATGTGCCCAGTACCCACAGAATTTCAAGAGATGCCAGGTCCTAATATCTTCATGCTCCTCTGAAAAATACTCTCATAATTCTCCCTGCATTGAGAACAGCATTCACCCTCAGCTGGGACCGTGACCACAGGCAGGTCAGGGCCCCTCCTGCGTATGCTCCGAGCAAAAAGACGTATGGCCGAAGAGCCAGCCTGCAAAAGGCCAAGGACGGGCGGTTCTAATGGTGTAACTGCACTGCCAAGCTCAGCAGCAGCTCATTCCTTTCCCTTAGCAAGGCACGCAGAGGGGAAGGTTAGGGGAACCAGCAGTGCGGATACGCATCTTAGCAAGTTCTGCCCCAAACCTGCTGGGACGTGGTGCTTCAGCCAGCCAGCAGACGGGAAGCCAAAATAATTGGGCATTATTAAACACCTGACAAGGGAAGGATCATTTCTAACAATTAGCAGCCAGCTTCTAGGCCCCTCCCTACATTTTGCTTTGTCAGTAATCCAGCAGCTTTTATCCATCTCCATGAAAAAGGGCAGGAACATGAAAGCAACTAGGGCCATCTCAGGGGCGAGGTTAGGGGGTGCTGACGTGATTCTCAGCCTCCTGTGGTTAAGCTGGATGCCAAGACAATGGCATGCAGGCTGGTAAATTCCTTAGCACTTGACAGACATCTCTTGATGGGGTCGGGGGAAACAGGAGCACGATTTGGACTCCTCGACAGAATTGAGGATTGAAGCAAAAGTGAAAGCCCTGTTCCCTAACAGCAGGAGGATGTGTCTGACAACGTGGCACCTCATCTGCCCCCATATTCTGTGGGATTTAGCAATGGATGTAACCTTTTCTAAAGCAAAAGCAGCAGAAAACTCCACAACACACAGGTGGGACAAAAATACCTTTCCTTCTAAAGCCTGTATTTCTTCTGGATGGAGAACTGCCCCTCGCTTCCATGGCGTCCTGTGTGAGAGCCACATGTCCCTTTGGACAGGGATCTACCTGAACACGTCACGTCATGGGAGAGCAAAGCACTTCAGAGAGGGTACCTGTTTTTCTGCCATGTCTGTGTCATATTTCTGGATCCAGTTCAGAATTTCCATCTCCACTCTGCACTTCCTCTGAAACAAAAAACAAGATAGGTTACTTGCAGGCACCTGAAGCATGGCAAAAACACCTGAGTTAGAAAACAGCGTCATAGTTTTGAGCCCCAGCATCATTATATTTGAGTAGAACACCTCCTCCTTGTGGCAAGCTCCCTTCAGCTGACATATATTTTGCCCCTGGCTTGGGGATTCTCAGGGGACAGACCTCCATTCCCTGAGGCCAAAAACACCTGATTTGTGTTACAGTACAGAGCTGGGTGAGGACTGAGGATTGAAACACGTCTGAAAGGTGTGTTCTGTGGTAGGAAATGAACGCGTCCGATGGAATGAGACAAGTCATCGACAAACTGGGGCAACCACCCAAAAACTGAAGCAACAGAGAAATGCTAAACGTGAAAGCTCTCCAAATATGGACCCTCTTAAAACAAAGAGATATTTCTAGCTGTAAGACAGTTCAACAGTGGCCTGACCCTGCAGTTTAACCAGGTTTACCCCCAGATGCTGTATCTGTGTTCCCTGGGAGCATCAAGAGAAAGATCAGCCAGAGCCCACCACGAGCCACATGATTTCCTGTATGACACTGGCCCAGGATGTCCCAAGGGCTTCCAGCCATCACGAGGTCAGACATGGCACTTCCCAGCTATTTACACAACAAGGACAACCACAGGCCACCCGGGGCTAGAGCACGTGCTAAGGAGAGGGAAAGGAGACCTCTGTGGTCAGTAAATCTCTCTGCCTGAGCCGAGCAACTCATCACAACTACTGCAGTGGCCTGCAGCCTCAGAAGAAACCGGCTGATAAAGCCACTGCATTAAAGGAGGTGTAAATGGGTGCCTTGGATTTTGAACTGCAGCTCTAACTTGCATTTGATGCTTTGTCACTGCCCAGCCTCACGGCTGCTGTGTTCTGCATTATCCAAGGCAAGAAGGAAGGATGCCCCGTTACCAGTGTGTGCAAGCACAGTCCTGTGCTTGTGTGAGTAAACACCAAGCAGGAGTAAAATGAAAAGAAATGAAGCTCTGGTTTTTTCTAGCTCCAGATTCTCCATGCCCCGTGTCACCAAGATGTTGACATCTGTTGGTACAGAGGCCTGAGCCTGCCCGCTGCTCCGGTGTCCTCCTGTATCTGCTCAGCACTGTGACAAATCACACTTCCCCTCATTTGACTCAGCCCTGACTCCTTGCTTTGTGTCTTCAGCAAACTGCCAGACAGACTGGGAACTGCTTAGCTCCCAAGATCACCTGCACTCAACCCCGAATACTACAAACAATCAAGTCTAAGAGATGGCTTTATATACAGCCAGCATCCTGTTTGCTAGGCTTACCTCACACCAAAACCCTTGTTTCTTAACATATGCCTTGCCTGTTTTGCTGTAGCCTTGCTGCTCTGAACTCTGGAGCACAACCCCTCCAGCACGCAGTGTCGCAGCACTACGTGGAGGTGTTTCCAGAGGTAGGTCAGGGACCAGGAGGAGGACCTTGGAGCAAGCTACTTCCCTGGCATCGCTGCAGGCTTGCTTCCCACTAGAATCAGCAGAGCATGAGGACAGCGTCGGTATACTCTGACAAACAGCGTGCGCATCCTACCAGGAACTAGCAGGAACCAAGTAATTACTTGCAGCAGCCAGCAGCCAGACCTGACAGCAATACAACAGGTTTTAAATTTTGTGTTCTAGAGCTCTCCTCCCGTTTACCTTTCTGAGAGCCAGCTCTGATGCTCGATGCTCCACTACCAGCTTCTTGAGTTGTGCTCCTAGCTGCTGAATGTCCTGCTGTAGCCTGGCACACCTGGCCCGGGAAGCTTGCAGCTCCTCTTTTTGCCGTTTTTCTCCTTCCCGCTTGATCTGCAGGATGTTGGTCTCGCAGTCTTCGGCTAGATCTTGCATGCTGTTTTTGAGGTCTTTCATCATATTGTCCTTTTTCTGAAGCTAGACCCAGAAAACCAGAAAGAAATACCATCAAGACATGCAGGTGAGGCATGAAGTGGGCAGAAGTAAGGCACACTTGCAAAGGTGGAGGTGATCTGAGAATAGGGACCTGCCACAGCTGGCTGAGGGAACAGAGCCAGAATTCCACCAGGTGCCTTGGAAACCTTCCCCAGCTGCTCCCCTGTGAACCTGAGAATAAAGATGGAGACTGAATGAGCCATACTGAGACCTACCAGCACTGCAGTCTGAGGAAGCCTGCCCCATCTCAACAAGAGCCAAAATCACCTCTCAGGCTTCAGATAAGGCTCAGAGTGACTGTCTGGGGGATGCAGCTCAGCGAGCTGCCTGCAGGAGAAATCCTCAGCTGGGAGCAGTGAAACAGATTTGCTCGTTATACACTGGACAAGCTGCCAAACTGCACGTAAAAAATCTCAAGTGTCTCAATTCACGGATCTCCAAGGAGCGGAGGGGATGGGGGGCACAAGACAAAACCTTCCCCTCTGACCCCTCCTGCAGAAAGGAGAAAGAAGAGCATGCACATAAAACAAGGGAGCGCTTGCCAGGAGTCCAGGGCTTGAATTCTGGCACAGCCCGTGTGCTCACGGAAAGAGCCTGGGAAATGCCCATTAGTTAATCTGTACCTCAGTTGCCTTCGCTGAAAAAATGAAGAAATTATACCATCACGTATTAATTATAAACACTCTAAGGCAGCTAGTCTTACAGAGTTGGAAGTCACAGAGATGTTGGTATTAAGCAAGAGTGAAGGCAGAGCAGATATTAAAAATGGATTTTAATCAGAGCAATTTCTCCCTGGAATGACTTTTCATCATTTCATCAGCAGTGAATGGAGCCTCTCCCTGGCAGCTGACATTGTAGCCCTGCCAAAACACTACTGCAGTAATTTGTGCCTGTCCTGCAGCTCCTTTTTAAACTCAGTGACTTGCGCCGTTTAAGTTGGCCTGTGAGAACGGGTTCAAAACATGCCAAATTTGAGTTTAAAAGTGAAACATACAATAAGCATTTTGAAATTATATTTTACAATGACTAAGTATCTTTAAATTTAGGATTTGGTTTAGAAATCATCTCTGGAACCTCCTCTTCAGGATCTGCAAGAAAGGGATCGTTTTCTAGCTTACGAAATTTTTGCTTCAGAGACTCTTTGTCAGAAAACATGTTCTCACACTATTGTACCTCCTCATCCCGAGTCCAGATTGCTGCCACCAGTTCTGCCTGTAAAGCTGTGATTGTTTCAGTGTTTTTCTTAATCCGGAGGGACACATCTTGCATGAACTGAACCTTTTCTTCCTCTTCTGCGGGACTAGTCAGCAGTCGCTCAAGCATGAAATTCCTGAACTCCCCAAAGGCTTTGATAAACGCTTCAGCTGGTGGTTTTCTTGCCCAGACTTCGCGTTTCAGAGCCTCACAAAGTGAAGGGCTGGCCAGTAAGAGTCTCAGGATATTTCTAACAGAACACTTCAGATGTTGTTCGAGCAAGCAGAGAGAGACCCTTTGCTCCTCGGCTTTCATGGTGTCCTCTTCTTCAGAGCTGGTGAGTAGGTGCTCCATTTTGTTTGAAAGCTTTTGGTGCTCGATCAGGTTGCTTGTGATCTCGGGTCCCAGCAGACCAGAAAACCTGTCCAGAGAGTCGATAATACGTGGGATCAAGCAGCTCAGCTCCAGCTTGGCAATCGTCTCATCTAAGACGGATACGATTCTTTCTGTTTCAATGCTATCAGGTTTTAACCAACGTGGATCTAACACCTTCATAGTATCTAACGCGATCGTTGCCTTCTTTGGAGTTGCAGTGCCCATTACCAGGGACTGGTTTCTTTGCTTTGTGTCCCGAGATGACACTTGGAGCACAGCTGGATTCACTGTTGCCATGCCTTCAGTTAAACACTTGTGAGTTGAGTGTTTGAAGGTCTAGAAGGGACACAACACCTCCTACACAGGGTGAAACTCTCAGTGAAAGAACACAAAGGTCCCTCTGCTGCTTCTGTTGCAAATTCTTCTTTTGTGGATTTTATTTCTACAAGGAAAATGTGATGAGAGTGTTAGAGAAACAACGTAATTTGGGAAAACTTGGGAGTTTCAGTTTACACCAGAGCTATCTGTGGGTCTGGGCACACAGGCAGGACACGGCGTTGTACACCAGAACTGGTCTGTCCCAGAGAGACTGTTAAACACCCAGGGGTATGAAAAGACCCATGGGAAGGGAGGAAAGTAATAAACTCCTGGCCTTGAAGGTTGGTGGGGAGAAAGCTTACAGCTCCTTCTAAGCAGCGGCTGAGGTGGAGATCCCTGATTGAAGCTCTGCAACCCTTGGAGGTGTGTGGAGAGGGGCTTGCAGGTCTCTGGGGCCTCTGAGGAGGGAAGGGCAGGTTTCCAGGCGTGAAGCGCGCTCCTCCACCTCCTGGCACTGCCACAGGACGCGGTGCAGGAAGGACCCTGGTGCCTGGAGGGGCTGCGCTGGCAGGGACGAGGCGTGAGGAGGGGGCAGAGGGCAGCTGCAGGTGGGAGGGTGACAGGGGGAGAAGGGTTCCCTCGGTGTGGATCTGTGGGCATGGGGTGCCTGGGAACCCCGAGGTGCGGGTCGGGGTGCCGGGGGAGAAGGATCCGGGGGGACCGAGGAGAGGCCTGGGGGCACAGAGGCCCCGGTGGGTCCCAGTGGGTAGCGCAGCCCGGGGGGTCGGGACCCGGGGGTGCGGGGCTGTCCCAGGGGCCGGCCCCAGGGGGTCGCTACCGGGATGCCGCCGCCGGCCCCCGCTCACCCCGGCCCGGCCCGGCCCAGCTCGTCCCTGGTCCCTGTCCCGGTCCCTATCCACGGGTGGGACCACGGTTTGTCCCACCAGGCCGCCGCCAGAGCCCTCCGGTCGCTAGGCAACCCGAGCGCGGGGGCGGGGCCTCTCCCGACAGCCTCCGCCGTCGCCACACCTTGAGCCACTCAGCGTCTTCGCTCGCTTGATGGGCAGCGCCACTGCCCAATGAGAAGCCCCGCGGCGGCGAGAGGCCGGCCACGGCCGTGAGGGGGCTGGGTGGACATGTTGGGTGCTGGGGAGCGGGGCTGCGGGGAGCACGGGTGGGAGGAGGGCGTGGGGCGGGGAGCGGGGGTTGCTCCACACGCCGCCCGTTCTGGCTCCTTGAAATGGGCATTTCCACACAGCTCCGGCTGGTTGAAGAGGGAAGGAGCAGCCCTGGCACCGCTGTGCCCACGTTCCCGCTGGGCTCCCCCCTATTCCCAGCAGTGCGTTCCTGAGAGTGCTGAAAATGAGCTGAAAAATCCACTTGATACCCCCTGAACTCAAACGAGCGGGGGCATCACGGTGGAGCCTCCGCTGCACCCGCTGGGCGTGACACCGGCCCCGGGGTGCTCACGCGAGAGCAGGGGTGCTCCGCTGGATGGTCTCGCGGGGACGCGGCATGTGCACACAGCAGGGTTACAGAAATTTAGAGCTTGTCACAATATTAAATCAGGCAGGATATAAACTCTTCCTGGTGGGGGGGGTTAAACGTCAGAACATCAGCAACCACGAAATTACCCTAACTGTGCTATTAAAGAAGACTGATTTTATAGCGCTCTGCATTCAGGGCTATTAAAATGCTAATAAACTCCAGAAGGCACCAGCCGATTATAGTGCTGATGAACATACCCAGCTAGTCGGTTACCCATGAATCAGCAACGTCTGCAAAGAACATATTGGCCTTGCCCTCGCACGGCCGAGCGGTCGGCAGAGGGATGCATTCGGGGACAGTCGGTGATGCCAGCTCTGCCTTTGGAGGAAGCAGCAAGCACGAAGCTGGGGCATGGGGCTGGACGTGTCCGGCTCGCTACCAGCCCTGCTGCAGGTAGCTGGGGTGGCTGTGACTGCAGGCCTGGAGAAGCCATCCTTCAGCCCCCAGGGAAAGCACAGAGCTCATCAGGAACACCTTCCTGTGCTCTAATTTGGCGGATGGGATCCTGTGACCATGCTGGATCCAGACCAGCCTGGCTGCAGGGAGAGCAGGAGGCACAGGACCTGAGCACGGCAGGGCCGTAAGGTAACGAGGCTGGCTGGATGTTTCCCCTGTGGTGCACAGCAGCCAGCACAGCACAGTGAAGGGGCCCTGGAGACATGGAGAGCTGCGGCTTTTCCTGACGGGGACTTCAGGGCTGAACCCTGACCCCCATGAGAGGCTACCACCTCCCCTGCAGGTGTTTCGGCAGTTAAATCTGTCTGGAAAGGAATGTTGTTTTCTTTCCAAAGCTGATGAGCCTCTTGATTGCTTCATTTGAAATGGGCCACTGCCCTCCAAGAAATGCAGATTCGGGCTTCCTGACAGCCGTGACCTGGAGGAGGGATTAAGATTGACTGCTGAGCGTCTGCCAGCTGCATCCTGCGTGCCCCCATGTGCACAGCCTGCCCGAGGGGACAGACGGCTCCTCGGAATGTACCAGCAGGGGGGATGGACAGGGAGAAGCAGTGGGTCTCATCCAAACCTCCTCTAAACTAGGGAAAACCTGTGGAGCACTGCAGCTCGCTCCTGGGTTTGGGTAATCGGAGTCGTCCCAGCCTTGCAGAGCAGGCTCAGAGCAGCCGGACTCGTCCTGCAGCCTCACGCACCGCTCTGGGCCAGCAGCAGCTCTTCTGCCGGGAACAAAACCAGGCCAATTTAGGAGCTGTACAAAATGTCACGAAACCTGCGTCATCCTCACCTCCCATCCAGGACTCAGAAAAATCCCAGATCTATCCTGAACCAATTCCCTGCAACCAAACCCACCAGCCTGTGTTGTCGATGCCCTGCCAGAGATGCTCAAGAATTCAAAATATGTGGGCAGGGGAGCGGTGCAGGCAAGAGACCCTGCGTGTGGGCACAGCCCAGGCACGCTGCGGGTGTCTGGCTGCGTTCAGGCACAGAGGCAGCTGTAGGTGCCTTGTGACCAGACAGCTGACAGCCGAAGACCTCCCCATCACCTCCCCGTCTGCACCACCTTCAGACACGGAATCCCTCTCCACATCGGCAAGGGAAGCAAAGCTCAGTGCATATGAGCAGGCAGGCTCAAACTGATCAGCCTGGAAGGCCGTGATCCACCCCAGGCTATTTTTCCCCAGATCATTTCCCTGTTCCTGCTGCCACCCACCCATGCGTGGGACAAGGAAGGGTACTGAGGAGGATGGATTACGCCAGTTGAAACTGATTGTGAAATGATGGCGAGAGAGCAGAAGCAAACGATTGCTGGCTTCATGCTATGGCACCTCGACCCTTTGTCACGGGAGGGGCAGTCCTCCTCCTGCCCCTGATGGCACGTCCCTGCCACCGTCCTCACCCTGGCTGCAGTGATGTGACAGAAGGTGTCTTCTCCTGTTCTCCTGCACACCAGGAGCTCAGAAGTCACCAGCTCCTTTGATGCCCTCAGGACCAGGCTCTGCAGGGCTGTGTCTGCAGGCAGGAGAGCACCTCGCAGGCTGCCACCACCCCACCATGATGCTGCACCCAAGGAGCTGCACCCTCAAGAGACCCTTGCAGGAGCCAGTTGTGCTGGTTGCTGTGCCGTGCCAAGCCTTGCCTCATGCTCTGCTGGGAATTTAGGGGTAATGTAGGTTAGCTAAAGCATGACGGAGCTTCCCAAGTGCCACTCTGGGGATAATAGTTCCTGTTTCTGTGGTGGCCCCAAGCAGACGGGCCCGCAGGGGTTCTTGGTTGCTCACAGGGAATGAGACTTGTCACAGCGAGCAGCACCGCTGGGGTGAAGCGTTGGGGCTGCTGGTCCATGCACAGCAGCGTGACCGAGCTGCAGAGGGGCTGTCCTGCCTCGGGGGGCATTAAACAGGAACCAAACCACGAGGAGTGGAGATCTCATAGCCAGAGGACAGGACTGCTGGGTGGCAATGGGGACAGCGGGAGCAGGCAGAGAGGCATCGCTGGCCCTTGCAGCTGCAGCTTTGCCCGCTGCTCTCCAGAGCCAGGATGGAAGGAGCTGATCCCACCAGCCTCTGGTGGCAAAGCCCATGGATGTGAACCCTGGGCTTTGCTGAGCAGGGATGAGCTGCTGTGTGCAGAACGAGACGCTGACCCCTTTGCCTCCCCGATGGCTTCGGGCAGGACGACAGCTCCAGTGCAGGAGTCATCTCAAACGAGCAGCAGTGACACGGGAAGGCACACGAAGACCTAAGAGCAAAACAAAGGCACAAAGAGCTCTGCTTTCCCTTTGCAGGCAAAGCAGAAGAAGAAGCCCAGTGAAGCTGCGGTGCTGCTTTCAGGAGACGCTCACAGGAGCTGCTATTTCTGTTCTGCTGCACATCCACCTCAGGGGCTTACAGAGCTTGCTCCAGGTCAGTGCAGACTCCTGCAATTCAGAGTTCAGTGAGCACACACTGTGATATTACACTGTATCGTACAAGTCCAAGCTTGAGCACGTGGGCAGCAAGGGAGCTGTGCTGCCCTGAGATAAGGCTGAACCAAGCGGCTCCCACCCGCCTGTCGGGCTGTCCGTGCTCGGTCTTGCCTGCATGGGGCTACGGGCAAGTGGCCTGCCTGTGCTAACGCTGCCCTGCGGCATCTCAGCTCTCTGCACAGCTGCCGAAGCCGGGTGCGTCTGCTCCTCTGTCCTTGGAGCCTCTTTGGGGCTGTGGACACATCTCTGGCCGGATCCTGTCTGCTTGCTTCTACAGATGGAGTTGAGAGCTGCAGGGGCTGGAAGGGAAGAGGTACCCTCGGGGCTCCTGACGGCGAGCGCTGGAGCTGGGGAGAGCTTTCTGATCAAACCACCATTGCCTCCACCTTTGCTTTACGCGGAGAAACCAGCGAGGCCCTGCAGTAAGGAGGCTGCTGAAGAGAGAGTTGTGGGATTATTACAAGCTCTGAGCAAGCTGACTTTTAAGAGGGGGAAGGCGGGAGAGGGCTGGAGGAGCTGGCTGTGCGAAGCAAGATGCCTGGGAGCACCAGGCTGGGAGCGGGGTGGCAGGAGAGGGGTGGCTGAAGGAGGGGCCCTGGCTCAGCCGCCAGCACCCTCTGCAGCCGGCTGCAGGCAGCGAAACTCACTGGAGGTGTTGGGGGCACTGAGATCAGAGCGTGTGATGTTGGTCAGCGTCTCCCAGGCAAGAGGCCAAACGCTTCCTAGCCCTGCTGAGGGGGAGCCAAGTGCTGGCGGGCTGGCCTGGCCCACCCAGGGCTCCCCCAGCCCCAGCCCCTGCAGAGCCAGCTTTGGATGGGGAGGACGGGGAGATGCTTGGAGGGATGAGCTCTGTCACCTCCACACATCGGGGATGTCCCCGCTCCCCGTGCCAGGCACTGCCCGGGGTCCCGACGCAGGCTGGGTGCCGTTTTGGAGACGGATGGATGCAGCTGTTATCATGGCAACGTGACGGAGCAGCTCCCGGGTGGCTGACAGCAGAGCGGCCTGAAACCGCAAGGCTGGTGGAGAGGGGACAAAGCCCAGATCACAAAACGGGAAGGCAACGAGTGAGCAATCATTCACTGCTCCTCCTAATGCAAAAACTGGGGGCACAGGGGGAATTTGCCCGGACAGTAGATTTAAAATAAACAAAAGGGACTGCTTCTTCACTTTGGGTCATTAAACACCGCGGCTCGCTGCCCCAGGATGCTGTGGAGGGCAGAGGCGTACAGGAGGGTCCAAGGGGCACGGGGGGCAGGCCTGCCACAGCCCAGCCTGCTGGGCACTGGGTGGCACGTTTGGAAGGGTCACTCCATCCACTGCCCCCTGGGGACCCCTCCCTCCAGTTCCGTTGTTCCCTGTGAGTCTGTCACCTTCCCCGGGGACGTGGGCTGCAGGAGCTGGGTGCGCTGTTGGCTGGGTGGTGTGTCTCACGGCTGACAGAGCTCCAGGCGGGATTCAAACAATAGCTGAAGTGTCGTGTGGTGACACACGAGTGTCTGGACCAAATCCAGAAGCCCTTACTTGGTGTTAAACCAGCCCATTCCTCCCAGCATTCTCCCACAAGGAAAACCTAGGGGTGGTCAGCACAGGTCACCCCAGGCTAACAACCTCCAGGCTCCTCTAAAACTGTACTGCATTATTTGCTTGTTGGCACTTTTCTGCTTTTCACCTCAACACATCTCTTCTTATTTTTCAGTGCTACTCAAGCCAACCGATGTAGGCAGACACCAGCCTGTCACCGGTGCCAGCCTGACTGAAGACATTTACTGTCTGTCCTATCCAGTGACTGTCACGGTGAACAACAGATCCAGATTTTCCTTTCCATAGCAGGAAAAAGCCGCAGATGCAGGGCTGCTAGGCAGTTCCCTCTGCTGGTAATTTCTTCCTTCCAGCTGGATGTCACCACTAAGTGAAAAAGATTTCATTGTTTTCAGGAGCCAGAGATTGGGGAAAAGTTTGTTGTTTCTTTAAAAAATATCCTTACAATAAACCGAGAAGACATGTTTCATTGTCAAGGCCCGATGCCTCCAGATTTTGGGGCACTGGACTGTAACTTGCCAGGTGTGCTGTCCTGACATCGGAGGGATGCCTTCGCATCTCGTGAAAACTCTGTTTAGAAATCCCAACCGAGGGAGATAGTTAGAAGGTACCGAGCATTTTCTAATTCAGTGAAGAAGAGACTGAGTGAGAATGTGACAGCAATCTCAGCAATCTTCCAGCATCCAAGTATTCCCTCAGGGCCGCTGGGAAACATTGAAAAAGAAACACCCTGCTTCATTTGAAACTAAAAAAGGTTTGTGTTAAGAAAACCCCAACACCTCAATGCAGGAATCCGGCTGAAAAACCAAGCCACCTTGAGATTGTAGCATCTCCTCCACTGCAAGTCTTTAAAAACAAGTTGGATGGACATTTTTCAAGGAAAGTCAAAATGCTACAGCACCACTGGGACCGGCCTGGGTGGTCGGTGTAAATCTCTCCAGCTCCGCACTTTGTCCTTAAGCTGAAGCCCGTCCTACTGTGGGGACTTGACCCTTACTCTGAATGTCCAGGTTTGGGCCAAGGGAGGAGGAAAGTTGATCAGTTCTACCTGACCAACGACCTTCTCGGTTTGTCCAGCTGAGTGCTTCAGTGCCTCGAGGCACTCTCCTTCAGTATTTCATTCCTTGTTTTTTTTTCCCCCTAGCATCTTAAGTTACCAATCCTTCTTCTTTTCCCCAATGACGGATTCATTTACCCTCCCTGAACCTCTGATCACAATTCTGGAAATCCAACCAGTTGTGAAACGTGTTGTTTGGATCCTCTCTACAGGCACAAGCCAAGAAAAAAACTCTAGCCCTTTTACATTGCTTTTCTATTGCCTCAAAGGAAACCAGCCCTTTGAAAGCTGCCCTGCTCCCTGGCTCGTCCCCAGCCCACAGCCCCCTAACCACAGCAGCCCCATCGATTTAAAAGGCAAACGGGCAGCAACGTGTGCGAGTGAGGGATCGTGGTGGTTTATTGCTGCAGCAGGCCGAGCACTAGCTTCCGAAGAGGACAAGCTGAAAATTCAAGTAGGTGGACAAGAAATGCAGCGGAGCCAGTGCAGAGCAGCCTGCGGGAGGAGCTCTCTAGACATATTTCCCGATCCCTTCTTGGTCAGCAGCGGCTGCGTGTTGTGCCGGCGTCCCTTTGCTCGCAGACAAGCCATCGGCGGCAGGGACAGATGATTTCCCACCTCTGCGACTGAACACTTCCAGGGATTTTTCAAACCTTTCAGACGCCTTCTTCCACCGCACCATTTTTCTCTCCTGTTCTTTCAAAAACTGCTGCTTCAAATGTTTGTGGAAACGTTCCGTCTTCTTTTTGGCCTCTTCAAAGTGTTTTACCTTTAAGACAGCAAAAGTAAGACCTTATAGCCACTATCCTAACCACGACATAAAGAACTCCAAAATGATGCTTGTCTTTGGGAAGAGAGGCATCCTGCCAGATCCTTCACTATCACATCAAGGTGACCTCTAAGCAAAGAAGCTCCAAAATCCCTAAGTATCACTCTGAACATTGGTCTGACAAAAAGTTACTCAAATCATCCTGCCTCCTTGTCTGTACTCCAGTAAGAAGCAGGTCTGGAGGGCAGTACCCGTGCTGTCTTGCGTGCTTGCAGTTCTGATGAGTTAGGTGCCAAGTCTGACCCTGCATCTCAGACCCAGTCCATCACACCAGTGACAAAAAGTCCACATTATAAAACCAATCAGTGATAATGTGGCCATCTGATTTGAGCAGGCTCTCGATGGGAATTCACTGGGCAAGGTAAGGAGCTTCATGTCACCCGTGTGTGGCACGCTTGCGGTGAGCGTGCAGCCCCCTGGGCTCTCGGCTGGGAGCAGAAGCCTGTCCACGCAGGTGGCACAAACCCAGGGCACCCAGCCCGGGTGCCGAAGCAGAGCTTGGGGCTTGCTGGGACCCTCACAGCAGCTGCACTGCCCCGAGTCCTTGAAACTCACACACCATCGATGTTCTCCTGGGCACACAGCTCCCTAGAGGTGACCATCAGCCTTGGTTCGGGGATGAGGGAATGGCAAACCGAGGAAAAGACATCTCAGCTCTCTCGTGTGAGGCTGTCATCCCCCTGGCAGCAGACAGAAGCCTTCTGCTGGAAGCACTCACAGCAAGAGGGTGGACTTTGCAACCCTGTTTTATGTTTATTTAAATCAAAGAACTGCTGAAATCATGATGCTTGGACTTTCTGACCAAAGTGGGAAGGCAAAGTTCCCTGGGACACGTGCGGTAAGGTGAGAGGAGAGGGCCCAGGTGGTGCTCAATGGGTACCAAGGACAAAAAGCCTGGATGCACAGGCAGGAGAGGAGAGCTGAAGGGGACTACTCAATGCGTGACTGCCCAGCTTGGTCTGATGACACCCTAAATCCTAATTCTAGACTCCACCTGCCATCACCCCTGTTCCTGCAGGAGAGGGTATGGCTAATGAACTCATTACTGCAGGGCTGAAAGTGAGAAGCACTAAAGGAGCAATCAGGCTGCTGAAATGTTGCAAAACCTTTGACTCATCCCCATTCTTGGGAGGTCACGTGTCAGCACTTCCCCCATTTCTCATCTTTTAGCTATTTTAGGAATGACATCTAAGCACAGGTTAAGTCTGACCACGTCTGTCTCACCGCTCCAACACACAGCTGACCTGCAGAGAGGAGGTGGCAGCTTTGTCCTGAGGTCAGGATGGAGGCCCAACAGTTCATGCTGAAGGCTGCCTGAGAACCAAGGTCTTCCCCCTCCATAACACCCCCAACCACTTGTTCCCCCCACCTCCACCGGCCAGCCCCCCAGCAGAGACTCTGCAAAGTCCCGGGCATCCACGTCCGGACCCAGCAGGCCAAAGATTTAAGGTCCACAGTGATGATTTCAGAGTTCAGAGGAACTGAGACCAAAGCATTCGCACAAGACATTCCTCCGGCCTCGCATCATCTGCGGGTCTCGCTGCCAAGGGAGGGGAACTCCCTCTGCTTTTCCAAAACAGCCTCCCAAACACGGCCAAGCGCAGAGCAAACCCTCCCCTCGTGCTGATGGCGGGTGGCAGCCCAGGGGTGGGGTGGGGTGGAGGCCATCACCTTCTTCTCCAGGAGCAGCAGGGCATGGTGGCTATTGCGGCTGGCTGACCTGGGCAGGGAGCTGTGGGGCCCGTGGCCTCCCACCTCGATGTCCGAGTCCACAAGGCTGCTTCGGGCGAGAGGGAATCGTGTCACACAAGGCAGGGCGCGAGCGATGCCCCGTGCACATGTTTCGGGGTGCGAGGAAGTGGACCTGGCCAGGCATGGGTGTGCGAGGGGTCCCACAGCCCCCAGGCTGGTGTGAGGGGTCCCACAGCCCCAAACCAGTGTGTTCCCAGCCCCCAACCTGCATGAGGGGGCCCAACTACCCCAGAGCGGTGTCAGAGTGTCCCGCCATCCCTATACTAGTGTGAGGGGTCCCACCACCCCCCGGCCAGTGTGAGGGTGTCCTACCACCCCCAGACTGGTGTGAGGGGGTTCCACCACCCCCAGGCCAGCGTGAGGGGTCCCACAGCCCCGCACCAGGGCCTGGTGAGCTCCCTGCTCTCGGGCGGCGGGAAGAAGGTGACACGGGGCCGCGCGCCACCCGGCTCTTCCATGGCCCCACGCCCCCGCCATTGTGCGCGCGGCGCTGCCATGGGAGCGGCGGGGCGGGGAACGCGTCCCGGCCTTGGCAGCACGTGGGCTGGCAGGGGACAGGGAGCAGGGGACGAAGGACAGGGGACAGGGGACAGGGCTGGCCATGCCCCGGCCCACCCTAGCCCCGCTCCTCGCACACACGGTAGTGTCCTCGCCGGGAGCCGTGTTGGGTGGCGGGTGCCCAAAAAACGGGGCAAAACCTCACGGTTTGTGACAGCAAGCAGCATCCGAGCGGGCTGGTCGTGCCAAAGGGCGACAGGGGGGGACCGTCCGTGACATTACGTGTGCATGCGGCCATCTTTGCAGGTCAGCCTCCCTCCCAAGCACCAAACGCTGTTTATGTTCCAGGGAAGGAGAAGACGAAGTGCCGGCCGCCGGCAGCGCCGCTGGGCGAAGGCACCCCCCATGAGCGTGGCACGGTGTCCCCGCGGGCGCAGGCTGTCCCGCATCACCCCCTGCCTCTACCTCAGTGACTGCGTGGCCGCCAGCAGCGCGCCGCTGCTCGCCGCCAGCCACATCAGCACCGTCATCAACGTCTCGCTGGAGGTGGCCAACGCGCTCCACCCCGGTGTCGAGTACCTGCACGTCCCCGTGGCCGACGTCCCCACCGCCCGTATCTCCGCCTGTTTCGACGCCGTCGCCGACAGGATCCGCAGCGTGAGCGCGCGCGGGGGCCGGACGCTGCTGCACTGCGTGGCCGGGGTGAGCCGGTCGGCCACCGTCTGCATGGCCTACCTCATGAAGCACTACGCCATGTCGCTGGCCAGTGCCCATGCCTGGGTCAGGTCCTGCCGGCCCATCATTCGGCCCAACAACGGCTTCTGGCAGCAGCTCGTCCAGTACGAGTACGAGCTCTTCGGCATCAACACCGTCCGCATGGTCCGCTCGCCCCTGGGGGTGGTACCCGACGTGTACGAAAACGAAGCGCAGCTGCTGCTCTGAGCGCAGCCTGGCTGCTGGGACGGCTTGCCCAGGAACCGAGGGGAAGCAGGGGGCAGATCTGCACCAGAGCTCTGAAATAAACTCTTGTTATCCAAGAGGGTTGTGGCGTGGAATCTGTGCTGCTAAAGGTGTGGGGGACTGGGGATGCGAACAGAGGCTGCTGGGGCTTGCTGCGAATAAAGTCGACACAGCTAGCTTCCACGCATCATTTGTGTCGGGGTCCCATCGGTAACTCTGAAGCCAAGCATCACGTGCTGAGTGTTGTTTCATTCCAGCACAAACTGTGCTTATAAAACAGGACAGAAACTAGCTGCGACTCGGGATATTTGGAATGGGACCAATGTTTGTTTTTCCTAGGATATGACTCTGGGTTTTGACACAGCAATGCAAAATCCGGTCATCTGCTGCATTGCAGAGAGGCCAGGAAGAGTGCGGACTCCAGCGCTGGGGGAGACCTAACGCTGTCCTGAACCCTTCTCCGGATTCCCCCAGCCTTTCTTCAAAGGAGCCGTGGCCTCCCTCGGGAGACCCGTCGTTCTGTGGGTGAGCAGCTCGGAACGAACCCCACTTACTCCTCTGCCTGCCGTGTCTCCCTTCCTGCTGCCGTGAGCAGCTCCCATCCTGGTGGGCTGGGAAGCCGAGGTGGGAGCACCGAGAGGAATCCCGCTGTCGGTATGAACCATTGCTGCCAGGCCATCGTGTCATTATAAACTAGAAGCCGGATCTGGGCACGCTTTGGCGTCATCCAGCAGCAAACCAGCTATTAATTCTGGATGTGTTTATCACAGCATGAAGTCTTCAGCTCCAGCGGCTCCATCATGAATGGCAATAACAGTTCTTTGGCATCATTATTCTGGACTCAGATGACCACTTCTGGCATCATGGGACCTGCATGGAGCAGGATGGAACAAGATCTTCTCTGGCTCAAGACAGAGGAGAAAAGGAACGTCTCGGGCTGCAGCTCCGACCAGACGAGGCTGCAGTTAGTGACTGCAGGGTCATTCCCTGCCTCCGTACTCCAGGTCCGCAGTCGGATGCCGTGCTTTCCCTGTGGACAACAACGGTGCCACAAGCCCTAGCAGGTCCTGCAGGTGTCTGCCTCCTGTGTGCGTGCTGTAGAGGGCCAGGATACCACCCAGGGCACAACCAGGGTTTCACAACAGGCTTAAGTTTTGTATAGCAATCCTATGTGACACATACAGTAGTTAGCACACTATGAGAGCCACCGTAAACATTTGCTTCTTAGACACCTACTTTGTGATATATAGTTCAGGTATGTCATAAAACAAAGTGTAATTTAAAAAATGTCTTTATGCTCATGTGATTTCACCTTTTACAAACTCAGCTACAGGCAGTCAACAGCCTTGTCCAAGCACAGAATCAGAGAATCACGGAATGGTTTGGGTTGGAAGGGACCTCAAAGATCATCTAATTCCAACCCCCCCACCAAGCAGAGCAGGGAGCCCCTGTGCCACGGTGAGAGAGCACCAAAGTGACTGGTGAAGCCAGATGAAATGCTTGTTAAGCGAATCCGGGAGTCTTTTTGGGTGCTGAACCAGAGAATGTCAGGCTGGAAGGGAGTCCAAAGGGTCAGCGTGCCCATCTCCTGGCCTCCAACCAGCCCTGGGCTGTGTCAAGCTTCCCCAGATGTTGCTCTCCACTGCAGACGCTGCACCCATCGTGGCATCTATCTGGCTAGGCTGTCGCACCAGGAGAATGCATTTCTTAATGCCTGCCCTTGCCATAATTTCAGCTCCAGAGCCAGGATGGCCCCAATGCCGTTTTAGGACTGCAATAGGTTTAGGAGCACAACCCAGCATGTGAGGGAGGGCTATCATTTACTTAGCCAGCATTTGCCCTTGCTGCCTCCCATCCGCAGATCCCGCTTCCCTCCCTCCTAACGCAATAAGCCTCACCCGAGGGCAGCAGCTAAGCCCCTGCCCTGAAACACAGAAAATTTCCACAGGGTGCTCAAGGCACGCAGCTGGCGCAGCGAAGCCAGCCCGAGCCTCCTGCCCGGCTCGGGAGCCTCCACCACGGGATGCTCGGAAGGGGCCGTGGAGAGATGCATGGGCAAAGACCCCGCATCTGGGGGCACAAGAGCCGCGGGGGTGTCGGTGGGGTGCTCATGGACCAGGGCAGGGCACCTCGGTGCCCTCCGCACGCTGCGGCAGGGCCCAGGGCTGGTGGCAGGGACCGGACCGGGAGCCACCACCTGCCCATGCCCCTTCGGGACACACGAGCCTCCCACAGCCGGCAAGGGGGAATGCCACCGGGCTGAGATCAGGGTCTGGAATACCTGGAGAGGGGGACGGCCACCAGGCCAGGCCCTTTACAGGCAGCATAACCCCTCCAGCACAAAGCTACCCATGGGACCCCCGTGCCCAGCCTGCATCCAGCCCCCCTCCGCTGCCCACACTCTGGGGACGGGTACAGCACTACAAAGTGCTAAAAAGAGGGCAAACGAGGCAAAGGCACAGGTGCAGCACGATCCAGGCAGCAATGAGCGTGTGGGACCCTGGACCCCGCGGGCTCGGTGCCAGTCCCACTCCTCTGTGCCCTGGCAGGGGACAGCGCGGCTGCCAGGTCCTGGGGACACCAGGCTGGGAGCTTCACCCAGGCCCATCCCGGGGCCGCAGCACGGCTTGCCCTTCAGAAGGAAACCCAAAACGCCTTCCAGTCCTCCCTGCTAGGGAAAAGCCTCTGAAATCTGAGCCCTAAAAGCAAACAGGCAGAGGAACTGGCACGGCTTGTGGCTGCCGAGCTCTTGGCAAGGGCAGGGGCTGTTCTCTGATAACTCGGTGCCCTTCGAGTGCTTTGTGGGACAGGCACCGCTCCAGCCCTGAGCACCTTGGGGAAGGTGGCGCTAGCGGTGGTGACACCGAGGCACAGTTTGCTGGGGCAGGAGCCATTCCCAGGACACTTCTGCAAGTGGCCTCAAAATTTGCCATCCCAACGGGTGGAAGAAAATCGCTGGTTGGGAAGCACAGCCAGGCGAGCTGGTGGGTCACAGGGCTGGTGCCCAACCGGGGCAGCGGGCTGTGCTCGCGGTGAGGGCGAGGTGAATCACGGGGCTGGAAAAGGACTGGGGTGCTTCGGCGCGTCCCGCACCCCAGGGCAGGGCGAAGCCCTTGGGCACGGCGTCCCCCGGGAGCTGGCGTCTCGGCCGGATCCGGGTGCAAGGTCACCACAGGAGCCACGGATGGAGTACGACAAAAATAGAGTTTTATTTCAGGATGAGTGCAACCAGAGCTGTCCTCGGCCCTGGCACAGGCTGCACGTGGTGGTGCCAGTGCACCCATTGGGGAGCACCCATGGGTGCACATCCGTGTCCGGTGTGCGCACAGCCTTGCACGTGCCATGCCACCGCTCCAGGGGGAGGCCGGTGAGCCCCGGAGGAGCACGACGCCTGTTGGGGACACCGGCACCGCGTTGGCACGTAGCACCCCAAGGGTCCAGCGCGCTCCGTCCTGCGGGGGCACGAGCTGTGTGTACACATGCCCCACATGTGCACCGGGCTTACTCCATCCAGCAGAGCTCAGTAGTGATGCACACACATACGCACACACACACACGTGCACACACCTGCTGTGCACATGCAGAGATGTGCTTGCACACACAGACTGTGCACATCCACATGCACACAGGCTGTGCACACCTGCGCACACATGCACACAGGCTGTGTACACCTGCACACACATGCACACCCACACATAACGCTCTGCACATGCACTTGTGCCCCCAGTACCTGTGCACACCAACACACACGTGCCCCGTGCACAGAGCTGTGCACAGAGAGCCTCTCCACATGCAGAGCCTGTGCACACACATGCACACCTGCACAAATCGCCCTGCACACGCACACTGCGCACACGGAACCTGTGCCCACCAGCACACACATGTCCACATGCATGAGAGCTGCTTGCACGCGCAGAGCCTTCATGCACCAACGCTCACGTGCTCCCTGCACACACAGCCATGTGCAGAGGCCCACTCACACTTGCAGAGCCTGTGCACTCCAGCACACACGTGCCCCCATGCACACAGACACCCCCTTGCACATACAGAACCTGTGCACCGTGGCACACGCGTGTGCACACAGAGCTCTGCACACCAGCACACCTGTGTGCATGCGGCCACGCGCACCGGCCTAAACGTGTGCATGCAGAGCTGTTCACACCAGCACACACATGCACAAAGGGCTTGTGCACACCGGCACACGTGTATGCATGCGGAGCTGTGCACACATGCACACAGTGCTGTGAACAGCAGCACACACATGTGCGCACAGTGCCATGCACACCAGCAAACATACACACAGTGCCACGCATACAGCACACACGTGCGCAGTGCCACGCACACCAGCACATACGTGTGCAAACGGTGCCACGCACACCAGCACATACGTGTGCACGCAGGGCCGTGCCCACCAGCACACATGCACACGCAGGGCCGTGCACACCACCCGGGGCTCGCTGCCATCCCTCTGTCCCTGTGGCCGCCCCGTCCCTACTCGCGCCGGGGGGAGCCGCGGCCCGGCCGCGCTGCCCAGCGCCCCGCCACGAGGTGCGGCTGGTGGTACATGAACATCCCGGCCAGCGTCAGCCCGATGCCCAGGTAGCTGAGCCCGCTCAGGTGGCTGCCAAAGAGCAGGCGGGAGAGCAGGAGGTTGCCCACCACGATGAGGTTGCCCAGGAGGTGGATGGTGAGGGCGGAGGTGAGGGAGAGGACGCAGAAGCTGGCCAGGTTGTAGAGGACGGAGCCGAGGCAGCTGAGCAGGACGCAGCCCCAGAGGGAGCCGTCGTAGCGCAGGACGCCCTCCCAGGCCGGGGCCACCTCCAGCGCCACGGCCGCCCCAAACAGGAGCCAGAAGCTGGGCAGGGCGGTGAGGCAGAGCAGGGAGACGGCGTCCAGCCGGTCCTCCTGCAGCAGCAGGCCTGGGGACAGTGGGGACAATCAGTGGGGACCTCCCGGTGCCGAAGCGGTTAAGAAATCCCGAAAATTGCTGCGAAGGGGGAAACGGGGGGCAGCCCCTTCTGTAGGGACATGGGGATGGGAGCAGCGAGTAGCTTCCGGGGCCGCTCGCGGGGTCCTGGGGTGGCTGCAGCACCGCAGCAGCCGGGTGCCCCCAGCCCGGGGACCATGGGGATGTCCCAGCACGCACCCAGTGCTTGTCCCCACGCCAGCGCCCATCCCTGTGGTGCCCGCGTGAGTCACAGGCTCCAGCCGCGGCGGCGGAGGAAATGCTCCCTTCCCAGCCCAAAAACAAGCGCGCTCGGGGCCAGCCGGCTCCTCTCCGCCGCCTGCCAAGGACATCGCGGCCCGGGTGGCCCCGCTGCTCCCGCAGCGCCCAGGGGCCCCGCATGGGGACGATGCTGCTCGGTGCACAGGGACGATGCCACTCGGCATGGGCACTGCCCCGGCCACCCCACGGGGATGGGGACAGGGACAGAGGGGAGCAGCCTGTGTGCCTCTGTGCCGGCTGAAGGCACTGCCACCCCCTGTGGCCTCAGCACATGGGACAGTGTCCCTGGAGCCAGCCAGTACGTCACCGCAGGGACACCGGCGTGTTTGCTCCTCACCGACAAACCGGGGTCACCTCGGGGCCAGGACCAGGGGACAGCTCCCAAGGCAGGAAGCCAGGGGGGTGAGGGTGACACTGGGGTGGCAGCAGGGACAGGGTGGGCTGGGGGTGAGGCTGGGGACAGGGTGGCACTGGAGCTGGGGTGGCACTGGGGCCAGATGGCACCAGGCACAGGGCAGGGGGGGTGGCACTGGGGCTAAGGGGACACCGGGGGATCACTGGGACCAGGGTGGGCAGGGGGTGGCACTGGGGTACGGGGACACTGCGGTGTCACCAGGGCCAGGGGGTGGCACTGGGACAGGGACGTCCCCAGCACCAGAGGAGGCAGTGGTGACACCGGTGCCGAGGTGACCCAGGGGACCGGGGCGCCACGAGGGTTGGGGTGCCGACGGCGCGTCCCCGGCGCAGCACCACCACCGGCGCCAGGACATCCCAGGGGCGTGCGGGTGGCACTTACTCTGCTGCTGCGACTTGAGGGCGCGCAGGACGGTGGCGGCGAGGAGGATGCAGCCGCCGGGCTGGTGGAAGCGGACGCCGCCGGCGATGCTGCAGGCGGCCCCGGCGCAGACGGGCCCCATGGCCGCATACTGCAGCGGGTGGTGCTGGCGGCCTCGCAGCAGCGCCGACAGCAGCAGGGTGGCGATCGGGGCGGTGGCATGCACAGCCTGCGCCGCGTCCAGCGGCACCAGGCTCAGCCCCAGGTTGCCCAGGGCCACGCTGCCGCAGAAGGTGAGGCTCAGCAGGTAGATCCTGGCGCGGGGACGGACGGACGGCGGCGGTCCCCGTGCCCGCCCCAGCGGGTACCCCAGTGCCACCGCCGCCAGCATGTGCAGGGACGACAGCAGCAGCGGGTAGCGGAAGCCGTGGGCGGCAAAAATCCATTTGTTGAGGCCGGCCAGGGCAGTGCCGGTGCCCAGCCAGGCCAGGACGGTGAGGGCCAGAGGCAGTGGCAGCCCCGGCGGCTGCCACCCCGGGTCGGGTCTGCGGGGCCGGAGGGTCCCGCCGGTGGTCGTCATCGCTGCTTCATCGCCGCTGGGGCACCGCAGGCACATGGGCACCGCCGCCACGCCGGCTGTGCCGGTGCGCTCGGTGTCCCCGGCTCCTCCTGGCAGCGCAGGTGGCAGCACCCTCCTGGGGTGGGCCCGCAGCGGGGTCAGCCCCGGGGTGCCATGTGCGAGCAGCACCGGCACCGAGGAGCGAGCGGAAAGTTTGATGGCGGGGAGCGAAGGCAGCGAGGCTCCTCCCCGCCGGGCCGCCGCACGTCACCGCGGCCGGCAGTGCGGGCAGGCGGCGGTGCAGGCGGGCGGAAAACCGGGTGTGCGGCACGGTGAGCCAGGAACCGGCGGCAGAGGCTGTGCGTCCCTGCCGGAGCCGCCCGGAGCTGGAGGACCGGAGGCGGCGGGAGCACGGGCGGCCTCCATGGTGACGGCGGGGCTGCGTCAGTGTCCCCGGCTGACTCACGCTGGGCGGGCACCATCGCTCGCCGGCCTGGCACCGGCACCGGCAACGGCACTGGCACCCCCGCCCGGCGCACTGCCTGCCCTGGCACTGCTCACTGCCAGCTGCCCCCGCCCCGGTCTTTTTTGGGGGTGGAGGATTAAGTCCCGGGCGGTTCCACGCAGGTTTGGACAGAAGCGCCCCAGCGCCAGTCCCCACTCTGGGGCCACCACGGTCCCCACTGATGCCGTCACCCCCAGCTCCTGGGGTTGGGGGAGATGTTGGCACCCCCAGCTACTAAAATCAGGAGGTGCGTGGAGGGGATGGTCCCTGCCCGTGAAGTACCACTGGGGGCACCGCGCACCCCAAAAGCCAGCAGCTGTCAGCCACCAGAGCGGGGATGGGACTGAGGAGCTGCCAGCACCCAAGCAGGGAACCCGGGTGCACCCGTCCCACCGTCCCCATCCTCGTCCTCGCTGGCGCACAGAGAAAACACGGCACAGCCCGGGGGTGCTGCAGCGTTTCATTGCCACCGCCTCCATCAGCCGGGGCAGCAGCGGGGCCCCCCCGCCTACCACTTGCTCAGGCGCAGGATGACGGTCTCCCCGTCCTCCGGTCTGTAGTCGGCAACGCCTGCGGAGAGACGCAGTGGCTGGGGTGGCGGCGCGGCCACGGGGACGGGGACGTGTCCCCGTGACCCCCCCATCACTCACCCATCTGCAGGCTGGTGCCGAGGCCGCTGAGCAGCTGCCAGTAGTGCCGCTCCTGCGGCCGCGCTGCCAGGCCCAGCACCGAGGTCAGGAAGGGGCCCTGGGGGGTGTCCTGGGTCTCAAACCTGGGGGCAGAGGAGGGTGAGGGGCCTGGGGGTCTCAAGGGTGCCAAGGGACATGGGTGGAGGGGACAGGGTGGCCGCCTCCTGCTGGGGTCTGGGTCCCCTCCCAGCACACAGGGCCACGCACGTGAAGTTTCGGGTTCCCTGCGCCGGGGCTGCCGCGAGCAGGTCCAGGAGGGAGGCGCCGGCGAGCGCGGGCACCGGGCGGTCGTAGAGCAGGTGCTGGGGACACGGCGGCGCCGGGCACTCCACCACCAGCCGCACCACCACGTTCCCCGGCCCCACGGGCAGCGGCTCGAGGACGAGGGGCGTCAGCGTGTCTGCGACAAGGACGGCCGCCACAGTGGCATCGGTGCCAGCCCCTTGCCAGCCCCCTTGTCCCCACCCCGGCCCCGGCTCCTACCCGGCTCCTCCCGGCACTGCATGGAGGCGATGTCCAGGTAGCTGCGGCCGTGCAGCACGGGCAGCACCTGGGCCATGGCCGCGGCGCTGGTGAAGGCATCCAGGCGCTGCAGCAGCGCAGCCATGGCCCGGCTGTACGCCGGCTGCATCCTGCACGTGTTGGTGGCGATGAAGACCTGGGAGGAGAGGGAGGAAGGGCTTGGGGAAGGGCTCGGGCTCAAAGTGAGGGGAGGAGCGAGTCAGGGCACGGTGCTGTGGGCATGGTGCCGTGGGCACGGTGCTGCTGTGGTGCTGCACGCCTGCAGCCGCGCCCACCTGCATGGCCAAGGGGGTGCTGAAGACATTGCCGATGAAGCCGTCCCTACTCTGCGCCGCCACGAACCTCGCCCTGGTCCCACGCACGGCCGCCCGCAGCTCCGCCGCCAGCCTGGCCCCGACAAGCTGCTCCCGCTCCAGGCAGGCGAAGGCCAGTGCCGCCACCGCCTCCGTGTCTGTGGGGATGCCCCATGTCACCCTGGGTGCCGCACACCCACCTCGGTGTGTCCTCGGGGGTCCCCACGGGTCCCCGAAGTCCCTTACCCACAGCACTGCCGCCCGCGTGCCCGAAGCGTCTGTGCCGCTCGGCCACCAGCAGCCGCTGGATCACCTCCTCGCGCACCCGCTTGCGGTGGACGCACAGCGCCAGCACGCCCAGGCTGTACTGGTAGTAACTGGTGAGGGGGTGGCCGTGCCGCCGGGAGCCTGGGGACGGGGCACTGCTGTCACCAGGGCCAGCTGGTGGTCCCGGAGCCAGGACTGCTGGCACCCAACGGGGTGCCCACCGTGGCCGCCCCGCGGGGCTGCCCCCACCTGCCCAGTCCTTCTCCAGGTAGTACTTGAGCCATGTCACCGGGAAGCGCTGGGGACTGGGGTCCGGCGGGGGACAGGTGGCCCGCAGCCCCAGCAGGTACAGCGCCAGCCGCCCCGTCTCTGGCCACTGCGCTGCCACCGCTGTGGTGTCCCTGCGAGCAGCGGGGTCAACGCTCAGGGAGCTGCCACCCCGCTGCGGAGAGACCCGCGCTGTCCCTATCCCCGTCCCCATCACCATCACCTACGTGCTGTGCTCAGCATCCCTGTGGCGGTGGCCGTGGGACGCGTGGCTGGCTGCTTCCAGGCTCCTGCGGGGATTCGGCATCAGCGGGAGCGGAAAGGGGACAGGGGACATCCCCTTGTGACACACGGGGGACGCAGGGGACCTACCGGCCGTAGCGTCCCTGGAAGGTGTCCCGCAGGCGCTCCAGGTAGCGCTGCTCCACGCGTACGTTGTGCTCACCGGCGAGGCGCAGGCCCACGTAGACGCCGGGGTCGGCGGCCAGCCCCGGCTCTGCCGCCAGCCCCAGCAGCCGCGCACCCAGCGCCCGCACCGCCGCCGCCGCCGCCTCCCCCGGCGCCTCTGTCCCCGAGGGCCCCCCAAGGCGTGAGGACGGAGGCAGGGGGCGAGCCCAGCCCTAGCGCCGGTGTTTCAGGAGGACGAAGCACGGCAGCGGTGACGGGGACACGTTCCCCAGCCGAGCATCCCCGCCTCGCCGCGTGCCCCCCGCCCCGCGCAGCCGAACCTCGCCCAAAAAGCAGGGGAGAAGCAAACAAAAAGAGGCGGGAAACGGGGAGAGCCCCAAACCTGGTGCCACCACGCTGCCACCCGCAGCCTGGCCTCAGGGGCCCCGTGGGAGCCGGGTGACATCGCGGGGACCCAGATTTGGCAGGGGGGCGGCCGTGGCGGGGACGGGGGACGCCGTACTCACCGCAGGCCCGGGCGGGCAGCGCGGCAGCCTGCAGC
>VXAA01000242.1:1105-19217 GCA_013399115.1 Anseranas semipalmata
GGGCGGAACCGGCACCGCGCTGGGGTCCTGCGGGGCGGCGGCGGCGGCACCGAGCGCGGAGCTCCGGGCCCCGGCCGGGCGCGGGGGCCCAAGCAGCAGACACAAGCGCAGCCCGAGCCCGGCCCTGATCCGTGCCCGGGGCTCTTCTGGCGCCGGCAGAGCCGGGGAAGCCCTGGGGGGGTCGCTCCGAGCGCTGCGTCCATCCCTAGCAGCGAGCCGCTTCAGCGTAGGTTTTTTCTGCCCGGATTTTCTGGGTTTCAGCTCTCTGAAGCAGCGTGCTGCAGTGGGACGGGGCTCTGGGGAAGGGACGGCTGCCGGCTGCCCACCCCGGTGGGGAGAAGTGCTGCAACTTCCCGGCGGTTTGTCCGTGTCCCTGGAAGTTAAACGGAAAGAGCGAAGCGCCGTGGTTCCTCCGGACCCAGAGCTTGCAAGCTGGCCCTTTGAAACCGGGGGTTTTGTAAGCGTCAGCCCCGGTGTTTCTTTTGTTCCTAAAGAAAACAGCCCGCTGCCAGCCCCCTTGGGTGTTATCCAAGGTGGCAGTTAAATTAAGGGAGGTCATTTGAGATCAAAGTTGCGGCCGCAAACAGCGGGGACAATGAAGGGAAGAGAGGTTTTGTTTCCTTTAAAAAGGCTGAGAAAGTGCATTTACCTTACTCTTTTGAAACTGGATTTGCGGCGCTTTATAGCAGTCCTTTGGAGCCGCGGGAGGAAATTCCAGCTGCTGTGCTGTTACACGTTAATTTTGTGAAGTCTTTGTCAACCTGCTTTTTCCCTTTCTTTTCTTGCAGATTACAGTACCTATAGCCAAGCTGCCGCTCAGCAGGGGTAAGTAGCATTATGGTCGTATCCCCGTTGCAAAAGGGCGCGATGTGGGTCTGCAGCGAGTGTGGCTTAGCCTCAGCTCAGGTGTGTTTGCAGATGCTATGGTTTCCCTTAGAGTTTGCATTGCCTTAATATTTCAGCAGACACCATTCGGGTACGTAGAAGTCGTCCCGTGGTGCGCGTTGCGCGCGTCAGGACTGCGGGGACGCGTTACAAACCTCTCCAAATTCATTTTGCAGCTACAGCGCGTACGCACCGCAGCCGGCCCAGGGCTACGCACAGAGCACCCAGGTAAAGCCCGGCAGCGTTCTGCGAGCGCCGCCGCGTCGCGCCCCGAAAAACGCCGAGCCCCAGCGGCAGGGCTGTCCTTAGGGGGTGTCCCGGGGCGTCCCGCGCTGCCTGCCTAAAGGGAAAACCACCTCGGCATCGAGGAGCTCCGGCTTTCCCCTTCCTTGCTAACGCATCCGAGCCTGATGTTGCTGCCACCGGGAGGGTGTAGAAGCCTGATTTGTGGTGTACATTTGGCACCGACGTGTCGGTGGGTGTTTTACTTAGTGGGAGGGGAGAGAAACCTAAAAAAAGAGGGAAGAAGGGGGAAATCGCTGTTTGTGAGAAGGCAGCAGTTGGAAATACTAGGAGGAGAGGATAGATTTTTCATGGAGGTAGCCAAAACTGCTCATATTGTTGGTTGGCTAGGCTGCACACTGATGCTGGTCTTTAAGAGATGAAGGAAATGCTGCCTCTTTAATCCTTAGAATCCAAGTCACAAAACCCCAGCTGTGTACACGCTCCAAGGTGTTTTCAGAGCAGTTGTGGTTCATTTTCCCCAGCATCTCCAGAGAGCCCTTTTTGAGAGGGAACCCCTGCCGCTCCAGCGCGTGTCTGCGTTCTGGAGGCAGAAACAACCCCACTGCTGCGCTGGGGCGGCGGCTTTGAGTGGGCAACCTCCGGCCGCTGGGCTTTGCCGCTGCCCACGCCGGCCAGCGCCGCAGGAAAGGACCTTCACCAAACCAGCGCTGCTGCAGGGGGAGCGCGGGTTCGGCCCCGGCCTTTTGGGCTGGCCGAGATGGAAAGGACGATCCGTTTTGTTTGGAATAGATGCACGGAGGGGGAACAGTCGCGAGAAGCGCTGCCGAACCAACGTGCAGGTTACAGATAGCCGTGCTTTTTGTGGGGTTTCCCACCCCTTGGTGCCGTGAGCTTCCACAGGTGGTGGAAAATGCAGCGCGGTCAAAGCTTTTCTCTCTGTTGGGATCTGTGCTAGTCGTGAGCCAGGGAGAGTGCTCACGGTTAACACCAGCTTAGATCCCAAAAGGCATTTGATCGCCAAGCTCCCCCAGAAACCAGTGGATACCTCTGAAAATCCAAACCTTAAGGCTTGCCTTCATGCCCCTTCGCAGCGCCATCCCCGGCGTGGGGCGAGGCGGCCGCGGTCCTTTAGCCTGGGCTGGAGCGGGGACCTCAGGTAAGGGGTGAGCCGAGAGCCGACCCCGTTGTGGCCCTGGGGTGCTCCTGCTGCTCCCGTCCCCGGGTGCCCTGTCCTTAGAACCCCTGACCGGTGGACGTGAAGAATATTCAAACTAACTTACCGAAAGCTTCAGTAGTTTCTGCTGGTGAACGCTGCAGCAGCTTTATGTCCAAGTAGCTGACACCGTTTGACTTAAGGCAGCTCTGCCCTCTGCCAGCGTTGCAGGGCCCTCGGGAGGTACCTGCGGACGTTCCCGTGTGCCTGGGCGATCACAAGGAGCTGGCTGCTTTCACGTTCTGCTTTACATGGAGCAAAAGCGTTCTGTGGATGTGTGAGAGGCTGCATTTGTAACTTCATTGCAGATCTGAACTGAAATTTGCAGTAGCGCCCAATTTCAGAGCAGCCTTGGCTTGACTCGGGTTGCTTTCAGTAAGCCAGGTAACACAGATGCCCGGTCTGTGTGCGGCACCGAACCGGTCCGCGTGTATCCGCGCGACGCGTGCGAGTCGCTCCTGGTCACGAATTAAACTCGTTATCGTCTTTGGAGCAGACGTACGGGCAGCAGAGCTACGGAACTTACGGACAACCCGCTGACGCCAGCTACACGCAGCCTCAGACCACCGCCACGTACGGGCAGACCGCGTACGCGACGTCCTACGGGCAGCCGCCCACCGGTAAGAGCCGCTGCGCCTGCAGGGCTGGGGAAGAGCTGGGCTCAGGTCTGTGCTGGCTTCCTCCCTTGCTTCCTCCCTTGCTTCCTCCCTTGCTTCCTCCCTTGCTTCGCTCCCGAGCCCGCGCAGGGAGTCAGACCCGTGACGGTGATGCGCGCCTGTTCTGATGGTGTGCCCTCTACTTTTTGTCTTGTGCTTCCCACAGTAGAAGGGACTGGTACAGGTTTGACTCCTGCTCGCTCCCGCATGGACAATGCCGAAAATGCCTTCTCATCCTGCCTAAACTTGCGGTGTTAACCCTTTAGGTGTCACTTGCTTTTAGCACCAAAACCATCCAGCGTCGCAGCGCGCACACGATGGCAGTGAGAATTTGCTAGGATGCAGGGCTGCTTGCAGTCTCCACGTGGCTGTAATGAGCAGCCTTGAAAAGCCTGAGTGGGGTACTTTGGGGATAAAACTTCCTAAGCACTAACGACAGCCGTGCCGAGATGTTCCAGGTGAATATAACCCCGTTGCCTTACCATTCCCTAAAGGGTAAACAGCGTGGTTAGATGTGTCCAGGTGTCCCGACCACCATCTTTGCATGTTCCACGTTATGTCTTTGGATTTCTAGTGCAGACTCATGCTCCATGTGCTCCTAAGTGCTCTGTACACTATTTCAGCGTGTGCTCTTTGAACTGGAGTTTGTACGTACGAGCGTCTTAACGTTTGAAAGAAACCACTGAGACATCATTTAATTCTGGTATATTTGGACTGAATATTCGGGAGACTTTGAACAAGAATATGAATTTCCCTGCGAGCGGTGCCTCGGGTACTGCAGATTCAGCCTTGGTTGTGAGAGACGTTGCAAACGTCTGTCGGAGTGGGAGCTGCCTGAAATATTTCCCAAAGCCTGGGAATACCAGGACGTGGTTCTGTGGGGCACCTGGCCACAGAAAGCACCGGGGAGTGCTTCACAGGGAGGAGGCAGAGGGAAAATACTGTCCTGTGGTGTATCCAGCTATACATCACTTAAACTATTTAACGTCTCGATGAGGATGAGGAAAATCTGTGCCCGGCAGGTAGCGTGTATGAGAATGAGAAGCAGAACCCTTTAGCCAGCCTCACGGCTGGCTATTTGCAGGTTCCCTCCTTGCCTTTAACAGTCTGCGGATGTAAATCAGCAGCAAATTGATGTGTGCACTTCCCAGATTTTGGACTCTTTTCCCAGAGTCCCGCAGTCCTTACTGCGACGGTCACAGGGAGCCGAGCTTGTTGTGGTTGTGCCCGTCCCTCAAGAGTGCACTTGCCCGAGTAATAATTCTGGGCTTCTTTTCTGCGTGGTTCTTTTGTAGGCAAAACGCTTCATTTTCTTTTCATCCCAAAAAAGCAAACCCAGGAAGTGGTCAAGTGAAAGGTTATATCAGGCCTTCAGGCGTGACTTGCCCCAGCCTGCGCAGCGTTTGTCCGTGGCAGAGCCGTGGGTGCTGCTCTCGAGGCAGACGCCAGGTTGTATTTATTCCTGTTCCTGCCGCTCCTGCAGGAGCCGGAGCTGTGCACGTGAGACCGCTGGTGCTCAAAGCCCGCCGAGAGCTCCCGGCTTTTCGTCTCGGCGGCCCCTCGTGCAGCCCCTGGGGCTCCTCTGCAGCTCCGCCGGCAGCAAGTGGATTTAGGGGATTAATCGGCACCATCGAGGCTGTGGTCGTGGTTTGCTCTTTAATCACCGCAGGATGTAAGCATGAACTGCAAGAGTAAACAAACAGCTGCAGCTGGTAGGGTCGTTGGCTTTCTAACAACGTCGTTTGGGGCCAAATGCGTAATTTCAGATCTCCAGTATGAGCCCACCTTAAGTAGCCGAGTGGGAGCTACTCTCTAGAGATAACCAGCTCCCGCTTGTCTCTACCTGTGAAATTCAGGGTTGTATGCATAAAGAGTTTCTCGAGTGTTCAGAATTGGAAGCGAGCGTGCCCGGAGCTGTGTTGGCTCCCGCAGTAACCTGTTGTTACCTGCCAGAACCAAGCACCGAGAGCGCAGCCCCTGCTTCCCCTTCTCCGGACCCTCGCGGGGAGAAGGTGTGCGTGCCGAGCCGGAGTCGGCTTCCTTTGGGCCCCTGGCCCCTGCGGGGGGCTCCTAATGCTGCTCGAGTCGGCGAGAAGCCCCTGAGAGCTGCTGGTGGCCGACGTGAAGCCTGCTTGTTTCGGAATAAACCTCTCTGACCGCAGTTTTTAGCTGATGTTCTCTGCGGACCAAATCCTGCAAGCTTCCGCTCTGTGCAAAGAATTCCCAGACTTCAGTAAGGGGTTTGCTCGCAGGCGTGGGTACTTGGAGAGGAAGCTGAGCCACGTAACTGGACTTCTAAGGCAGGTTGTCAAAGTTCTCCTCTTCCCCTTTCCTTATGCTGTTTGTCCTGCAGACTGGCCGTTTGTCTTACTGGCTGGTGAGGGGAGGAGAGAGAAGTGACGGTGTGTAGGTGGCCCCTCGGGAACGCAGCTCTGGAGGGTTTTCCGAGTATTTTAAACTGAAGTTGTTGAAACGAAAACTTAGCCCGGCGGGATGTTAAATCACTGCCTGTTCTTTTTTTTGGTGCAGACGCTTCCTTCCGGGCACGCTCGCTCAAGGGAAATGCTCCATCTAGAGCCGAAGCACTAACATTCGGGATGATTCCCCCCCCCAGTTTATTCTAATGGCTGTGCAGAGCCAGGTAGCAGCAGACCCGCTCGATGCGTTTCAGTCCAGCTGAGGCACTAAAACCTGCGCTCGGAAGCAGGGGAAGGAGCCGCAGTCGTGCTTTGCTCCGCTGGAGGTGCTTTCGTCTGGCAAACGAAGGAATCAAAAGGCGCAATTTGCCTGAAAGGCTTTGTAATTAGAAGGAAGAATATGTCACAAGTGTCCCGTGTTTAATAAAAATATTAAGTGATGGAGAAGCTGTTACCTTAATTGATGCAATTAAGATCGCATCGGTAAGACTGGGGCCAGTTGGCTGCTTTTCGGCAATCGTTGTTTTGTATTTTTAGTAAGTGAGCTTTTTGCTAGCAAAATCTGTAATTGATAGTTTTTCGTGTAAATCTTTTTTTTCGTAATTTGAAAGCCTGCTTGCAAGGTTCTTAACTATAAAGAGCCACTGTGGCAACACCTGATTTGTAGTTGCTCTTTGCTGACAAGCCGAGCGGTCAGCTGAATCACCCAGCAGCAACCTAAATGGAGCTGCTTTGGGATCTCGGGTACTCTTGTTCAGAAATAAATTTGTGTGAGCTCTGAGCTTTTTATCTGAAGCAAACTGAAATTCTAAGAGAAGCTAAGGTACATAGAACATCCAAAAAAGGCACACAAGGTAGCTTCTGGCCTTTCTGGTAAGTTAAAGCGAACGTAAAGCGCTTTCCTCTAGTTTCTTTGCTAATTTAACACGGCTCAGAAAGACTTCTCACGTCAGCCTTGTGCCGTTTTGTGCCTTTAATTTCTCAAAAAAGCTGGCAGGATGGGACCGTGCTTCTCACGCCGGTTGGGTTTCTTTTACTTCAAAGCCCAGAGGAGCTCTGCGTGGCCTCGCGTGCCTCAGCCGGTCCTGCCGCGCTTTGCGGCGTGAGCTGCGAGCCCGGGGAGCTGCAAACCGACAGCCCCGGGATGTTTCCCAGGGCAGGGGCTTTCTCCGAGAGGGAAAGGGGTGCTGTGGGTTAGTCGGTCGCGTCCCGTAGCCTGCGGCGGTGCAGCCGGTGCCGGATCCCCGTTCCGAGGCACCGGGAGCGAACTAGTCTGAGAGGTCCCGAGCGAGGTCGCCGCGCTGATCTGACGAGGCCGTCCTTTGTTCTAGGTTACACGACCCCGACCGCCCCCCCGGCGTACAGCCAGCCCGTGCAGGGGTACGGCACAGCCGCCTACGACACCAGCACCGCCACGGTTACCACCACCCAGGCTTCCTACGCAGCTCCGTCCGCTTACAGCACCCAGCCTGCCTACCCAGCCTACGGGCAGCAGCCGGCAGCAGCCGCTCCCGCCAGGTAACGAGGGTTTCGGTCTCCCTCCCGAGGCCAATTTCGCTCTGCTCATGGGGCCAGCACGCCGCCGGCCGAACTGGGACCCGCTGGTTTTGCTTCTGCCTTTCCTCCGCCTGTTGCGCTTAAGCTTCGCTCGTGCTGCAGCTGATCCCAGCGCCTTTTCAGAGCTGGGGAAGCTGTGTAGGTAGCTTCTGCCGCGGCACAGTGAGTCAGCAGCGTTACTGGGAGATGGGGAGAGCAACCAAGCAGCAAAAATGGGCTCTTGACTCATGATCTAGACCAGAAAATGGACGAGGCTGATGCGATCTTGAGTCACGGGGTTGCTAGGACGATGTTGTGCCCTCTGACTGCTCGAGTGGGTGCACATGCTGAAGACAATTTCCTCTTTAAACCTCTTGAGTCTGGACGCTGTCAATAGCATGTTCAGCTTAATTGTTTGCTCAGGAGTGGAAACTTACTTAGTAGGGAGTGAAAACGGCTTTATGCATTCGCCTGATGCTTGCAGTAACTGTTCCTGTAAGGAAAGCCAGAGCCTGACACAGCCCCGTCTGCATCTCTCAGGTTACAGTTAAGTGTGAATCCTGATGTCATTTTAAATAATTCTTTCCCAGCTTGTACAATGAAAGTAGTTCAACTCTTTTTAGCTCTGATAAGTGCTTTGAAACACTAAGCAGCATGGGACAAACGTAAAGGGAAGTGACATGCAAATTGCATGCAAAGAGTTATCTTTATTTTCAGTCCTTGAGAGTTAATAGCAACCATCCTTTGCCTTTCATCGGATAATGCGTATGGGGCAATATCTGCTTGCCGTGGATTCTAAACCAAACAGCGGTGCCTTCAACTGACGGCATTTCTGTCTGCTTTTCAGCTCGTGGTTTACAAGCGTTGTGCAAAACCAGCTGGAGCAGCGGGGCAGTGCTGCTGACCGGCTTTCCTGGCCGTGTCACGCCCTCCGCTCCTAGAGCCAAAGCCTAAGCCCCTGGCTGTGGGTTTCATAATGCAGCTGGTAAACAGATGCTGTGGTGCTCCTTGGGCGCTCTCAGTTCGGGATGCTGCCCGGGCCTTTGCTGGTGGCAGGGAGCGCGCGGGATCCAGCCAGCAGCTGACCCCACTGCGGTGCCGGCTCCTAACGCTTCCCAAAGACAGCGCCGTTCTGTCGCGGGGATCCGAGCGCCCCCGCCGCTCCCAGCCGTGGGGGTTTGTACCAGCGTCCCCTTACTGTTGGATGTTGCTTTTCAGACCCCAGGATGGCAGCAAACCAGCAGAGACCAGCCAGCCGCAGTCGAGTACGACAGGCTACAGCCAGCCCAGCCTGGGCTATGGACAGAGCAACTACAGCTACCCGCAGGTGCCTGCCAGCTACCCGATGCAGCCGGTCACCGCGCCTCCCTCCTATCCTCCTACGAGGTAATTCTTTCAGAAGGCGAAGCCTCGTGCAGCTAGCCGGGGAGCTCTGAGGTTAACCTGGGCGAAAGGATTTTTTTTTTCCAAGGGATTTTAGATGAATAAGCGTAGAAGGAGGTTTGGTGTCCTGGAAGGAGGGAGGTGTGGTTCTGGTTGGGGTGCTACTTGTCCTAGGGAAGATGAGGCTAGGACTGAGCACGTAAACATCTTTGCCTGTGCACCCAAAGTGGCAAGGCAAAAGATGACAAATCTTTTTAAGAAATTCCCTAGCTGTAGTGTGAAAGTGACCTTCTGCCGCCTCCTTACGCGCGTTTTTGAGAAGGGGCTCACCTCTTCCCCTCAGGTGTCTTTAAGGTGTTGCTGCTGGCTGCTAGAATGTATGTTTTGCAATTTTCAAAGCCCGAAGTGTGTGAGGGGAACGGTTTTGTTATCCATCAGCTGCACGTGTTTCAGTGCTGAAGCAGAAGGGGAGCCTGTTACCTGCGTTGCCACTGATTTTTGCCCTGGCACTTCCTCCTCTTTGTAGAGGTGGATTATGAGAGGTCACGTCGGTTTTGTTTGTAGCAGTCTACCAGGTTTATTCTTCCTCCTGCCGTCAGACCAGCCTCCATTGGATGACTTCACCTTTTTAAGTGGCTTGCAATAGTACATATGGCTTATAATGGCATTACTGCCTAGCATGAGCCACTTCTGCAGCCTGATGCACAAGTGCCAGTGACTTGGCTTATCTTCCCGTCTTTCAAACGCTTTTGTCTTCCAGCTATTCCTCCACACAGCCAAGCAGTTACGATCAGAGCACTTACTCCCAGCAGAGCACCTACGGGCAGCAGAGCACCTACGGCCAGCAGACTAGCTATGGCCAGCAGAGCAGCTATGGCCAGCAGCCGCCCCCAACGAGTTACCCGCCCCAGACTGGATCCTACAGCCAGGCCCCGAGCCAGTACAGCCAGCAGAGCAGCAGTTACGGCCAACAGAGTGAGTGTGCTTAGCAGAGCTGCGTGATTGTCGAGGAAAGGGTCGGGCTCCGTCGCCCCTGCAGGGTGAGCTGTCTCTGAAGGAGGCTTTGCGCTACTTTATTTGGGTCTGAAGGATCTGAGCACGTGGCCGTGTCGAAGGGAGAGCAAACTGTGGCTGGTTTTTGCCCTTTCCCACTGAAAACCAGCTTGCCTAGTTCAGTAGCAAACCCCGATGCTCCCCTCGGTGCGGTGAAGGTGGACGTGCAAAGGTGGAGATGCAAAGTACCGGGGTGGCCGGACTGGGCAAGACTCGGTGCAAACAGGCCGGTGACCGTTCTGCAGAGGTCGGGCTGGCCTAAAGCTCGCTTCCAGAAGCTTCCAGCGGCGTGTCTCCCCCTGAGCAGCACCGCTGCTGTAGGTGCCGTCGCAAGCGGCTTTCACGCCATGCTGTGTGCTGGTGCTGAGGGCAGGGAGAAAGGCTTGAAAAGGGGAGGGGGCCCGCTGTTGTCTGCAGCTCTCTGATGTTTTTGTTGCAAACTTCCTCAGGCTCGTTCCGTCAGGACCATCCTAGCAGCATGAATGTGTACGGACAGGAATCCGGAGGCTTTTCAGGCCCAGGAGAGAACCGGAATATGAGCGGCCCTGATAACCGGGGCAGGGGAAGAGGGGGATATGATCGTGGAGGCATGAGCAGAGGTGGGCGGGGAGGAGGACGCGGTGGAATGGGGTAAGAGCAAATCTTTTCTCCTTTTATCTAATTCTGTTTTACCCATAGGATTTGAAATGGAAAGAAGGGACTGAAAGGTTGACATTCCCAGCTGTACTTCCATGGAGGGCATCTCTGTAGCAGCATTGCTTCTATTCCATGGAAATGTTATCCGAGGGGAAATAGGAGCAGGACGTATGGTTTTTTGTGTCCTGCAGCTGGTTGGGCCCAGGGGAACTAGGGGTGTTGCTAAACCTGGAACTTTCAGCTCCCTTCACGGTCGTGCAGAGGTGAAATCCTCTGTGGGGTTTAACAGTAACTTTGGATTGAACACACACAAACCTCCTGCCGGGTCCAGGAGTCAATTCCTGCGCCTCGCTCGCTAGTGGGGATCTTGACAGTTCAGGTATGTACAAGGCAGAAGCCTCGCGTCAGCCTCTTCGCCTTAGCGGTAGCATGCAGAGCTACGTTTGCAAGTGTATGTGTGGGGCAGATTGCTGCTGGTGGAGCCACGACTCTGAGTGGCCAGAACGCTTGGAGCTTGGCTGGAGCGTGAAGAAAGACCCCGAGACCTTGTAAAGATCTGCCTTGACTTCCAGGACGGCTCCCCGTCGGAGCTTTCAGGTGGTCTAAATCAGTTTGGCCATTTTAACTGATGGCAAAACCTGGTTTGGTAAACCTGTGTCTTCGGGTCAGCAGTTTGCCTCCCTGTCTGTGATGTTTGCTTTGATAAAGGCGAGGAAGGAGGACTGATCCCAAAGAGACGGAAGATGTAGCTTTGTGTGTGTTCCATCCCTTCGCACCGCAGTCCAGAGCTATGCAGAGTGTCCGTAGACGCTCACTGGAAACGTGGCACGGGATGCAAAGTGCCGGCCCTCGTGTTTGGCAGGGCAGGCGGAACCGCAGCTTCTCCCTGGGAGGCAACTTCCTGAGCTGTTCTACGAGCTGGTGGCAACCAGAGCTTGGCAAGCTACAGTCCCATTCTGCATAGCTCTGTCGAAATGAATTGAAGTGGCGTGAAATCTTTATCGGAGAAATAAAAGCACCGATATGTGGAAATAGAAGAAAAAGCCTTGCTCGTGTTGGAACACATCTGGCTTGAATTGGCTCGAGTGGAAGAGAGTTCCGTGGTTCTGCATAAAGATTTCACCCACGCTGTATTTATCTCTAATGGTTTAAAGTAGATGTAGACACTTGAAATGTCTGTCATCACATCTTAAAATTTCCAGCCCCTCTGGAGTTTCTCGTGCCAAAGATGTATCATTTATCTCTAATTCCACGCCGTAAGCCGAGCATAAATTGCGTATTTAGCGATTTCCACCTGACTAGACCATAAAAGAGGGCCCCCTGCTTTATGGACGTAGACTTTCTGCTGTCCATGGAAAAGGTGGCCTTCCTATGAGCACCCAGGGGCAGGTAGGGGAACTCGGCCCTTCTTATAATGCTGTGGTGATGGATTTCAGTGTCTCCAGCAGGTAAGGAGCTCGATGTTATTAACATGCCCTTTTTCATTGACTCGATTATTTTATATTTTCATTGGCTGTTAAACATGGAAACTTTTTAACATGCTTTGTCGCATTTATATGCTACAGGTTACAAAGTGAGAGCCTTGTATACACTTCAATACTTAAAAAGTACCCGTACTCAGTACTCAGCCGGCAGCATAATGAAAAGTGGGACTAGACACGGTGTCCATATGGAGAGGAAAAATATACATAGAATATTTTTAACCAAATGTATTCATTGTATAAATGGAATCCTTCTGTAACTTTGGTAACTGAATACTTGTTGTTTGGTAATAAAACCAGAGGAGGTATACTACTTTAGAATTGTGTAACATTAAAAAAAAAAGTGTAAACGTATATGTTTAAAAAGAGAGACATTACGTAAATGGTGTGTACTTTAACAAAAGGAGGCAAAGCTGCATGCAACAGCTTGAAACTGTGTATTGACAACTTTTTTTCTCCAGTATTAGAGGTGCAATACTTGCTAGAAAATAGTGGTGCTCTCCCTCCTCTGCTCGTCTCCTTCAAAACGGCTTTTGTCTTTCCAAAAAGAGAAAGAAACGGCAAAATCCTTTTCAGGTGGCATTTTCCTAATTAACCAGCACTTGAAAGCAGTCCTAAGCGAAAGCTTCAGCCAAAGCTTTCGATGAAAGCTGCGGCCGTGGGTTTGCATTGGCGCGTGCCGAAATCTTCCGTTCCGGTCTGTGTCCACAAAGCTGCACCCCAGGCCTTCGAGCCCTCGCTGTGTTCTGTAAGTTCTCCTTCCACAGAGACTTGTTAAATTCAGTAGCGACCTGAATGTATGGCTTTATACCGAGCTTTGAGCGGAAATGTCATCTGAACTGTGTTGTAGGTCTCGCGTATGGTTGTCTCCTCCCTTTTAACTGTTAATGTCAGGGACCCGCGGGCTCGCTCCGCACTCGTGCCGCGAGAGGCTGAGGGTGCACCTTTATGTACACACAGAGGGGAGGGAGTTGACCAGCGAACCACCCAGCAATTTCTTTCAAACCGAAGCACGATTCGTAACGCTCGAAAGCATTTTTTGCCAAGTATTGCACTGATAATACCGATACGAGCAATGGAAGGGTACCGACAGCAAAGTGGTGTCTAAACCCAGACAAGCGAGGTTGTGTACGTAAAGGAAATTTGAGCAAGCTGCCCTGAAGAAAGGCATAGTGACAAGATGAGAGAGAGAGAGACAGATGCATTGTCTGGAGATGGTTAGCCAGTGCCCTTCTTCCCAGTGAGCCGCAGAGGCTCAGAGCGGCACTGGCTTTGTAAAGGGAAAGGCCTTCATTTCTTCGTTTATCCCCCCAGCAGCGCTGGAGAGCGAGGTGGCTTCAATAAGCCTGGTGGTAAGTTTTTGAGCATTACAATGGATAGTGTTAAAAAAAAAAAAAAAAAAAATTGCAGTCAGTTTTTAGAAAAAGTGTAATTTTTGTTAGTTTAAGTGGTTAAAATGACATATGCAACAAGACTGTAATGGGTACTGCCGGCAATGCCTAGGGGTATGCGGTTACAGGACACAGGGTAACTTGGAAGAATTGAGAAACCACTTCTGTAATTTGGGGAAAATAAATGGTTTGGATTTGATAAATTTTTTTAGAAGTAACTTTTGATTAATGAACTTAAAACTGATTGGCCTGGTAAAGCATTAAGAAAGTGTAATAGTGCTTAATGGTTTGAAAGGCTGCTAAAATAGCGAACCGATCACCAAGTAAAGGTGCATTGCTGCTGTTTTGGCAATGCAGGTCGATTTGAGTTTAACCCACGCCATCGAACGGTGGTTATAAGTAGATAGCGTTGTGTGTGTCGGTTCTTCGGCCCGCAAGGCGTGCACTAACACAGCTTCTTATGATTCTCTCCCGACTGGCAGGACACATGGAGGAAGGACCGGACCTTGACTTAGGTAATTGCAAATAACTCTTCTCGCTACCTCCCAGGCTCGTGAAATTGAGCTTTCTGTGCTCGTCCTCCGCGCTGGCCGAGGGCCGTAGCAGTGGAAGGCATTGCCCCGTCTCTCGCCCTTCTGTACGAGTGCGAGGATGCTCTGCCGCTTGCAGTCTCCTTGGGGCCATTTCGCTCGTTTCTTTATTCCTGACCGATCACAACACTTGGACTGATGGAAAACCACGCGTGTTTGTGAGATGCTCGCGCTTCTCCGCGGGGACCGGGGGGGCTCTGCTCGAGGAGCTGCTCCGTGGCTGTTCGGTGCCGCACAGAGCGCGTTGCAGGCTGCAGCCATCTGGGGCTTGTGGGCGCTTGTCCAGTAGCCCCCTTCCTCCTTGTGCCGGCCTGGCCTGCAGCCCCAGGGCTCTTTCCTTCCTCTTGCACCGACGTGCTCGGTAGCCACGTGCCAGCCTGCCGGGATCAGCTGAGAAAAGCGGGGATTAGCGCGGCGAGGAGGGGGGCGAGGAGCCCGAAGGATGCAACGCTATTTTGTGCCTTTGGGTCTTCCTCTGTGCCTCATCCTGGAGGTCTCCCCTTACAGCCAGGTGGCCTCACCGCACGGTTTGCTTTGCGCTGGGTGGGTCTGGGCGTCCGTCCGTCCGTCCGTCTGCAGCAGGGAGTGGGGGAGGCTCTTGGCAGGCCCGTGGCAGCGGCCGTCAGCGCGGTGCTGCCTCCCTGCCCGCAGCAGCTGGTGTGGGGCCGCTGCTCGCAGTGCCTGGCTTCCCGCGTCGCTCCCTAAATGCACCCGTTGAAGGGGAAGCCGCGGCTGGCCGAGGGGACGGCGTGGCTGAAGTGCTCCGCTCTGCTCAGGCGCTGCCTCTTCGCGCCGAGTGACGCTGTGGATTGTCTCCTAGGCCCACCTATGGACCCAGACGAGGACTCGGACAACAGCTCGGTGTATGTGCAGGGACTCAACGATAACGTGACCCTGGAGGACCTGGCGGACTTCTTCAAACAGTGCGGGGTCGTCAAGGTGAGAGGAGCGCGCGTGCGCAGCTCAGCAGGCAGAGCACGGGGAAGGGGATTGGGATCGCCCACCTCCGCCCTGCCCAGCTCGTCCCCCTTCAGCCCGTTCCCAGCAGCTGGGCGGCTCTGGTTGCCCCGTAGCTCAAGCTTTCCAAAAGAACCTTTTGCAGGATTTGTCCCTCGGCATCTGTGCAAGCAGCGGTGCTCACGGTCTTGGAGGAAGCGTGCCTCGTGATCCGCTGGTGGGATGTGCGACAGCTGGAGGGACCGGGGTGGTGGAGAGGGCGGAGGGGGATGTGGGGAGGCTGTAGCTCGCTTCTTGCACTGGCGGGTGCTTGCAGGAGAGGCTGTTCTGGGCCAGTTCCCTCATTTGTGTGGTTATCTGGGGAGCAGCTGTCGCACGTGCTAAGCCAGAGCCCTTTCTGCTGTGGAGTTGGCAAAGCGAGGCTCACCTAGGAAGCCCGCTGTCTCAGATCGAAGCGGAACAGAGAAGAGAATCCCCGCTCGGCGTACAGGGATATGTGACTTGCGATGACATTTTGGTGTCCCGCTAGATGAACAAGCGGACCGGGCAGCCCATGATACACCTCTACATTGACAAAGAAACCGGCAAGCCAAAGGGAGATGCCACGGTATCTTACGATGACCCATCTACTGCCAAAACAGCCGTCGAATGGTTTGATGGTGAGTACGGGGGTGTTTTGTGGTGGAATCGCTTCGTAACTAAATTGGTGTCTGACAGAAGTCACCATTTCTGTCCTAATAGTGATTTAAGGCTAGCTCCAGGCAGTCGGGCTTTTGCCAGAGAAGTTCCTGGTGTTAGCTGGAACAGATAAGCGTGGTGCTTGTCCCCAGTCACCCAGGCTTTTGTCACCCGTTACGTTCTGCACCCTTAGTCCCACGGGTGGAGTTCTGCCCTTCTGCTGTCTTCGGGTAAAGCTTGCCCTGTGGTTAAGGGCCGTGCCCGCCGCAGAAAGATGCGTGCGCTACCAGGTCTGGCGAGCAGTGGAAACCCGCGGCACGAAGTGAGGCTCTCGCCCTTGTGTTCCTCCTAGGGAAGGATTTCCAGGGGAGCAAGCTGAAGGTTACCCTCACGCGGAAGAAGGGCCCAATGAACAGCATGAGGGGCGCGATGCCCCCACGTGAGCAGCGGGGGATGCCTCCCCCTCTCCGCGGAGGTAACGTCCAGCTCCCCCGGGCCCCCCGAGGGGCACGGCCGGAGGTGCAGCGTCCTCCAGCCGTGCCTCGTGCCTGCTGGCCTTAACGGGGCTCTCCTTGCAGGTCCGGGGGGGCCTGGTGGCCCGGGGGGGCCCGGCGGTCCGAGCGGCCCCATGGGCCGGATGGGAGGCAGAGGTGGAGACAGGGGCGGCTTCTCCTCCAGAGGACCGCGGGGATCCAGGGGGAACCCCTCCGGCGGGAGCGTCCAGCACCGAGCCGGCGACTGGCAGTGTCCCAACCCGTGAGTACCCGGCTGCTGTCCCCGCACGGGGACACCTTCCTCGGGCAGGTACCTGCTGCCGCACCGCGCCTCGAGGCGCACGTGGACGTGCTGCCCACGCCACCGCCCCGGGGGGGGGACAACCGCCGTCTTCCATCTCGCAGCACCGCAGGGGAGCACCTTTGGTCTGAGACGCTGGCCTAGACAAATAGCTCTGTCCCAAAATAACTCGCTGGGCCCTCAAGGAAGTTCCTTTCTCCCATCCGGAGCGAGGGCTGGGGCTCGCAGCCCGGCCGCTGTGCTGCGGGGAGACGCGCTCCGGGTCCCGCCGAGCAGCTCCTGTGCCTCCCGTGCCCGCACGCTGTGTCCCGTTGGCAGCCCCGCAGCGCGTCTGAGCCTTCCCCAACCCTTGCTGAGCGTGTGTTTGGTTTTTTTAACCCAGGGGATGTGGAAACCAGAACTTTGCCTGGAGAACGGAGTGCAATCAGTGCAAGGCTCCCAAACCAGAAGGGTTTCTTCCACCGCCGTTCCCCCCTCCAGGTACGTGTGTGGCAGAGGTCACAGCCGGGCTGGGCTGGTGGCACCGAGGTTTCCGTGTCTGCCCCAGGCGCGTTTTGGGGATGTTCAGGGAGTGGCTGCTTCCAGCCCCAAGAGCTGCTGGGGAATCGTCCCTTGGCTGAGCCGGGGACTCTGACCTCAGCCTCTCCCACGCTTCCCAGCTCTTCTTGAGCTGCCAGATCTCTTCCTTGGGGCCGTCTCTGACACTTCACTTCCCCAAAGCACCACTTTGCCCTCGTTACTCCTCTTAACGAGCCCCCCCACCTCTCCTGGCTCTTGAGGAGACCCCTTGCTACGATCCAGCAGCCGCTTGGGTCCGCCTCGAGCCCCGCCAGTGCCCTGCTCCACTTGTTCCCGCAGCCCTGGCTGTAACAACGGTGGCATCTCCTGCCCGCAGCCTTGTTTGCCCCCGGGGGTCCCACCGGCTCCCGCCCCTCGCCCCGTTTTCAGCACCGCAGCTGGATGTGCCCCTCTGCAGCGCTCCCTGGGGAGGGCAGGGCTGGGGGAGGCCCTGGCGCAGGCAGGCTCTCGCTCCGAGCGCTCCCCGTTCTTTCCTTTCCTCCAGGAGGAGAGCGCGGTAGAGGCGGCCCCGGGGGCATGCGAGGCGGAAGAGGAGGTGGCCTCATGGACCGGGGGGGACCCGGTGGCATGTTCAGAGGTGGCCGCGGCGGAGACAGAGGTGGATTCAGAGGAGGCCGGGGCATGGATCGAGGTGGCTACGGAGGAGGGGGACGGCGAGGAGGAGGAGGAGGAGGACCTGGGGGCCCTCCTGGACCACTCATGGACCAGATGGGAGGTGGAGGCAGAGGTGGAAGGCGCGGAGGACCAGGAAAGATGGACAAGTACGTAGGGGAGCGGGCTGGGAGCGCTGAGGGCTCTGCCCTGCCACCGAGCGGGGCGGGAGGGAGCCGCTGGGTCACCGGGGGAAGCCACCGAGCGTCCCCAACCCCAGGAGGCGGCGGCGGCACCGGGACCCCTGCCCCTTCCTCCTGGGGGGGACACCCGGGTGGCACGAGTGACCCGGGCTCTCTGCTTGCAGGGGGGAGCACCGCCAGGAGCGCAGAGACCGGCCCTACTAGAGGCAGACCCCGCGGAGCTGCATTTACTACCAGATTTATTTTTTAAACCAGAAAATGTTTTAAATTTATAATTCCATATTTATAATGTTGGCCACAACATTATGATTATTCCTCGTCTGTACTTTAGTATTTTTCACCGTTTGTGGAGAAACATTAAAGCCAAGTTCAACGGTAGCGTGCCGAGTTCTTTTTTTCCCCCCCCTTTTAAAAATGGTTGTTTAACTAAAACTAAACCACCGCGACCCCCTTGTTGTGAGCATGCTCGTGTCGTCGGGTGCGAACCCCGGAGGCGGCGACTAACTGTAACGCTGTTAATGGTTGTGATGTTTTTTTAAAATAAAATTCCAGCTGTTTATAACCGTACCACTTTTGGCCTCTCTTGACAACGTCCCCCCGGGGGCACCAACCCCCGGCACCCCGGGGACCTTTCCTGGCTCTCGTGACTTCCCTCGTCCCGCTGGGGACACTGATGACGTTTGGGTGACGTCAGGAGCCTGCCCCCAGCCTGGGGGTCCCGGAGCCCCCACTCCAGCGAGCGGCAGCTCCCCCCCTGCCTCAGTTTCCCCCTCTTGGTGGGGTACAAATCCTGCTCCGGCGCTGAGCCCCCCGCAGTGCGGG